>LOEQ01002083.1:72049-82441 GCA_001685075.1 Bramus lutescens | reverse complement strand
TTGTGAGCCACCATGTGGTTGCCGGGAATTGAACTCTGGACCTTTGGAAGAGCAAGCGATGCTCTTATTAACCACTGAGCCATCTCTCTAGCCCCCAGAAACAGGTATTTAGTGGGCTTCTGGATGTGTCTCAGATGGAAGCCAAAACAAGGTAGTGAAGTGTAAGGGAAAGGTGATTCTTGCAAGGTGGCAGAAAAACTTGGCTAAACTGCATGCTAGGTGTTCTGTGACAAGCAGAAGCTAAGTGACAGCAAGGATATTTGGCTGAAGAGATTTCTAAGCAGATTGCTAGAGACAGTTTTTTTCTTCTTCCTGCCTTCATTAAAATCTGGACACTGAAGGAAAGCTCTGGCACGTGAAGGTGGGGAAAGTCTGGTTTTCATCATGGCAATAATCAGACGCCCGTGGCAGCTGCTTACAAAGTAAAGCTTTGTTTAGTTTTGTTTTGGAGAGGCTCTGGTGAGAGCTTCCCCTGGCCATATCACTGATAGATGATAGCAATGGCAGGCTGTCAGAGCCAGAGAGCATACCATGGCTAGGGAAAGTGTTTACCACAGAAACACAAAGACCCACAGATTTCATGGGATGTGTTAGTAATCACAGCAGTGGGGAGATGGAGACAGGCAGGTCCCCTGGGGCTTGCTGGCTAGCCAGTGCTAGGCTAATTGATAAACCCTAGGTTTTGTTTTGATTTTCAAGACTGTCCTGGAACTTGCTCTATTAACTAGGCTGGCCTCAAACTCAGAGATCCACCTGCCTCTGCCTTCTGGGTGCCGGGATTAAAGGTGTGCGCCACCACTGCCAGGCCTGGCTGGAGACTTTGTACCTTTTGGACCCTATCTTAAAAACCAAATGAAGTTCTGAGGCGGCATGGCGCACGCCTTTAATTCCTGCTCTATGGAGGCAGAGACAGGAGGATCTGAGTACAAGGCCAGTCTGGTCTACTGAGGAAATTCCAGGGCAGTCAGGACTACACAGAGAAACTATTTCGATAAACAAACAACCGAGAAAACCAAACCAAACAAGTAACAGCCCCTCCCCCAAACAATATGGATGATTTCTGAGGATCATGTATGACATCTGAAGTTGACCTTTGGTCTCCACACCTGCATAGTCAACCTCATTCTCCACCCCAGGCAAGCAAAAGTCACGTCACTTAAGAGGAAGCTACCTAGCACTGCAGGGCTGAAGGCTGAGGGCCCTTCTCCCATAGTGCAACCCATGCTCCCCCCACCCACACAAGGTTTCTGTGTATAGCCCTGGCTAGCCTTGAACTCAAAGATCCACCTCCCTAATGTTGGGATTAAAGGCGTGCACCACTAAGGCCCTGGCTCTTTTTCTTTTAATAATAAATTTTTAAAAGATTATCTTATGTTTACAGATAGTTGCCTTCGTGTTAATCTGTGTACCGTGTGTGTAGTGCCCATGGAGGCCAGATGAGAGGAGCAGTAGATCACTTGGAAATGGAGTTACACACAGTTATGAGCCTCCATGTGAGCGTTGAGAACTGAACTTAACAGCTGAGCCATCTCATCTCTCCAGCCCTGAATAGGTGTTTCCCCTGACGCCTATATATGTGTGTTCCATCTGTGTGCCTGCTGCCTGTAGAGGACACTGCATCCTCTGGAACTGGAATGAAGGACAGCTGTGAGCTGCCATGTGCGCAGGGTCCTCTCTAAGAGCAACAAGTGCTCTTAACCCCTGTGTCACCCCTCCAGTCCTCCTTTTTCTCTTTTAAAGGTGGCTTGTTCATTTACCTGAGGACCCTCTACTAGGCTCTATCGCCTACCATATCGCCACTCTGAGGACTAAGCCTCTAAAAGAAGCCTTTGAGAGCATCCTCCAACCATACCCAAACCAAGGCAGGATTAATACTTCCAAAGGATGATTTCTGGCGAGATCACCAAACTGTGGCTTAATAAACAGTGGGCAGTGTGTGCCTGGGCCTCCTGGAAACTTGCCAATCACCTTGGCAACGAGAACAGAGATGCAGCTACTTGGGAGAGAGCCGTTGAGGAGGAGCTCCCTGCCTGCTGTCTGTACCCGTTGAACTGTATCTTATGGGAGACCAACAACAAGGTTCTTTGGAGATTTTGCACAAACAGAAACAGAAAGGATAAACAAAGAAAGCTGTAGTTCCAGCTCTCTGCCTAACAGCTGAGCTGTTAGATGCGTGCTATCCCATGAGAAAGGGAAGGAATGACCCTAAGGCTCCTTAGAGGCCAACAGTGGCAGCAGCACTGCCACCAAGGGCACAAGAGCACAGCCTGGGGACTGGGGCCAGTTCTGCTCAGCGTCAGCTAGCCTTGGCCTTGAGCCAGTACCAACCAAAGGTCTCCTTCAGCTCAGAAACTAGCAGAACTTACCTAACTAGGGTTGACAGGCGCATTTGGGGCTTATCTTTCTTTTGCGCTTTTGGAAACATCTGTCTCACCCTTGTCCTGACACACAGCTTACCTGCTTCATATCTGGAAAGGAACGTGTTAGGATGAGACCTAAAGTCTCATCACATCCGAGTTACATGAGCATTCGAACAGAAGCTGGTGATGTAATAGATTTGTGAGGTCCCACTGTGTCATCTAAGCTGAGCTTCAACTCCTGGGCTAAAGTGACCTTCTCTCCTCAGCCTTCAGTGGGGACTACAGGCCTCTACCACTGTGCCAGACATAGGTAAAGATATTCTGCATGTAAGGACATGAACTTGAGGACACCAGGGGAGTGTTGTGGGCCTAACTACATCTCTCCAAAGTCCCACACTGAAATCCTAATTCCCTAGATGTCAGAATGTGATTGTAGTTGAAGGTGGGACCTTTTAAGGGGTTAAATGAGACTGTATTGGCGGTTCTGAAACAAATATAAGAGGAAAAGAAAAGTCTATGCAATAGAGGTCTGTTGATTAAGCTCACACTTGGGAGGCTTCAGCAGTTAAGTTGCAAGTTCCAGGCCAGTCTGGCTATACAGTCAGAATGTCTTAAAAGAAAAACAAACTCAAACCAAAAGAAAACTAACCTTCTAATAGTGCTGAAATTCAAAAGCTAAAATAACTTGAAACATACCTGGCCCCTCCCACACTAAGGTGACAGGATAGGCTAGTTGTGCTGGCATGTATATCCACCCATTATGAGAAATTCCTTGAAGAAAAAATGACAAGGTAAGGCTGTGGGAAGTGTATGCAGACTTCCAAACTGTCCAGCTCCACAAGGGAGGGCAAAAACAGAGATGTAAGTGGTATTCGTACTACATGTATAATGTGTCGGTATGTATAGTATTTCTATGATATGTAAAGTCTGTGAATGGTATATAAGTAGTAGTGTATATACATGGTCCTCTGTGGTGTGTGTCGGTAAAGACCTGGAATAAAATTATTCCTAAGCTAATAGCTTCTCATTTGTTCCATAATCAGGTGCTGCAGCCTCCACAGACTCTCTTCGTTTTTCCCATACAGTTCAATTCCCATATAAACCCTAAGCCACAACAAAGAGGGCTAATACTTTCCTGAGTGCCTAGGCTACTCTCCCTAAGGATGAATATATCTTTTGCTTACACCATACTTGTACAAATTGTTGCTCCCCTCGACTCTGGCCTCAGTTTCCACCTAGTAGTGAGTCTGGTCTATGTATGTGATATCTGTGCACTGGTGTGCCGTAGCTGTGCTGGGAGCCGTCATCTCAAATCAGTTGTCAGCATATTAAGAAAGGGAGTACAGTGGAGCCCATGAGACAAACTGAGTGTGGGCTATGGACAGCAGAGCGGACAGCGGAGCTGCCTAGGTCCAGAAGAGAATAAGACCCAGACATCTAACATTGAGTTTTACAGTGTCGGACTTTGGGTTTGATTTGAATGTGCCCTGGTTTTTCTGTCTTGCACTAAGAATGTATGGAACTTATTTTTCATTTTATAAGAGCCTATAGTTAAGAGGCTTTGTAAAAAAAAAATTTTTTTTTGTTTTTTCGGGATAGGGTTTCTCTGTGTCTAGCTGTCATGGAACTAGCTCTTGTAGTCCAGGCTGGTATCAAACTCACAGAGATCTGCTACCTGTCTCCTGAGTACTGGGATTAAAGGCGTGCGCCACCACTGCCAGTCTCAAGACACTGATTTTAGAGAGACTTTCTACCTTTTGGGGGGGTATTTCAAGTAAGTTTCTCTGTGTAGCGCTGAGGGATTAAAAGTATGCAACACCATGCTGACGAGACTTTGAACATTTTAAGAAGACTGAACATTTTTGCTTGTTTGGTTTAGTTTTTTTTTTTTTTTTGAGATAGGATCTCATTATGTAGTCCTGGCTGTCCTGGAACTCGCTCTGTAGACCAGGCTGGACTTGAACTCAAGAGATCCATCTGCCTCTGCCTCCTGAGTGCTGGAATTAAAGGCCAGAAAATAATTTTAAGAGCTGACCACACACCCATGAAAAAAAAATGCAGGAAAGGAAAAGACAAAAGCACTGGGAGAGAGGCGTTCTCCTTTCAGGCTGAGGGACCATGCTCTAAAATCCACTGTCTACATATGAGCGAAGGGAGCTAAGCACTATGGCTGAATGCCCTGTACTGCATGAGGTGGGCACACCAATCCTACCTGCATCACAAGTGAACAAATGTGTGAAGACTACAGGAAGCCACTGGGACACTGGGTCCAAAGATGTGTTCAGTAGAGCCCGCGTGTGCTATTTAGAGGACATCTGGTCCCCGCGGCCTCTGGAGGGTCACTTTTACCATGACTGAGACTCATACTGGGAGGGCAGCAATGCAGCTTCTGCATTCTAGAATCTGCTCTACAAAAAGACCATCTCGGGATCTGGCTACCCATCATCAGGTATGTACAGACCAGTGTCACATTAGCCCCCGCCCCCACATCTACCCAGGAACAGCCAATGAGCCACCGTGAGATGGGGAAACAGCAAAACCAAAACAAGAGGCTGGCAACTCCCAGCAGCAGTCAGCAAGAACCTTGGCCAGTCTCATTCCTAATGTCCTAATCAAAACACACACACACACACACACACACACACACGCACCGCACGCACACACCCATCATCTCCTCCCCGCCGCCTCCCCCACACCAGCACCACAAGGTCACACACCACACCCAGGCTCCTCACCTGGACAAGGACTCTGAGTGAGTGCAACCTGCTGGCAGGACTGGAGCTCTGGCACCTGCAGTTCCTCCCATTTCCTTCCTTCTTCTTGGAATGGCTGTAGACTAGGAAGGTCTTTCCAAAGAAATGGAGAAAGCTATTTGTCATATATATATGACACCTATATATATATGACACACACACACATATATATAGGTGTCACCATGCAGAAATAACTAAGGAAGAGGTAGGCTATGATCTGTGGGTGCTGCGTTCCCTCCTGGGGTCTGATGCCAAGGGGTCATTCCACTGAGTGTTTGAACCCGGAGGCAAATGAGCAAACACCATGAACCTAGGTCTGAAGCTGACAGAATAACACAGGTTCTAGTTCTGCTCATTTACCTCTGTGGCAACAGAGAAGCAACACCTTCCCTGACAGGCCCTGGATAGTCCTTTAGGTCACAGTCCCTCCACAAAGACTCTGCTGATCCTGTGAGGCGGAGATGGTAGGGCCCCAGGGGATGGAGGTCCAAGGTTACTATTGATTCTGCTCAATGCTACTTCCCTGCATAGCACAGCTACATCCCCCCCCCCACACACACACATGCGTGCATCCTGGGCACACAGACACGTGGTGCAGATCAATCTTAACCATCTCTCCCCATGGAATTATCCCAGAGTCTGGGGGTGTGGGTGGGGCACAGGCAAGCACAGTGTCTAAAGGAGTTGGGCTTTGTGCTCAGTCCTCAGCACGAGCATCTGCCCACTCTTCTGGAGAGAACCTTGCTACAAACATAGGCTACTACAGACAGAAGGAAACATTTCCCTTCTCTACTAGTCTCTGGCTGAGGAACAGTCTCAACGAACAGCAAATCCAGACTTCCCACTCTCTACAAAAAGCTAGAAGCAAGGCAAGACATGGAATGCCAAGACAGGGGGCACTGTGGGGGAATACTGGGGATGCTCCGGCTGCAACAGTTCTCTACCTTCTTGCCTACTACTTCTGGATTGCCACTCACCTAGGCAGGGGACCTGGGGTGCATCTTTACCCTGGAGGTCTGTCATCTCTATAACCCGTGGCCCGTTCTCTTCAGGTGAGAGGTCTGGTTGAGCTGCAGGGTCGTCTGTTCACAAAGAGGTAGGACATAACAGTGTCAACCGTGACCTGCTATTATTGCAGGTGACCAGGGCAGGCCCAGTGAGGTAACCCTTGTCTAGCCCAAGAAGAGACTGCGGAGAGACAGCCACTGAGCTGTATCAAGCACAGCTGGGGGTACAGAGGAGAGCAAGGCCAGGAACCTGGGGAATGGTGAAAGGCACCATGTGAAAAGAGCAGGCCAGGATCATCCGAGGCCCACTGGGTACACAGAAAAGGGCCCCTGGGGCAAGAACGACTGGAAGCGATAGAAACACAGAAATAATGTCGTATTTGGGACAGAGTCTAACTACATGTGTTAGGTAGGATAGCCAGGTCACCCACAAGTTACCTGTGGGTGCTGTACAGGTAGCTTCTTGTCGAGGTTAAGAGGGTAAACAGATCAGATTCAGCCACAGTACTTGAACCTCATGGTGGTGTCCCTCAGTCAAAGTGAGGCCCCCACCCACCTTCCATATACTTGGCTGCCTGAGAAGCTAGGTCTTACTTGGAGGCATGGAGACCCCGTAGTCTTCCCCAATGATGAATTCTCCATAGAAACCAGTCTGCGCTGGGTCCAGAAGGGACCAGTCCTCTTCTGAGAAGCATAAGATCATGTCCTTAAATGGAGAAACTCGGTTCTAAAAGTGCAGAGCAGGGCTGTGTCAGCTGGGGAAGAGCAGGGCCTTTGTGTCTCTCAGCTGTGATAACCAGATGCCACAGTCAGGTGGCATGTAACACGAGGCACTTATGCCTGATGACTTCAGAGGCTAGAAATTAAGATGGGGTGCAGCAGATGGGTCTCTGGTAAGAGCCTGATTTTTTTTTAAATGGTTTAAAGACTGAGGCTCCTTGGTGGGCAGTGGTGGCCCAGGTCTTTAATCCTACCACTCAGGAGATCTGTGAGTTCAAGGCCAGCCTGATCTACAGAGTGAATTTCAGGACAGTTAGTTGCACAGAGAAACCCTGTCTCAAAAAACCAAAACAACAGCAAAAAGACCCGGGGTCCTCACATGGTGAGGGGCAAAGCACCTTTCTGGGCTCTACCCAGTACTATTACGTCTTCACCTGCCTACCGCCTCCAGCCCTCTGGGTTGTAGAAAGGACAAGTGGATTAAGAATCAGCTAAATTTAGGGGAACACTGCTTGGCCCAAAGCTTGACCTTCAGTTCTCTACAATTTCAGATTCACCCTCCTCTGGGGCTTAAGACTCTTTAGGCACTGAAAAGGGAAGTCTTTGGTGATGCCAAGAACTCATTAAAGCTGTTAAGGGAAAACCAAAAACCACCTTTTGTATTGTAGCGAGGAGAGTGACCTTCTACCTAGCCAAGTCCAGGTTGGTGGTTTCATTTACAGGAAACAGATCTCAGAAGAAACGCATTCCCAGAGAGGATGCCAGCAGCCCACCTGCAGAGGTCACCGGGACACTGGCACTGGCTCTGAGATTCTTTCTGACCAGGGAAATGAGTGCTGGCCTGAGAATGACACTTTTGCCCAAGGTCTGGGGGAGTCTTGAGCTGCTGATTCTTTTTTTTTTTTTAACAATTCTCTCTTAATTTACTTTTTGTGTATGACTGTTTTGTCTGCCTATGTACATCTGTACCAAGCGAGTGCCTGGTGCCCTCAGAGGTCAAGAAGCCATTGATCTCCCAGCTAGTTACAGACGGTTGTGAGTCACCATGTAGATGCTGGGAACTGGATCCAGGACCTCTGCAAGAGCAAAAAGTGTTCTTAAGCTCTGAGCCATCTCTTCAGCGCCTCATTATGCCCACTCTATAGTTACTACACTAATTTTATTCTTGAGGGTTTTTTTTTAAATTATTCTGTATAAAGACAGTTAGTGCCCTCGTGTTTTAGATTGCTATTCTAAGCCACTAAAAATATCTAAAGGTTTAATTAAAATTTTTTTAAATATTTTGTTGTATGGGTGATCTACCTGCATGTATGTCTGTGCACCATATGCATGCAGTGCTTATAGAAGGCATCATATCCCTGGGACTGGTGTTGACAGACAGTGGTGAGCTGCCATGTATATGCAGGAAATTGAATCCAGGTCCTCCGGAAGAGCAGCCAGTACTAACCACTGAAGCATCTCTCCAGCTTCTTTGTTGTTGTTTGAAACAGAGTCTCAGTGTGTAGAGCCACTTCACCAGCCTCAGCCCCAAGCACTTGGATTAATGGTGTGTACTAGGCTGGCTTGTCATGGGTTTTATGGACAGTTGTTATTCTCGTCCCTTTGGCCCAGACAGAAAGTTGATAGCTCAGTCAGAATCTCACCATCTCCAACAAATGCTAGATCTGCTACCACCTGCAAAGCTTTCACAGTAACTCCTCCTCCTCCTGACCACCAGTCAAAACCAAAAGACATTGGATCCAACCTCACATCTTCTGCTCTAGTCAATCCACACCAGGTGCTCATACTACACTCTCGCTACCCCCAAAAAACTTACCACAATATTATCAAACAGGCAGGCACTGAACTAAGAACAAAAACTTTAAGAAAATGCCTCAATGGACTGTCTAAGATGGAAGTCCAGACTAAGCTGAATGCTGCAGTGTGACCTACAACTTAATCACCAAGTCATATAAAACATGACAAATCTGTGATGCTTGGGGAGACAACACAGGATGGATCACAAGGGACAACACACCTGCATATATCCATACCTGACTCAGAGGAAACCAAGCAATTCATTTCTATGGGGCCTCTAGAACAGGAAGACGGTGCTGAGCTCCTATGGAGGAGCCCTTTTGCAATGATAATTTGCTACTTCTCCTGTCAACATGGGTCAGAGCCTTCCCTTCAACTTAATGCCAGGGTGGCCACTTCACTACAGTGTGATTTAAAAGCCAGTGGTAACTGGCTGGTGGCAGTGCAGCATGCCTTTAATCCGGCACTAAGGAAGCAGTGGCAGGCGGATCTCTGTGGATTCAAGGCCAGCCTGGTTATGGAGCAAGTTCCAGGACAGCCAGGACTACATAGAGAAACTCTGTCTCAGAAAACAAACAAAAACTCCCAGTGGCTAGAAAACCAAATTGCCTTGAGGTGTACACATGAGCAGAGTAAGGGGGTGCACTGGCTGAGTATGTTGAGGGTACACAAGAGCAGAGTAAGGGGGTGCACTGGTTGAGTATGCTGAGGGGTACACATGAACAGAGTAAGGAGGCGCCCTGGTTGAGTATCTTGCTGTGTGGGCAACAAAGACCCATGTGGAAATATTAGAAAAGAAACTAATCAGCTCTCCGGGTCTCAAGAACTTACTCGGTCTTAGTCTGTTAGTGGATTTTTAGTTAATTACTAAATATTTTCATTGTTCAGAGGGAAAAAAAATAAAGGTTGGCTTAACAGATCTATGTTGCAGTCTCTGACTGTTACTAATTTCTAAATGATGAACAGTTTCTCTCTCCCAACTATGTAAACTGGTAGACCAAATTCCAGCCACATATGCTTGCTCTAAATAAACCTGAACTACCTACATAAGCCTTTCCAAAACAAGCCACATCTAAAAATACAGACCAGGTCTCGTGGTGAGTGGATTTTCTCTCCCACCTTCCTCTCTCCTACCATTTGTGGCAAGCTAAGCTAAAGGATGTCACAGATCTCATCTACCAACCACCCTCCTCTATAGAACTTCCTAGGAAAGAGCCTTCCCCAAAGAGGATGAGACCTGAACAGGTCACCTAAAGCACAGAAAAAGAGCAGTCACCTGGGCTGCTGCTTTGAAAGCGTCTAGTGGGAAGGGCAGGGCTGGAGAGGTAGCTCAGCAGTAAAGAATCCTTATTGCTTTTACAGGATCTGAATTTGATTCCTAGCACCCATGTGTTACACATTCATGCATACAAAACAAACCCAAATAATTTATAAATAAAAAAAGGAAACAGTAGGAAAAAGAAAAGGCTGAGGTGTTTGAAATACAGGTCAGAGAACAAAGAAGAGCCTGGATCATTTTTAACTCAGTTTCAGGCTAAGCCAGCAAAGGAGAAGACAACAATCTGTCCACCTTGTTTTCTCCTGCTCAAACTCTATCAAGGTCACAGCATTCTTTTGGAAACAAGGGCCCAGAAAACAGCAGAGTTCAGAGCCAGATGGGTGACATCACACCTTCAGATATATAATCCTACTAGCTTTGGGAGCCTGAGGGCGGAAGACAGCCACGAGTGCAAGGCTAGTCTGAATCAGTCTCAA
>LOEQ01002083.1:35425-48990 GCA_001685075.1 Bramus lutescens | reverse complement strand
AAAGAAAAATAAAAAAGGCTGGATGGTGGCTGCGGCTCATGCCTTTAATTCCAGCATTTGGGAGGCAGAGGCAGGAGATCCCTGTGAGTTCAAGGCCAACCTGGTCTCCAGAGCGAGTTCTAGGACAGCTAAGGCTGCACGTAGAAACCCTGTCTTGAAAAACAAAAACAACAAAAAAAATTTGCCAGATTTGTGGTCCCATAGCTGGGTGTGGTGGCTCACACCTTTAGGCAGGAGCTGGTCTACAGAGCAAGTTCCCAGATTAGTTAGTGCTAAACAGAGAAACACTGTTTCTAATTAAACAAAAACAAACAAAGAGATCACCGGTTCACTAGAAGTGTGTTGCAAATGCCAAAGCAGCTGTGGAATCTGCATTTTAGCGCCAACATTTTAGGTTTTTCCTGAAGTGTAGGGAGGCCCTCCTGTGGCAAAAACCACTTGGTTAAGGCTGGAGAGGTCCTGCAGGCTTGAAACAGGATCCCCTGCGGCTTTGCTCCCTCTCTTCCCTGCCTCTCTTTTTCTGCTTCAGGTGCTGGAGGTCCTGCCCAAGCCCACACTCCCCCCACCCACCCCAAATGCTAGCCTAATGCTCAGCTGTACCCTAGTCCTGGGGTGGGTTTCCTAAACACAAAGGTGGCAAACTACAGCTTTGGGTGACATTGACATATATGAAAAAAGCTGTGAGGGACCTCAGCCCAGACACCCAGGACTCAGAGGTGGGTGTTTAGCATCCTTGGGCCCCCTTTCATCAGGAAATCCAGGAAAGGGAAGACACAA
The DNA here is from genome assembly GCA_001685075.1 of Bramus lutescens. NCBI lineage: Eukaryota > Metazoa > Chordata > Mammalia > Rodentia > Cricetidae > Bramus > Bramus lutescens. The sequence goes on along the minus strand of LOEQ01002083.1, from coordinate 48,213 downwards.
GTGGACCCACGCTGTGGAAGGACTCGTCTGACCTCTCTCCTTTCTCTTCTTGCTGTGGTGCTGGATAGAGCAGGCAGGAGACAGGGAGGCTCCACTTATATAGAGTCCTCACTTAACAGCTAAAATGTTTAGGTGGAACAGACACAGAGCTAGGAAATGCTCTGCTACCAAGATGTCTTGGCCCCAGGGCAGCCGAGGACCTGGGGAGGCCAATGGTTTACCTGGAAATCCAGGGCAGTCCATTTGGGCAGGGTGTATTCCTGTAATTCCAGCACCAGGGGATCTTAAGCAAGAGAATGATCCCTGAGGACAAAGACTGTTTGAAAACACCAAAAGAAAAAGGGGAAAATAGGAGATAAATCTTGAGCTAAGTAAGGCCTAGTTCTTGCTGGGAATACACGGAAGAAGAGGTCCTGGGTGCCGGAGGGAGTCCCTGACTACGAAGGGGCTCCCAGCTCTGGGCAGCTGTGGCGACTTGCTATTCTAAGGAGCCGAACTGCTCCTGGGCACATTTTCTCTTATTTTATTATTCATAGTTTTATATGTTTGAAGTTTATTTTAGCACAAGTAAAACACATTTGAAGATTAAGAGAGTTTGGAATCTATCATATTTTGACCCAGTTACAAAGGAGAACTCTTCCTGGATGAAACTTAAGTAAATTTAGAAGCTCTGTGAGACACAGCGCCTCCCAATTTTATTATTATTATTTTTTTAAATTATATGTTTGGGTGTTTTGCCTGCATGTATAGATTCCATATGTATGCAGTGTCTTCAGAGGCCAGAGGGGGCGTTGGATCTCCTGAGACTGGAGCTAGAGATGGTTGTAAACTTCCATGTTAAAGCTGGGAATTGAACCCAGGTTCTCTAGAGGAGCAGCTAGTGCTTGTGATTGCTGTGCCATCTCTCTGGTCCTCTACTACCCCAGGTTCTTGGTGTTGTTTTGTTTTGTTTCCTTGTGACAGGGTTTCTCTGTGTGGCCCTGGCTGTCCTGGGAACTCGCTCTGTAGACCAGGCTGGAATTAATGGTGTGTCCCACCATGCCCAACTAAGTTTTAAGTTTTTCTAGATGCATAACCATTAATAGCTGGTATCCATATAGAGGGAAGTTAAAACCTGAACACTTTTCCAATTTTACAGAGAACCTGACTCAAGAATTTTTTCTCTTGTCCGTTATTCCAGAGGACAAACACAGAAATCCATTCAGATACTGTTAAAATGAGTTCTTCAAGAGACTTATGCCGAAGAGCACGCCTTTAATCCCAGCACTCGGGAGGCAGAGGCAGGGAGATCTCTGTGAGTTCGAGGCCAGCCTGGTTTATAAGAGCTACTTCCAAGACAGACACCAAAGATACACAGAGAAACCCTGTCTTAAAAAACCAAAGAGAGGGAGAGAGAGAGAGAGAGAGAGAGAGAGAGAGAGAGAGAGAGAGGAGAGAAAGAGAAACTGATGCTGAGAAGAATATAAAACAAAAAAAACACAAAGCTCACATGGTGTAAGGTGTGTGTGTATGTATTGTTTAGCTGCATATAACCCCACCAGAATATGCGCCTCAGACTTAACTTCTTAGGCCTCTTTTACTCAAATAAATTCTGAAAATAACCATGCAATTAGGAGAAAGTTTGTCCACCAATAGACTAATCTTTTATTTCCTCCTTATTGTGAGTTGAATGCAGCAAAGGTAAAGAGCCACTCATAAAGTGCTGATGCAGAAAGGCTATGTGTAGCCCAGCAAAGGTTAAGGGTGATCTACCCGAATTCTGCTATGCACCCTTCCACTGTAGTCAGTAGCTGATCTAGGAACCAGTGACTATGGAGAGCAAGGATTGCCGCGCGGAGTGATCCGTTTCAGAGTCAGTACTCGCTGGAAGCAGACTCGAGGATGAATACCAGCACAACTATGATGCTGCTCTGAAACCAGAATGGGCCTTTGGTAGCAGGGCATGCAGCCCCCTGCTCACCATCCTGGTTTAGGGATGGTCCTGGGGGAATGCTGTCGTTCAGAGGAGCAGAGCTTGGTTGGCCTCGTTGGGCACCACAGAAGACACTGGCCATCTTTCTTTTGAGGGCTCAAGGTCAGCACAGGCCTACACTTCTAAAATATGCAAATTTCGGAGTTCTGGGGGGTACCCCGATGAACGCTTGGGGGGGGGCAGTTCCTAACAGTTCTGTTTGTGACCAGCAGAGGGCAGCAAAGACAGTTCCTACGCTACTCGCGTTGTCCTTCAAAACCCGGCTTGCGGCTCTAGAAAGAATTTCAGACTTGTCACCCTGCAAGTCCGGCCCAGCCTAGTGCCCAGCAGGCACCACATCCAGGCTGCTCCGAGAGAGGGAGCTGGGGAGACGCTCTCCCTGCTCCACCTGGAGCGGGCCACCCGGTTGTAAGCGCTTTCCTGAGGAGTCGTGAAAGCCACTTTTTTGAATTTTCAAGCTTGAGATTGGGGGGCTGTTAGAATCTGTAGCCAGTTGGCTAGACGCGACAGCTAACGATCTTGGAATGATACCTGATCCCGCGAAGTCTTGCAAGGCTGAATTTTTAGCCTGTGGCTGGTCTAGAACTCTCTTTGTAACCAAAGATAAAAATAACTCTGAACCTATGAATTTTTCGGTTTGTTTGTTTTGTTTTTGTTTTTTCGAGACAGAATTTCTCTGTGTAGCCCTGGCTGTCCTGTGTTCATGTATCTGCATACCAGAAGAGGTCATTATATCCCATTATAGATGGTTGTGAACCGCTTTGTGGACGCTGGGAATTGAACTCAGGACCTCTGGTAGAGCAGTCAGTGCTCTTAATGGCTAAGCCATCTCCCTAGCCTCTAACTCTGAATGAACGCTTTCTGCTGCCTCCACATCCCAAATGCTGGGATTACCAGCCTGCAGACCACATTTGGCAGCCTGTGGGGGTTGATGCCAATTCCAGACATTTGTTTTCAACAAACATCTCAGAGCTTCCAAATCCAGAGTTCAGTGAATTAGCCTCACCCTGGGAAGTTACCTTTGTGATCACGACTTCACCCTGTCTGTGTAGTTGTGTGAACTGACCTTCCAATGTGGNNNACACACACACACACACACACACACACACCACGGGGCCAGGCACCCTCCTGCTCCATACTGTGGGTCTTCTGAGTGTTAAAGAGACAGGCAGATGCCCTTCCTGTGTTGCTCAGGGTCTGACTGCTTTTACTGGACAACTGAAATATTCTCGGGGCGTGAATGAAATGGACAGTTAGGTTCAGGAAGGATGGAGAGGGTCAAAGTTTGTCTGGAAGTTAGAGTTGGAGACTATCATGGTCAAGGTTCACCAGAGAGAGGTTCTCCTATCATCCCAGAAACTCAGGAGGAGGCTGAGGTGGGAGAATTGTGAACAGGCAACGTTCTCCAGAAAAATAGAACCCTAAGAACCCTAATTCTCAATGTTAGCCCTGGTTGGCCTAAAACTCACTATGTAGACCAGGCAGGCCTTAACCTCACAGAAATCCACCTGTCTTTGCTGTGGTAAGTCATTCAACCCCTGCCTGGATTGCTGTCCTTTCTGAAGGGACAGGAGCCCACTCAAGCATGTGGCTCTGGCAGGTCTTGCCCTTCTCCCCATTCCCCTCTGCCTTGCTAAAATCCATTAGATCACATTTCTAAAGCTAGCCACCAAGGCCTAATCCCTTATTTGGCCACTTCCTCCTTCTGAGGCTGACTACCAAGGTCCAGCTGTCAAGTATTAAAATCTAGCAATCAAAAGCCTCCTTTGACTCACCAAATTAAGATGCCCAATTAAAATTAGACCCCTCATAGCCAGGCAGTGGTGGCGTACACCTTTAATCCCAGCACTTGGGAGGCAGAGGCAGGTGGATCTCTATGAGTTCAAGGCTAGCCTGCTGGTCTGCGGGAGCTAGTTCCAGGACGGGCACCAAAGCTACAGAGAAACCTTGTCTTGACCCCCCCCAAATCTATTTTATGTTTTACATTATGTCTATTTGTATGTCTCTCTGTGTTGGTATATGCATGTGAATGCAAGTGCCAGTTCCAGGTGGTAGTGAATCACCCGCCAGGGGTTCTGGGAACAAAACTCTGGTCTTCTGAACGAGTGCTTGATGCTCTAACCCATGAGCCATCACTCTAGTCCTTCCAGCAATGTACTGATAGAGCCTTGCTTGATAATCTTCTTCATGCTGTTGCTTTAAAATTTCGTCAAGCTGTTACCACACTGGAACATGGAATCTGGGGTGACCTGAATCTGCTCACGGGCCATGGTCACTCACAATTGACTTGAGAGTAAACTACCTCTTATCCCCTTAGAGGCGAGAATTACATTTCTGTGTTGACAGGCTCCATCTGAGTGGGGGGCATTATTTCACAGAGCCCCATCCTCGGGTGACTGAAGAATCAGATCATTTTGGGAGCCCACGTCAGAGCCCTGTGTAAGAGGCATGGAGTGGGGGACCCTCTATAAGCAACCTGTCTCCACAGGGTTGAAATTCATGGGCCAGAGGAAGCCCTTGACTGCTTTTCCTAACAGCAGAAGGGTTTGTCACTTAGCTTCCCTGCATAGGACTTTGGGGGCTTCAGTGACTGGCAGGACTGGCCAGCAGGAGGGTGAATGGTTACACTCCTTCTCCCCAGCCCCCACCCCAGAAATGCTTATGATTGCCAGAGGAGGGGGCGTGCGACTGGCCTGGCACGTCCGGATTTCAGGATTGAAGGCTGTTGTGACCTACTGAGAATTTTTCCTACATAAATTCAAAGTAAGAACTGTATAGGGCTGTGGATATGGTTCATTTGGTAGGGTGTTTCCCTAATATACATGAAGCTCTGTGTTTGCTCCCCACACAGGCATAGTAGTGTAGACCTATATGATTCCTGCACTCAGGAGGTAGAGACAGGTGGATCAGAAGTTCAAGGTTATCCGTCACCACATAAAAGATCTGAGGCCAGCCTGGACTATATAAAAGCCGGTCTCAAAACAAGCAAGCAGTTAAACAAAGAAACAAACACAACCTAACTTTCCTAAACCAAAAATAACCATGTAAAGAATTCCACTTCTGTTCGTACCCACCCTTTCTGCATTTTAGTACGACTAAGCTGCTGTAACAACTGCCATGGGCCGGGTGGCCCGTGAATGAGTGCTGTGCCTCCCGGCCCCAGTGCTGGGGATTGAAACCAGGAGAACAGGAACCCTATAGCAATGGACCCCTATGGATTAAAGTTTCCCCAGGAATCCAAGGCAGGGGTGGGAAAGGCAGAAGCCCTGACACCAGGAGCCTTGGGACCAGGAGAGAAGCTTGCCCATAGGGAGAGCCTTCACAGTTCTGACAGCTTATCTCCTAGTTAAATTTACATATGTGCATTTCCTGACTTTTGCTTAACTTTTTCTATAAGTCGATAACACTGATTAGGAAATGCAGAGAGAATCCAGGAGTCTTTCTAAATTGTAAATAAATTATATATATATTTTGTTTTTTTGAGACAGGGTTTCTCTGTAGCTTTGGAACCTGTTCTGGAACTAGCTCTTGTAGACCAAGCTAGCCTCGAACTCACAGAGATCTGCCTGCCTCTGCCTCCTGAGTGCTGGGATTAAAGGCGTGTGCCACCACCGCTCAGCATAAATGATATTCTTTACTAGTGTCTATGTCCTAATTCTTTGGATACAGGGAAACTGGTTTTTGTTTGTTTGTTTTGTTATTTTCGAGACAAGGTCTCTCTGTGTAGTCCTGGCTGTCTGGAACGTGCTCTGTAGACCAGATTGGTCTTGAACTCACAGATCCTCCTGCCTCTACCTCCTAAGTGCTGGGATTAAAGGTGTGTGCCAGAACTGCCCAGCTTAATACATGGAAGTTTCTGTGGTAAGTTATGAGCCTGAGAGCTAGGTAAGCCCTTGGCTACGATATAATCCCCGTCCGCCAGGATTTTACTTTGCCTTTCTCCTGGAAACCTCAGTCAGACTACATGGTTTCCTTCAGAGGCTGGAGTTTGCTCTCTGGTGCTCCCGCTTCACTCTGTTCTCTCCATCTGGGATGGCGATGGAGATGTCCTAACATCCTTGATGACTAGCAGGGCACACAGAAAGTAGCAGGAGGTGCCTGTGGGCCCAGGTGGTATACTCTCTCCTACCCCAGTGCAGCAATGAGGAAAGCATTGGGGTTGCAGATCAGCCAGTCAGGCCAGGTTATGCTTAGGAGGGGAGGGGGAGGAGGGAAGGAGGGAGGAGTGGGAACACAGGCTCAGTTGGAGCAGCTGCTGAGGGAGGCACCAGAAAAGGGAAGTGCAGAGCAGTCAGGAAAAGCATTGCAACAGCAGGTTGAGGCCAGTTCTCTTTTTGATTTTTTTTTNTTGGGGGGGGGGTTTAAGAATCTCAGTTAATAAAAATAAAAAGAGAAATGACAACGAATGCTTACTTTGACCAAACTTTTTCTTTTAAACCAGAAACCTAGTTCAATGACACATTAAAAAAATTTTTTTTTGTTTTTTTTGTTTGTTTGTTTTTTTGAGACAAGGTTCCTCTGTAGCTTTGGAGCCTGCCCTAGAACTAGCTTTTGTAGACTAGGCTGGCCTCAAACTCACAGAGTCTGCCTGCCTCTACCTCCCGAGTGCTGGGATTAAAGGTGTGATCCTAGGCATAAGTCTCTTAAAGAACTCAGTTTAATAGTATCTGAATGGATTTCTGTGTTTGTCCTATGGAATAATGGACAAGAGAAAAAATTCTTGAGTCAGGCTCTTCGTAAAATTGGAAAACTGGAAAGTGTTCAGGTTTTGTAAACACACATACAACCTTGATTCCTCTAGAGCACCTTGTTTAAAACAAAATAATTACAGGAATATGAGAAAGGAACTGACCACGATACTCTGTGGGCTGCTGAACTGAGCCTGTGGTCACAGCTCTATGATGGGGACTTATGTAGAAACAGGTCAAATGTGCAGCGGAGAGACTTTCGAGAACCTCATGCTCCCCAGGATGCTGGATGGTGCTTCTTCTTTTAATTTTCTTTCTGTTCTTATGGTAGCAGGCTTTCTTGGACTACCAGCCCCAAAATCATGACACAAAGACATTATTAATTACGAATGTTCAGCCTTAACTTGGGCTTGTTTCTAGCTATCTTTTTTTAAACTTAAATGAACACATTTCTATTAATCTATCTGCTGCCCTGTGGCTCATACACTTCATCTACTTACTGCCCATCCTGTTTTCCTGCTCTTAATCACTGAGACATCTCTCCAGCTGGTTTTTGGTTTTTTGCTTGTTTTGACATGGTGTTATGTGTCCTAGGCTGGCCTCCCTCCCAGTGACTTGTGTTTCTGAGGCAAGCACTCTACCAAATAAATCATACGTTTGCTGTTAACATGAAAAAAGTGGTTTCTTCCTTCCTTCCATTCATTCATTCATTCTTTCTTTCTTTCTTTCTTTCTTTCTTTCTTTCTTTCTTTCTTTCTTTCTTTCTTTTTAGAAAATTCAACTAACATCTGAGAAACTAGCCAGGTGTGATGGACAGGCCTATAATCGAAAGGAAAAGTACTGGCTCTGGACTCCCAAAACCAAGTTCTCAGCACAAAGGAGATTTATTTGCACTGAAGGGACAGAGGCCAGGGAATAAGAGACAAACACAGGAGATAGAGGATGAGGGAGAAGGGAAAGGAAGAAGGGAAAGGGGCAGGCTTTGTCCCCAGAGGACAAAGAACTGCCTCTGGATAGGGGAGACAGACATGGCACATAGGAAAACAGTTGTTTATAAAGGTAAAGGGGAAACCCTCTGTTAGGGTGAGGGGTCTAATTTTGATTAAGCATGTTAACTAGATGAGAAAAAGGGGGCTTTTGGTTGCTGGATTTCGATGCTTTGATAGCTGGATCTTGGTAGTCAGTCTCAGGAGGAGGAAGTGGCCAAATGAAGGAATAGACCTTGGGGGTTAGCTTTAGGAACGTCATCTAATGGTTTTTAGCAAGACAGAGGGAATGGGGGAAATGGGCAAGGCCTGCCAGAGCCATGCTCACTACAACCAACCGGTCAGATCCCTTCAATGATCCCAGCATTCTACAGGCTGATGATACATTCACTCAGTCTGTGTTACAAAGTGGGAGTCAGTCTCAAACGGAAAAAAAAGGTAGATGTCTTGTTAATCACACTCAGCTCAGATGGTGTGTGTGTGTGTGTGTGTGTGTGTGTGTGTGTGTGTGTGTGTGAAAGAGAGGGAGAAAAAAACAGAGAGAGAGAAAAAGAGTAGAGAATAAGACCTTTACCACAGTTTAAAGCCAAATTTAAAGCAAACTTTAATTAAATATTGGCCAGGTGGATGGGCTCTGGCCAGGTCCATACCCGGGTTCCTAGGAAATGGCCCAGAATCACAGTTTGCAGTGACTTAAGAAGGAAAACCCATAATTCATTGCATTTTCCATCAGGTCCAATCAGGGGCAAGCGTATATCCTGACATATTTCCTGCCCACATGCCTACATCAGTGTAGTTGGGTCAAACAAACTTGTTTAGGAGCTAAAAAACATGTGGCTTGTCATCTCCCATAAACAATGGCCTCCAGCATTTCAGGAACTATCTGTTCTTGGGCATGGGGCTTGCAGATCAGAGGCGTTTTCATTTCATGGATCTCTTAGACATAGAGATGTAACTTTGGCTCTCACAAGAGAAAGAGAGGGCTGAAAGTCCAAGGGTGTGTCCAGGTTCTTGTGCATCCTTCTTGGCTACACCACCTCATGGATGGTAAGGACCGTATCAAGGACGGGAAGCAGAGCTCACATCTTGAGACTGGGAAACCAGACAATATTTAAGAGCCAGGCTTATTCTTCTAACAACTTGAGAACTCAGGGGTTTCATGAGGTCTTCCTTAACCCTTTTCAAGGCTATGCTTCCAGGGAAATGACCATCCTGAGTAGCATAAGCTTTTTGGGGTCACCACACACCAACCAGAGTATTGTCACTTCCCTGCGAATGGCCATATTCCATAGTCCCTGTGCTTTTGATTTTGTCAGTCAGATGCCTTTTCCTCTTGTATTCCCTTTCTTTATTTTCTATTGTTTCTATGATTTGTTTTTGTTTTTGTTTTTAAAGACAGGGTTTCTCTGTAGTTTTGGAGCCTGTCCTGGAACTAGCTCTTGTAGACCAGGCTGGCCTCAAACTCAAAGAGATCCTCCTGCCTCTGCCTTCTGAGTGCTGGGATTAAATGTGTGCGTCACCACTGCCACTGGGCTCCATGATGGTTTCTTTAAGAAAATCATTACTCTTCTTTGAGATAACAATTGTTTTCTTCTGTTGAGAAGTGGTTGGAGAGCTCAGGAGGCAGAGACAGGTAGATTTCTGTGAGTTCAGTCTGGTCTACATTGTGAGTTCTAGACCAGCCAGGATTACATAGTGAGAACCTGTCTCAAAAAACAAAAGAAAAGAAAAGAAAGAAAGAAAGAGAAGAGAGGGAGGGAGGGGGGAATGAAGGAAGGAAGGAAGGAAGAGCAGTTGGAAGACCCTGGAGAAATGGCTCAGTGATTAAAATACTTAATCAGGGGACCTGCATTTGGTTCCCAGAACTTAAGGGAGAAAAAGATTATTTCAACATTCAGTTTTTTTTAAACTTTATGTGTGTGACTGTTTTGCTGCATGTAAGGGTGTGTGTGGTAGCCTTGCAGGCCAGGAAAGGGCACTGGGATGCCCAGAACTGGAATTACAGAAGGTTATGAGCTGTCTTGTGGGTGCTGAAACCCAAACCCATGTCCTCTGTAAGAGCAACAGTGTTTTTAACTGCTGAGCCATGTCCCCAGCCCTGGTTTATTTGAACTCCTGGTTTCAGAGGAATTTCAGTCCATCATGGTGGAGAAGGCGAGGTGCCTGGAGTAGCTTTGTCTGTAGAGGTGGGAGTGTGTGGTGACCTTCTGGAAGCAGAGAGCAGCCCTGGTTTCATGACTCAGACCTTTCAGCTTGTCTCTGCCGGCTATGTCCCACGCTCTGAATGGTCTGCAGCCCCACACAGCTCCACTCAGGTCAGAAGCACAAACACATGAACTGGGAGACATTTCACACTCAAACCCTAACCCATATCATCTGTGGCTTATTCAATGTATTTAAAAATGTTCTTTGAGGGGGGGCTGGAGAGATGGCTCAGAGGTTAAGAGCACTGACTGATCTTCCAGAGGTCCTGAGTTCATTTCCCAGCCACCACATGGTGGCTCACAACCATCTGTAATTAGATCTGGTGTCCTCTTCTGGCCTACAGACATACATGCAGGCAGAACACTGTCTTCATAATAAATAAATAAATCTTTAAAAAAAAAAGTTCTTTGAGGAAAGGACCTCTCTTTGCCTCAGGCCCACAGTGAGGTGGTGACCCAGACAGCTGAGTCCAGTCTTCCCGCTTTCATCTAGTTCCTCTGCTCTGCTCTGTGGGGTGTGGCCCTCTGAAGGCTGATGAGAAGTCTTGATTCATGTCCAACCCTGCACACACCATAGGTTTCTTGTAATTTAATCTTTTCTCTCAGCTGGCCCACAGCAGCAGGTTCCTCTCTACACCCATCATGGAAAACCTTCCCCTCCTGTTTACACACACTTCCCTTCGGCTCTCACAGTGGTGGTACACAGAGGTCAAAGTCTTTTTGGGGTTTGTTTGCAATTCAGCTTAGCATTTACCAGGAGGAATCAGAGGCTCAGAGTTGTGGATCATCATCATCTTCATCATCACCATCTTCACCATCATCATCATCACTATTATTATTATTTGCACCATAGTAGCCTGGGCTGGCCTTGAGCTCTCCATGTAGCCTTAGCTGTCCTGGAACTCATCTGTAGACCAGGCTGACCTCAGACCCACAGAGTTCCGCCTGCCTCTGCCTCCCGAGCACTGGAATGAAAGGCATGTGCCGCCACAGTCAGGCTTGATGTCACTGTTTAGACTAGACTTGCTTCAAATGGCTAAGAATCCTTCTACCTCAGACTTTTGAGTGCTGGGATTATAGGCATGAGCCGCCACACTCGTCAAACTATTATTCTCTTTGACACGCAGGGCTTTAACCCAAAGCCTCATGCACATCAGGTACATATCTGTCTCCCCGCCCCAGTCCCTTGTCAGAGAATCACACTCACAAGAAGGTGAAACCCTCCCCCTTCTCTCGACCCAGTCTGCTCCCCCAGTGGTGACTCAAGAGGCCAAAGGGGTATGTTATTCCTTTTGTTCCTCACTTGTTTCCACAAAGGTTTCAGTATGCAGGCTACTTTCCACACACAGGCAAGTTTGGAAACTGAACATCTCAGCTCGAGTCAGCATGGTCCGTCTCACAGCTCCTCCTGTCCTTGAGGTAAATAAGAGACAAGGGGAGGAAAGACAGAAAAGGGCTGTTTTGTTTTCTTTAGAAAATTGTGTGTAACCTAAAATTTAACATCACCTGTTTGCAGCCAGAGTTGTGCAGTGTTGGGTCTGCACTGCTTCCTGTGCAGCCAGAGTTGCGTAGTGCTGGGCCTGCACTGCTTGCTGCGCAGCCGTCTCCAGGACCTGAAAGTTGGCCCCCACTAGGTGCCACATCCCTTCCTGCTGTACCCTGTGCCACTACAGCTCCCATTCTGCTTTCAGTTCCCAAACCCCAGCAATCACCCGTTAACATTCTGCCTCTAAGAACCTGTTTGGCTGTGTTACATGTGAGTAGAATTGCATAGCCTTTTCCTATTCCCTTTCATCCCCAATTTTTATTAATTTGAATATTCTTTCTCTTTTTTATTTTTATTTATTATTTTTTTTTAAAAAGAAAACAAACTATCATTTTTCTTTATATATACCAATCCAAGTTCCCACTCTCTCCCCTCCTCCCATTCCCTCCACACACTCTCCCACCCCACCCCCATCTACTCCTCTGAGAGGGTAAGGCACATTGCTTTGTGGAAGGTTCAAGGCCCTCCCTACTATATATAGGCTGAGCAAGGTATCCATCAAAAGAAAAAAGTTTCCCAAAAAGCCAGTGCAAGCAGTAGGCATAAATCCTGGCGTCACTGCCAGTGGCCCCTCAGTCTGCCACAGCCATGCAGCTGCCAACCACATTCAGAGGGACTAGTTTGGTCCTATGCTGGTTCCATCCCAGTCTGGCTGGAGTTGTTGAGCTCTCATTGGTTCAGGTAAACTGTTTCAGTGGGTGAACCCATTATGGTCTTGACCTCTTTGCTTATATTTTCATTCCTCCCACTCTTCGTCTGGACTTTGGGAGCTCAGTCCAGTACTCTTCTGTGGGTCTGTCTCTGTTTCCATCAGTTGCTGGATGAAGGTTTTATGGTGATACTTAAGATATTCATCAGTCTGACTACAGGGCAAGTCAAAATTAGGTCCCCTCTCCTCTATTGTTTAAGGTCTTAGCTGGGGTCATCCTTGTGGATTCCTGGGAATTTCTCTAGTGCCATATTTCTTGCTAACCCTATAATGGCTCCCTCAATCAAGATATCTCTTTTCTTGCTCTCATCTGTCCTTCTTCCTTCTCTACTATTCTATTCCCTCAAGTTCTCCTTACCCCTCTCCTTCTCCCCTCCTCTTCCCCTTCCACCCTCCCTTCTTTCCCCACCCCCATACTCCCAATTTTGTCAGGCGATCTTGTCTGTTTCCTTTTTCCAGGTGGATCTATTGCATGGGCACAGGAGACCACTTCCTAAATACAACCCCAGTAGCACAGACACTGAGAGCAACAATAAATAAATGGGACCTCCTGAAACTGAGAAGCTTCTGTAAAGCAAAGGACATGGTCAACAAGACAAAAAGTCAGCCTACTGAATGGGAAAAGATCTTCACCAACCCCACAGCAGACAAAGGACTGATCTCCAAAATATATAAAGAACTCA
>LOEQ01002083.1:8181-19373 GCA_001685075.1 Bramus lutescens | reverse complement strand
CAGGCAGATCTCTGTGAGTTCGAGGCCAGCCTGGTCTACAAGATCTAGTTCCAGAACAGCTAAAAAAAAACCCAAACAAACAAAAAACTTGATTGGTCTAATAAAGAGCTAAATGGCCAATAGCAAGGCAGGTGAAAGGATAGGCAAGGCTGGCAGGAGGAGAATAAATAGGAGGAGAAATCTGGGGAGAGAGAGATCTAGGAGCAAGAGAAGGAGGAGGACTCCAGGGGACAGCCACCCAGCTACACAGCCATGGAGTACCAAGTAAAGAAAGGTATACAGAAATAGAAAAAGGCAAAACATAGATGGGATAATTTAATTTAAGAAAAGCTGGCAAGAAACAAGCCAAGCTAAGACGGGGCATTTATAAGTAATAATAAGCCTCCGTGTATTTTTTGGGAGCTGGATGGTGGGCACCCAAAGAGTAAAGAGCTAAGAGTGAAAACAACAACTACATAAGGCTCTACATCTAGCTCCATTTCTACCCCCCTTTTTATTTTGAGACAGTGTCCCACTCAGTTGCCCAGGATGGCCTTGAACTTATAAATCCCTGCTCCAATCTCCAAAGCAACTGGTACTACAGATTTGCACCACTACGTCTGGCTGAGAGACCAGTAGTTGAAGTGATCTCCTTTCTTTTTATCTTCTCGGTGGTCTTTGTCAAAATCAGTTGCTCACATAAACGGGTTTATTTTTGCGCTTTCTACTCTTTTCTATTAATCTACATATCTGTTTTTATAAAGGTGTGGATTTTTGCTGCACGTAAAATATATCTCAGTCAACGCGATTTACAACTGACTTACACACACAAAAAAAATCTTACCTATAGGCGGTAGCTCCCGTCTTCCTGAATGTGTCTGATTTGCTTCCTGTCTAGCTTTAGCATCTGCGTTCTTGTTGCTGCTGCCGCGGGATCTACAGAGTCTCTGAAATGTGGGTCTGTCACTTCGCCTGTAGTTTAGCGTGAGCAGCTGCCCTGTGCCGGGTACTGAGAGAGTGAGTACCTCTTGCTCAGAACTCGGTGGAACCCATGCCTTCGTCAGGCTGTGGTCCTACAGCCAGCCACTAAAAGGAACAGAGAAAGCAGGTCTGTGTGGCCATCTTTCCCCTTGTTCTTCCGGGGTAAAGAAAGCCAGGTGCTTTTGGCTATTTCCTTGGACACAGCTAATTCTCCAAATCAACCCCACAGGTGAGTCCAAAAGTCGTGGAGTAGGACATCTGCCTTCAAAAAACGGGGGACAGCAAACACTCGTAGCTGCCTGCTGACCGTCTCTGTGTGAGAAGGAGGAACATGGAACACGGGGTTTCAGAGCCTGAGCTTATTCCCAAGTCTCCACCCAGCAGTTCTGCTTATCACTGCGCACTTCCCTCTTCTCTGGAGTCCCAGCTCTCCCGGGGGTGCTTGCAGTGTGAGCTGAGCCCAGTATTCTAAAGTCTTTCCCAAGGACCCTGGGGAATTCTAGTCTCTGCTCAGACTTATACTCAGAAGTCTATTGCTTGGGTTTCGAAAACCCATGCAGATGAGTAACTGTTAATTTGCCTTTGACGGTGATGCAAGCTCATACACTTCCGGAAACCACATCCTTCCTGCCTCCAGTGTCAGTGACCACTATAAAGTCATCTCGTTTCCTCTTCGGTTCTACCTAAGGCTGGTATCCGGGTGAGTACAGTTTCATGGAGCAGTATGGGCAAAAGGTCCAAGAAGATGGGAACCTATATTTAATGGCATGGTTTGTCTTGGTCAATAAACTAGAAATTTCTTCTCGACTCTAGGGATAGTTTTAAAGTATTTCGGGATCTTCTGTTTGTTGGTTACTTGGTTTGTGCATGATGGGGAGTGTGGGGGGGGTCGTGAAAGAAGCAGTTATAGCTTCCAAGGACTTCAACAGGCTTGCCCAGCATCCATTCGGGGCGGCAGAGGGTGGGATGCCTGTGAGGGAGTGTGATGGAAGCCCAGGGGTAGCCAAAGTAAAGACCAAAGCTATTGCAGCAGCTCTCAGGAACAAGGAGCAGAGGACTGAAAATTCCTGGTACGGATGTGAGCAGAGGGGTCAATCTAGGAGGATCTGTAGAGCTGGGGTATCTGTCTGTCAGCAAAAGCCCTAGAGATGGCTGAAAGGAAGATGTGAGCTGTTGCGTGGAGCAGGGAGAGGAGACACAGAGTGGAAAAGGAATAGGGATCGTTGAGCTTCAGGTGCCTCAAGTGTCAACTTGCTGCCATATAAATACTAGTTTAGAGCCCATTACCATTTTCCAGGCTCTTTCCCCTCCCCTGTCATTAATGGCTTCCATCTAAGAAAGTCACTTAGAGTCTCTACTACTCAGCAGAAGGAACCTACACACTTCAATTGAGAAACTAGATGAGAGAGAATAAGCAGGCTAATCTAACCCATGAGTTCTAACTGAATGTGAACCGTGATATTCATGATACTTGTGAAACTCTCTAAGAGAACATTTGGTTCTCCTTTATACGCACCCAGGTTCCTATCTGGGTTCTGTCAGTGGGAAACAGAGGAGCAGTAAAAGAAAGATTACCTATCCCTGTGTGCTGGGAGTCTCCCCCTTCTGCGGGGGGCATCCTCCCCCTCTTTGCTGGGAGTCCCCCCGATGCCGGGAGTCTTTGTCCTCTGTTCTGGGAGTCCTCCCCCTTTGTGCTGGGCATCCTCCCCCTCTGTGCTGGGTGTCCTCCCCCCTGTGCTGGGAGTCTTTGTCCTCTGTTCTGGGAGTCCTCCCCCTTTGTGCTGGGCATCCTCCCCCTCTGTGCTGGGAGTCCTTCCCCTGTGCTGGGAGTCCTCCCCCTGTGTTGCTTTGTCATGACTGTAGCATCTTTTCTCCTGGTTTTCTCCTTCCTTTGTTCCTTTCCCTCAGATGAAAAAAGGAACAAGAAACCAGAACCTTCCATTAAAAGAAATCAGAAAGCAAATCTCTTTTGCTTCCTCAGTGACTAAATGAGGAAGCTGAAATTGAGTAATAGTGAAGAGTGTCCAGGTCCCAGCCTTGTCACCATGGGACCACAGTCCTGGTGCTCTCATGTACGTTTGTTTTCTGCATACTATAGTTGATTTATTGATGGCTTATTTGTTTGTTTGTTTGTTTATTTTTGTTTTTTCAAGACAGGCTTTCTCTGTAGCTTTGGAACCTGTCCTGGAACTAGTTCTTGTAGACCACAGGCTGGGCTCGAACTCACAGAGATCCTCCTACCTCTGCCTCCTGAGTGCTAGGATTAAAGGCGTGTGCCACCACCACCCAGCTGATGGTTTATTTATTTTGATCTCTGCAGGGGAGCTTTTCTTCCATGGCTCAGGACACATTCCTGGATCAAGCTAAGAGAACTTTCTGGTAAGTGTTTGGTTTACTTTTCAAAGCCAGACATGGTGATTCATAGAGTCGAGTGACTGAGTTTTTTTTTTGTTTGTTTGTTTGTTTTGTTTTGTTTTGTTTTGTTTTCCCCCTTTGAGTTTTCCGAGTTGAGAAACTTTAAAATTTTTACCAACCTATGGGGTACCCCATGATGTTTCAATATTAGCATCTAGTTTTCTGGAAGTGAAGACTTTCAATAAGATTCTTCTTACCCACATGGGGTTGTCGTTCCTGCGTTCCAGTGTGGCCCTGAGCACAAAGACCTTCAGAAGGGCTGCTGGTGAACATGACAAGTGTCCGCTGCAAGCTGGCCCAGTATCTAGAGGACCTTGAAGATGTGGACCTCAGGAAATTCAAAATGCACTTAGAAGATTATCCACCTGAGAGTGGCTGCATCCCACTCCCCAGGGGCCAGATGGAGAAGGCTGACCATTTGGATCTAGCCACACTCATGATTGACTTCAATGGGGAGGAAAAGGCCTGGGCCATGGCTGTGTGGATCTTTGCAGCTATCAACAGGAGAGACCTCTGGGAAAAAGCTAAGAAGGACCAGCCAGAGTGGAGTGAGTAAACAAGAAGATTTTTTTTCCCTCACAGTAAAGTATATGTAACCTAAAATATAGAATTTTAGTAATTTTAAGTCTTAGTAATTTAGTAATTTTAAGGCTTAGTAATAAGGAAGCTCACATTATTGTGCAACCAACTTCCAGAGTGCTTTCCCTCTTAAGCAACTGACACTCCTACCTCACTAGGTAATGCCTCTCCGTTACTTCACCCTGTCTCCTAGCAACCACCATCCTGTTTTCTGTTCCTGTGAAATTTACCACTATGGATTCCTCATGCAGGCAGAATCACAAAGTGTTTATCTCTTGTGACTGTCTTATTTCACTTAGCATAATGACTTCATGTATCTCAGAATTTTGTTCTTTAAAAAAGATTAATGACAAATATTCGTGCATATACTACATTTTGCTGTTTCTTATCTGCCAGTGGATAATTTTGTTTACTCAATGTCTTCCTTTCTTTGGTTTCGAATTAGAGTCTCACATATCCCAGATTGGCCTCAAACTTGCTATGTACTCCAGGCTGTTCCCAAATTCAAAATCCTCTTTCCTCTGCCTTCTAAGTACTGGGAGATTATGTCCTTGGCTACAAAGAAGTTGGCATCTTTAAAATGTTAATTTATTATCATGGTTTTTCTTCTTCTCCTGGTGGGGGTATGAGAGAGTGGGAGGAAGCAGCATGCCTTTTCTAATTCTGTAAAAACTCTACTTGTAGCCTGCTGTGACTGGTACCCTGTTCTCTGAGTCTGTTTCCTGCTGAGGCCCACCTCTGGTTTTCCAGTCATCTAGTGGATGCTTGTCTGCTCTGAACAAGCTAAACAGCAGAAAGGATTCAGAGTAACCAGAAAGTCACAGGCAGAGGATGCTGAGTTGGAAGTCCAGAAAGCAGTAATCACAATGGGTTGTCAGATACATATAGGCATTTAGGCAAACACTATGCATGTGTTGGTACCTGAGAAGGCCAGAAGAGGGTATCAGATTCCCTGGAACTGGAGTTACAGGCAGTTGTGAGACACCACATGGGTGCTGGAAACTGAATCCAGATCTTCTGGAAGTGCAACAAGTGCTCTTAACCACTGAACCACCTCTCCAGAACCCCATACTGGGCAGTTGTAATAGATTTCGCTCATTCACTAACCCCATAAAGTAATTACTAGTACTATTCATGCTTTCAAATGAACGGCATAAGCCAGGGAGAGGTTCTAATTACTCAGGGCTCCCCACTCAGAGCCAGGCATATCCAGAATAAAAAGCCAGGCAAGACTATAAAAGTATAGCCATGTGGTGTCGGCTTTCATATCTGGATTTTAAGTGTAAAAATTGCCACCATTATTTGAAGTTCTCTTTTGAATTGAAGTGAGGCCTTAAATGAGAATATAATTATTGAGTGCTTAATTTGCTCAAGGTTTAGATTTTTCTTTATGATCTCATTGCTAGTGCTGTTGTCTTCTCCTTCCTTCCATCTCTCCTAATCTTCCTTCTTTAGAAAGGGTCTCACATAGTCCAGGCTTGCCTCCAACTCTCTGAGTAGCCAAAGATTACCTTGAACTCCTGATCCTCCTGGGTACCAGGGTTACAGGTGTACTAACATCTTGCCTGGCGTATGTGGTATAGATAGACTTGGTCCATACTAAGAAGGCACTCTGCCAACCGAGCTACAACCCTGCATCATCTTACAGAATAATTTTATATCCACAGGAGTGGATATATCTTACCCTTAAGTTCCTGTCTGTGTCCTTAATCTATTGGATATGTTTTCTGGGAGGGGCTTTTGTTACAGCATTCCTAAATTTCCCCTAGGAAGAAAGTTCAGACTATTTGGACATGTAGTTCTTGGCTGTAGGCACATGATAGAATCTCCTTGGGGTTTTCTATGGATAATGATGCCTAAGCTTCAGCACAGAGTAAGAAGAACTGCTTTGAGTAGAGTCCTACTCAGAATTTTAATTTTTTCTATGTGAATTTAGTTAACCAGTGCTCTGAATTGCTTCATTATATAGACTGACAATATTCATTTCTGAAGAACTAGAACTCTAGACACGGCAGCACAGGATATGAGCCAAATGGATTACATACATGCAGCTGAGGCTGTCAGGAGAACATTGAGGATTGTGCACATAGCCTCCAAGTCAGGGTACTAGGAAAGCCAAGGACAGATGATGGCAAAGGAACCCTGTTTGTTCTCATGTGTACTCTATGGACTTCTAGGCCTGGAAAAGACATTCTGCATTTGGGAACACAGTGTTTGATGGATGACAGCTACTCTTTCAAAGTGAGGCGAGCAGAATCATGCACACTGGGGTTCTGATGACATAACTGTGGCCTGCCACCTGAGCCATGTTTACTGCCCTCTCCTTTTTTTTCTTTTTTTTTTCCTTTGCTTTTCCTCTTTGAGACATGATCTCATGCAGCCTAGGCTGGCCTTGAAGTCACTATCATCTGAGAATAACTCTGAAATTCTGGTCCTCCTGCTTCCATCTCCCAAGTGCTGAGCTTAGAGGTATGGGCTGTCGTGCTTGGCTAAGCTATGTTTAATTCAGAAGGGCATTTGACCCACCCCATAGACTAGGCTCAATTCTATCCTCTGTGTTAGGACTTTTTGATGTACTTTGTGTTTTTTCCTTTTGTGTTTAGATGATTCGTATGCTTCTAATCTCACTGTGGTATGCCAGGAAGACAGCCTTGAAGAGGAGTGGATGGGTTTGCTGGGATATCTTTCCCAGATCCCAATTTGTAAGAAAAAGAAAGGTAGGCATAGGGCTGCTGCTTCCAACTTTGTTTTGAGACCTGGAAGAGGAGGCCAAGGGACTGGAAAGCAGGGAAGCTTGGCCTCTTTCCAGGTTTCCTCTTCAAGGAACAAGGCCTGCTACAGGAAATCCACCTTCAGCTGAAGAAGTAGATGCATATTTACATGGTTTCTTAAAGTCCAAGGGAAAGGGTTTACTACGGGTAGATATGTGTTTTAGTTAAAGGGATAAGGCTGAAATAACAGATTTTCTGGCTGGAGGCTATGCCTATGGTACTGACTTTCTGTTCTATCATGAGTGAGAAGTAATTGGTGACAGAATTTTGGGGACCTGATACACTTGAGCAGTGAGAAAAATTATACCTCCTATTTCCCTAACGCAGTCGTTGCTTCCTTTAGAGTACAGGCACTTGTTTTTCTTTCAGGCACATGGGCATGTTTTAATATTAATCTGCATTTTATGTTGCCTTTATGCTTTTGGGAAAACAGTAATAGATAAAATGAGATGTTGTATGAGGAGTGGCGGGCTGCGTCCCACTGCCCAGCTAGCTTAACCCTTGAAATAACTGCACAGAAATTGTATTAATTAAATTACTGCCTGACCCATTATTTCTAGCCTCTTATTGGTTAACTCTCCCATATTAGTTTAACCCATTTCTAACAATCTGTATATCACCACGAGGTCATGGCTTACCCGGAAAGATTCTAACCAGCATCTGTCTCAGGCAGGAGAATCACAGCATCTGCCACACTGCCCTTCTTCCCAGCATCCTGTTCTCTTTTCCATGGCTATCTGAGTTTTGCCCTATCAAAAGGCCAAGGCAGTATCTTTATTAACCAATGAAAGCAATACAAATACAGAAGGACCTCCTACACTAATGAGATCCCTGGAGAACATGTTGCTGCTAGGGCCTGTGGCTCCCTAGCCACACAGGCTTTTGACTGGACTTTCAATGCCTGACAAGAATCCCTACCTTGGTACTAGACCTCAAATCCAATCATAGAATGGTTGGTTACTGCCATGGCAATCATGCCACTATTGCATCAGTGAACATAACCTTGCTATATACAGATGAATGTTTGGTGAGCACATTATCTCTAGTCGACATTCAGCATTCTATGCATTTTGTTGTTGTTCTATTGGCTCCTCACTATTCTCAGTGTTCTTCCTGTAAGAGCATAGGTCCACTCATAGCTTATTGTTGGGGAAGAGATGTGTGTGGGCTTTTCCGAGTCTACCTTGCTGTCTCTGCTGCAGATTACTGTAAGGTGTACAGACGACATGTGAGAAGCAGGTTCTACTGTATCAAAGACAGGAATGCACGTCTGGGTGAGAGTGTGGACCTCAACAACCGCTACACTCAGCTACAACTGGTCAAGGAGCATCCGAGCAAGCAAGAGAGGGAGTATGAACTACTGACCATCGGTAGGACCAAAACGTGGGACAGACCCATAAGTTCCATTAAGCTGGAGTTGCTGTTTGAGCCTGAGGATGAGCACACAGAGCCTGTGCACACAGTGGTGTTCCAGGGAGCAGCAGGCATTGGGAAAACAATACTAGCCAGGAAGATTATGTTGGACTGGGCATCTGGGAAGCTCTTCAAAGACAAATTTGATTATGTATTCTTTATCCACTGTCGAGAGGTGAGCCTCAGGACACCAAGGAGTCTGGGAGACCTGATTGTCAGCTGCTGTCCTGACCCAAACCCACCAGTGTGCAAGATCCTGCACAAGCCCTCCAGGATCCTCTTCCTCATGGATGGCTTTGATGAGCTGCAAGGGGCCTTTGATGAGCACATTGGAGAGGTCTGCACAGACTGGCAGAAGGCTGTGAGGGGAGACATTCTGCTGAGCAGCCTCATCCGAAAGAAACTGCTGCCCAAGGCCTCTCTGCTCATTACGACAAGGCCTGTAGCCTTGGAGAAGCTGCAGCATCTGCTGGACCACCCTCGCCATGTCGAGATCCTGGGTTTTTCTGAGGCCAAAAGGAAGGAGTATTTCTTTAAGTATTTCTCAGATGAGCTGCAGGCCAGGGAAGCCTTCAGGCTGATCCAAGAGAATGAGATCCTCTTTACCATGTGCTTCATCCCCCTGGTCTGCTGGATCGTGTGCACGGGGTTGAAGCAGCAGATGGAGGCTGGGAAGAGCCTGGCCCAGACCTCCAAGACCACTACCGCCGTCTATGTCTTCTTCCTTTCCAGCCTACTGCAATCCCGTGGGGACATGGAGGAGCACCTCTTCTCTTCCCACCTACAGGGGCTCTGCTCACTGGCTGCAGATGGAATCTGGAACCAGAAAATCCTATTTGAGGAGTGTGATCTGAGGAAACATGGCCTGCAGATGACAGATGTCTCTGCTTTCCTGAGAATGAGCGTGTTCCAGAAGGAAGTGGACTGTGAGAGAGTCTATAGCTTCAGCCACATGACCTTCCAGGAGTTCTTTGCTGCTATGTACTATTTGCTGGAAGAGGAGGAAGAGGGGGTGGCTATGAGGAAGGGACCAGCAGGCTGTTCAGATCTTCTGAACCGAGACGTGAAGGTCCTCCTAGAGAATTATGGCAAGTTTGAAAAAGGCTATCTGATTTTTGTTGTCCGTTTCCTCTTTGGCCTTGTAAACCAGGAGAGAAGCTCCTATTTGGAGAAGAAATTAAGTTGCAAGATCTCTCAGCAAGTCAGACTGGAACTTCTGAAATGGATTGAAGTGAAAGCCAAGGCCAAGAAGCTGCAGAGGCAGCCCAGCCAGCTGGAACTCTTCTACTGCTTGTATGAGATGCAGGAGGAAGACTTTGTGCAGAGAGCCATGGACCACTTCCCCCAAATTGAAATCAATCTCTCTACCAGAATGGACCATGTGGTTTCTTCCTTCTGTATCAAGAACTGTCATAGGGTGAAAACACTTTCCTTGGGGTTTCTCCACAACTCGCCTAAGGAAGAAGAAGAGAAAGGAGGAAATCAACACATGGACCAGGTCCATTGTGTTTTCCCAGAGCCCCAAGCTGCCTGTTCTTCCAGGTAAGGGAATTTGACCTCAAGCAGATGGTAGCCTGTGTCTTATGCCTCGTGGTCACTTTCCTTGGTTCTTCCTCTCCTCTCTTTCTGATTTTCCAAATATAATTGCCAAGCTTCGTGATAATGTGACTGCCACCCTTTTGTTGGTAGAGAGTGACTTGTGCTAGGCGGATAAATGGGATTGAGGACAAAACCCAATAAACCAAGAAATAAGCATCTGGGGAGAACGCCACTTCAGCACAAGGTATCAGGTAGACTGTGGCAGTGTGTGGAAACGTTCATAAACCCCCATTAATTGTATCCTCTAGCTCACTGTCTTACTTTAATCCATGCTGCTGTAACGGATGCTTGAAACTAGGTTATTTTTGAAGATAAAGGTTTATTTATTATAGTTGTGAAGGATGGGAAGGCCAAAGGTTGAGCACACCGCATACCATTTTTACCTGTTGGGAGGAGGGAAGCAACTCCTTGGGTCTCTCTTTCACAAGGTACCGTTATTATATATGAGGTTTAACCCAATGACAGAATCATCCTCCAAGGACCTCACCTCACTGTGTACCTGAGAATGACCTTGAGTTTTTAATCTTGCCATTTTCTGAGTAGTAGGGTTACAGGTATTGACAAGTATGCTCTGCTGTTATGTAGTGTGAGGGGCCAAATCTAGGATCTCAGATATGCCGATCAAGCTCCATTCCCATTCCTCAGGCTCTGCATTTCCATAAGAGCTATGGGGTATTCTAATGTGAATCCCTGGAAATGACTGTAAAAACTAAAAACTACCAATGTCGAGGGGTGTTGCTCTTAAGATTCGGACTTTTCTTCTTTGGTTGCAGCATGGCCTCAGGATTGTCAACAACACTCCCAATGCATTGGGCAGCCTGGGTCAAAAATGCTTCTTGGGCCACTCAGCTGCATGTCCAGGCCAGGGGCACAACAGCGGTCTAAGGTGGGAAGGAGGTGCCTGAGGATGTTTGCAGTAAGCCTAAAGCTTACTTCTTCAAATCTCAAAAGGAACCTCTACCCAAGGCTCACCAGCCTGCTTCCCTCTGAAACAGCAGTGGGTTTATGGCTGGTGGCTTGCTGTCTAGAAGACATTTCTATGAATAGGTACCAGGAGCCTTGTCCTGAGCTCTAGTTTGTTATCATTAGAAACTGATTTTCTTTTCTGTCCCTCTTCTGGGCCATCCTAGACTGGCAAACTGCTATCTCACATCTGGCTTCTGCCGAGGCCTCTTCTCAAGTCTAAGCACCAACCAGAACCTCACTGAACTGGACCTCAGCGACAATACTCTGGGGGATCCGGGCATGAGGGTGCTGTGTGAGGCACTCCAGCATCCAGGCTGTAACATTCAGAGACTGTGGTGAGTCCCCATGTGTGTGTGCATGCCTGTGCGCGAATGCATGTGCTTGTGTGTGTGTGTGCACATGTGAATGTGTGTGTGTGTGTGTGTGCGTGTGTGCGGAGAGAGAGACAGAGAGAGAGAGAGACAGAGAGAGAGAGAGAGAGAGAGAGAG
>LOEQ01002082.1:406623-417168 GCA_001685075.1 Bramus lutescens | reverse complement strand
AGAGAGACCACGCCCCAATGGGCTGGTATGTTAGCGGCTATTGGCTGAAGGAGCAGAAGGAGCTCAGGCAACAATGAAGGCTGCACCTCTTCTCCCGCTCACCTCCCTCCTGCTCCCAGGGCTTCTCTTTGAATAGTGCATTCAGATTGTGATTCAGGCATTATTCGTGTAATTGGACAAGATCTGTCTCTCGTACTCTCTGAGAACCAAGGCTGAGTCTGTTTTGCTCACTGATAACATCCTCAACATCAAGTTCAATCCTAAATCTAAAATGTTCTTGTTAGTTCTTCATTGGGTAACAAAGAATAACTGACTTAATTAATTAATCAATCAATTAATTAAAGCAATAGACACAAATTTAACAAATTCCTCTAAGTGATGCTTAGGATGCTATCCAAGCACACATGGATCAACATGCTACAGTGATAAAGACCATTTGCTCTAAGATTCACATTTATACACGTACATACACATACACATATGTCTTGGTTAGGATTTCCATTGCTGCAATGAAATACCATGATCAAAAAGCAAGTAGGGGGAGGAAAGGGTTTATTTGGCTTATACTTCTACATCATTGTCCATCACCAAAGGAGTCAGAACAAGAACTCAGTCAGGAACCTGGAGGCAGAGGATGATGCAGAGGCCATGGAGGGGTGCTGATTACTGATTTGCTCCCCATGGCTTGCCCAGTCTGATTTCTTACAGCATCCAGAACCACCAGCCCAGGGATGATCCCACCCACAATGGGCTGGACCCTTCCCCATCAATTACTAAGTAAGAAAATGCCTTACAAGCTTGCCTACTGCCTAATCTTATGGAGGCATTTTCTTAACTGAGGTTCCTCCTCTCAGACAATCCTAGCTTCTGCCAAGTTGACATAAGACTATCTAGCATAATTGACTCCTTGTCGACCTGACACACAAACATATCACCATTAAGCCACAATCTTTTCTTTCTCATTCATCCACAATATTTCATATTAAAAATAAATAAAACTTTAAAAATCCCAGTCTTTACAAATTCAAACACATTAAAAGTTCAGCCTCTTTAATAGCAAATCTCTTCTAAAATCTAAAGTCTTTTCAAGTTCAAAGTCTCTCAACTGTAGACTCCTGTAAAACTAAAACTAAATTAAATATTTTCTTCTTTTAAGAGGGAAGAACCAGGACACAGTCACAATCAAACCAAAATCCAACAAATAAATAACTCCATGTCCAATGTCTGGGGTTCATTCACTGGGATTCACAATTTCCTGGGTTCCTCCCAGGGGCTTGGGTTTTGGTCCCTTCTCCAGCTCCACCCTCTACAGCGCACATAGCTTGTCTTCTAAGTCCAGGCTGGCTCCACCCTCTTCAGCACACACAGTCCAGGCTGGCTCCCTTCCACTGTCGCTGCTGTTCTTGGGCCAACCCATGCCACTGGCATCTCCAAAAAGCTGGGATCTTCTGCTGCAGCTGAACTACATGTCCACCCACTTTCTCTCCTGGGCTTTCTCCACAGTGCCACGTCTCAAATGCCGCTGAGGCTGCACTCTCACCAATGGACTCATTGGCCTCTTACAGTGCCAAGCCTCAGCTTCTTTCCACAACTTCATGTCCCCAAACCAGTAGCTTCTGAGTGACCCTTACACTACCAAACTCAACTGCCAGCAGGAGGGACAACCTTGGCCACCTTTGGAACATGGCTTCTGTGTGCTGACCCTGAAGAAATACTTCCCAGAAGATTTTACCTCAGTGATGTTGGTCTCTTCTTAATCGCTGCTGATTCTTCAGCTCCAGCTGGCCAAGCTCTTCCCTCTGAAACTCCACACACCAGGCCTCCATCATTTGCACTCCTCTTGACATTCTTGTCTTCCAGGCCCCCACAGAACAGCTCACTGAGCTCTCAACACTCAGTGGCTTTTCTAACCCAAACTTCCAAAGTCCTTCCACAGTCCTCCCTAAAACAACACGGTCAGGTCTGTTACAGCAAGACCCCAATATCTTGGTACCAATTTGTCTTAGTTAGGGCTTCTTTTACTGTGATGAAACACCACGACCAAAGTGAGTTGGGAAGGAGAGTTTTTTGGGGTTTTTTTTTGGTTTATACTTCCATATCACTGTTCATCACTGAAGGAATTCAGGACAGGAACGCAAACAGAACAGGATCCTGGAGGCAAGAGCTGATGCAGAGGCCATAGAAAGTGCTGCTTACTAACTTTTTCACTGTGACTTGCTTAACCTGCTTTCTCTCTCTCTCTCTCCCTTTTTTTTTTGAGACAGGGTTTCTCTGTGTAGCCGTGACTGTCCTGGGACTCGTTTTATAGATCAGGATGGCCTCAAACTCAGAGGTCTGCTGCCTCTGCCTCCTGAGTGCTGGGATTAACGGAATGTGCCACCACCAACTGGCTAAGCCTGCTCTGTTATATTACCTAGGACCACTAGCCCAGGGATAGCACCCCCAACAATGGACTAGGCCCTCCCTCCATCAAACCACTAATTAAGAAAATGCCTTACAGGCTTGCCTACAGGTTGATTTTATGAAGGAATTTTCTTAATTGATATTCCATCTTTTCTGATGACTCTAGCTTGTGTCATAAACTAAGTTGACATAAAACTATCTGACATGCACACATACACATGTATATATCTATATCTATATTTGCTGGGTGACCACAAGCAATCCACTTAAACTCTGGGGCTAGAGTTTTTCTCATTTGTAAAATGAGAATAATTATGGTTTAGGGTGTGGGGGTTGGTTTGGTTTTAGATAGGTGGGGATTACATATGAAATAATTTTCAGCAAAGCTAGGGTCTCAAAACCAACAAGTTGTAGTCTCATCACCCTTACTTTGCCTTCTGTAGAAATGGTGTAGAGTCTTTCAGAGCGCAGACACGCATGCTCAGTTCAGAAGCTGTAAATAGGAAGAGACAGGTCAGAGGCAGACGGGTGGGAGTGTGGACATCCTAGGAAACTCTCAGAACCTATGTGCCGCTTTCGAAGAATACAAAGGAAAACAATCCCTCTGTGAACTGTGTTAACCAAAGATTGCAATGAACACTATGTTTGAAATGGTTAAAATGCTGTGATGACATAACAACCATGAACCATTTGACTGTACAGTCTCATTTACACTGTAGTCACACACACACACAGCGTAGTGTCTTAGGTGTCTATTGATGTGAGGAAACATCATGACATGGCATCTCTTATAAAGGAAGACATTTAATTGAAGTGGCAGCTTATAGTTTCAGAGGTTTATTCCATTATCATCATGGTAGGGAGTGTGGCAGCATGCAGGCAGGCATGGTACTGGAGAAGGAGCTGCTACATCTTGATCCCCAGGCATCTGGAAATAGACTGAGACACTGATTGTGGCTTGAGTATATATGAGACCTCAAAGCCCACCCCCACAGTGACACACTTCCTCCAACAAGGCCACACCTCCCAATAGTGCCACCCCCTATGAGCTTATGGGGGCCAACTACATTCAAGCTATCACAGTATTTTAAATTGTTAAACAGAATCTTAAGTTCAAGATCAGTTTGAACTTCGTAGGTAAATCCTGTCTTAGAAAAAATAATGCAAATTATAGAGTTTTATTACTGGGGTACTCTGACCTAATCCTAACATAAAAGATGGCTTCTCAAATCTGTTTGCTAGGTTTATGGTATTTTGATTTAAAAACAAATTGTAGACCTGTTTGAGTGCTAGAAACTTCTGATGCCTAGTCTGAGAATGAAGGATGTCTCTCAAGGTTTTTTTTTTTTGCCAGCTTTACAATTTTATGGTGATGTTTTATAACTGTAAAAGTTGCCATAAAACATTCTTGTTCCTCAAGCCACAATTATTATAACATTTTGACTTAGTATTTTTATGCCTCTGAAAATTTTATGGCCCACAGGGTGAGAACCCATGGAGGGTCTGCTCTGCTAATAACCCCTGGCCTTCTAAAAGTAAGCAGGGTCATAAGAGCTCATTGAAATGTTCCTATTACTTCACTATGGATGGGCTCAGGGTTTTTAAAAATTAAGTATTTCATGAAAGCACATTCAGACATTCACATAACTATTAAGAGTAAGATGGGCCAGGCAGTGGTGGCGCATGCCTTTAATACCAGCACTCGGGAGGCAGAGGCAGGCAGATCTCTGAGAGTTCGAGGCCAGCCTGGTCTACAAGAGATAGTTCCAGGACAGGCTCCAAAGCTACAGTGAAACCTTGTCTCAAACAAGCAAGCAAGCAAGCAAACAAACAAACAAACAAAAAAAAAAACAAAAAAAGGTTAAGATGGAATCTGAAATCAGTTGGCTACATATGTTCTGAGATTCCCCTATTTTAGAACTTCCTTTTAGTAACAGGAAGTGAGACAATTTCCAGTCGGAGTTAGGATGTGTGAGGGATTCCAGGATTCCTTCACACCTACAATTTTGTGCTTGAGGGAGTTATTTCTATTCCAGGTGAAACTGTCCACACAAAGGATGTGGGAACTTGATCATTGGGAAGTACCTACTAAGTGTGAGAAGCCTAGAAAGTTCTGTATGAATCTACAGAGAGGAATACTGACTTAGGCCAAAATGCAAACTAAAGCCTAAGACCATTCCTACTTGCTTTGAGGGAAAGCAAGCAAAAGTTAGAATCTGGGGTGTTGTCTGGCTCCTGTCCTCAGCTATAGGAGAAAGGAGGTCTATTTACCATTTTCTCCTAAGTGTGGGCTTTCCAAAGATATGGTTGCCAGTTTACTTTCACATATATATATCTTGGGTTAGTCATACTGAAGAGGAGTTGGTTTTGAAATGTCAAAGCGCTGGCCTCGAGCAAGTGGGTGCAGTTCCATTCCTATGGCAGAGTGTGGAAGCTGGCCTAGAGAGGAGGCTGGGCTTTGAGCTGGATCCCTACCTGTGGGCTCCTACTTAGGACTCAGGGGCTCCATGCATGCTTTGCAATGTAAGCAAGGCTCAGAGCACCCATCCAGCCTGCTGTGTCTTCCTTGATCTTGGAGTCAGCTTCTGGAGCCTGCCTCCTCCAGAGGAAGGTTTCCACTGTGTTCCGTGGGGGCGAGCACACAGTTCATACTCTGTATCATGTGGTCTGGGCATGGTGGGCTAGAAACACGTGACACATATTTATACTGTGTCAAAAGAGACAGCTAGCCCTCCCTACATGCCTGCATGGGAGACGGATGACAGCCTAAGCAATCCTTGAGAAATTCCAAGTCTGTGACTTTTAATCCCTGCTGGGCTGCACATGACCCTAGAAAAGCCCCGTTAGGATTCCATTCTGCAGCAGTGTCCACATCTGGAGGAGTGGAGGCCCGGCCACACAGCTGGTAAAGATTAGCAGCATGTTACTGTTGAACTGATGGATGAGAGTCCCTCAGAACTCTGCTACCTTCTCCTTAGAGAATGGGGAGGGTTTCTAAGACATGGATCCATTTAGGGCTTTGGTAGACCCTCCACACAATTCCTGACCCATTTCTAGAGAAAACCCCACCCATTCCTTCACTCGCTGCCGTCTTTGCCAGCCCTTAAGCAGTTGGCGTCAGATGGCAGGGGTGGGCAGAAACCACGGCAAGCGAGAGGCTGAAGCATGAAGAAAAAGAAGAGGTTGGTTGAGCTGAGCATGGTAGACCATACCTCTAATCTCAGCATTTGGGAAACTGAGTAGATAATGGGTTTGAGGCCAACCTGGGCTACATATCCAGGCTATATCTTCAAACAACCAAAGCAAAAATGAGGAAGTTGGCAGTGGAAACTAAACATGTGCCAGGGGAGAGGGGTTCAGGATTTGTCTTAGGGACATGATGGGACTCAGGCAGACAGACCTCAGCTCACATGCCCCGTGCAATTGTTCTCTGCACCATTCAGTGAAGGCGAGCATAGGCTACCGAAGATGAAGCCATGGCTATGTGAAGATCCCCTTCTTACGTGAGTGACAGTCACTAGAATTCTTGTCATGCCCAGTCTATCACATGGTGTCATGGACACCTGTCTGTTCCCCTCTCTGAGTTGCCAGATCCTCAGAGGCAGGAATCCTACACCCTGGGTCATTTAAGGAGGTAATGTGTGCAGGGCATTTGGCCTGATATTAAGTATGTATGTAATTCCTACTGATCAGGCTTTGGGAGACACAGGAAATATTTATTGAACCTAACTCTGTGGTGAGCATTTACAGTTTGTGCCTGGACTGCCAAGATGGTTTGACATAGTTGAGCCTACAAAGTAAAGAGTGATAAGAAGAAAGAAAGTGTATTTTGTGTGAAACTACAGGAAACCTTGAGGCTAACTTGACAGTGAGAGCTTCCCATCACTCTAGGCCGAAAGGGAACTCACAGCAAAGTCCCTACAACTTGCCCTATGCTGCTCTGTGTCGGAAACATCCCAGAGATTTGTTCCCAGCTAAGTTGTTTTGCTTTCCAATGAACGTTGTTCTTGACTCGCTAATGCTTCCCTGAACCCCTTAAACTTTCACTTTCGCCATATGTCGGAGACAGTCCAATGTTGATGTCGTAACAACAGAAGGGACAAGCACAGATACTTACTTCATTGAAATGAAAGGAGGGATTGATTGTCTACAACCAATGCTTCCAACGGCCACTTTCTCAAGAGAGAAGCCAGTAGTTCTCATTCTGAGTTCCCAAAGTTATGGCCCAAGTGAACCTCACTTCTAGCTCTTCAAAAGCCCGCACACGTGTTTAAAGGACTTCAGCCTCAGCTTCGTGACAGTCACTGTTTCCCAGGATTACTGTGCAGTTAGTCTATCACTAAGCAACAGCAACAACATGTGTGTGTGTGAGAGAGAGTGTGTGTGTGAGTCTGCATCATATGAAGGACAACTTTGACACTTTCCACCATTTGTTTGTTTATTTCCACGTGCTTCTGCTTCCCCAGGATCACAAATGCAGACCAACATGCCTGACTTTTTCTTTCTTTTTTTAAATTTGGGTTCTGTGGATCAAACTCAGCAAGTACTTTACCAACTGAGCTATCTCTTCAGATCTTGTGTTGTTTTCAACTTAAAAAAAAAAAGACAGATGAGGTCATTATACGTCAGGCATTCTAAGCACTTTAGACCTATTGACTTGCATTAGCCATTTGGTTCTAACTTTAGTATATGTGCTGCTGGCGTGAATATTAGCCTCTTGATTCGAATGAGATAGGTTCCATTAGTGTTCATCTTTTGCAAACAAGGGAAGTGAGGCAGAGTGGTTAAAGAAGCTTCCATGAACTCACACAGTAATACCAAAGAGGAGCACTAAAGAAGAGCTAAAAAATAACACAACTTAACAAAGGAAATAATATAAAAAGCCATAAAAAACCCACAACTTTTCTCTTAATTTTTTATGTATTTGTTTAGTGTGTGTATGTATGTGTACAGGCATGTCAGTACACAAGGCATGTGTGGAGAGCTGTGAACCACTTGCATAGCGTTCTAAGGATTTAACTCTGGTCCCCAGGCCTAACAGCAAGCACATTTACCCACTGAGCCATCTTCTTGGTCCACTACAGAACTTCTTGATTTAATATTTCCCCTTTTGTTAATGGTCAGGAACATTATTATACATATGCATTTATGACTAATATCTGACATTGCTCCATACCTTCGTATATGATTGTCTTAGTTACGGCTTCTTTCTATTGCCATGATAAAGGCAGTGACGAAAGCACCTGAGGAGGAAAGAGTTTATTTCATCTTATGATCTACAGTCCCATCACAAAGGGAAGTCAGGGCAGGAACTCAAGGCAGAAACCTGGAGGCAAGAACTATGTAGAGGCCATAGAGGAATGCTATTTATGCTTGTTCCCTGGGGCTTGCTCAGCCTGCTTTCTTATAGAACCCAGGCCTTGCTGCCAAGGGATGGCACAGCTCACAGTGAGTGAGCCCTTCCCCATCAACCATCAATTCGAAAATACCTGAAGGCTTGCCTACAGGTCAATCTGACAGCAGCATTTTCTCAGTTGAATTCCCTCTTCCCAGATGACCCTAATTATATCAAGTTGACAAAGAAGCAAACAAGCCAAAATAAAACAAAAACCACCCAACTAAGAACAATAGACAAATACAATCTCAATGCCCTGTGTAGCTGAGCCTAAAAAAGCAAGATATGGGTCAGGACTTTGTACTCATTCAATTTCCTTTAAGATTGTTTGTTTAGAGGGTGCTGAGAAACAGGCTCACCACATACTTATTCAGCTGACTGGACACTTTACAGCCAATGATTCTGTTTGCATTTGTAAGTCTGGATTTTTGTAGTGTTATTGGGTGTTTAAATGAGTTCTTTTAGATATATTCACATTTGCATTTAATATAGACAGAAATTAGTGTTTGAAAGGTTGCGTTTTAACCTCTGCTGTGCTCATAATGAACAGCTATAATAGCATGAAAGAACATTTTCCAAATATCTATACAGGTAGCAAAGGCTGCAATCATAACTTAAGAGACAAGAAAGCAGTCATTGGAACACTTTCTGTACCTCCAACTGAACCCCAATCTATAACAAAATAAAGAGTGTCTTAAATCCTGATTGACAAGCTTCCCAGAGAAGAAATCAGCCCCACCTAACAAGACAGCGATTTCTGAACAGCTTAATTGAATCAACTGGAATATTATTCTTTTGACAGGATGTTGTGTGCGTAGCAGGGGCTGGGAGCTATTGGTTGCAAAGCAGACTAACTCAGGCACAACTGACCACTGCTGTCAATTGGTAGTATAGATCCTGCCTCAAAGACTTTATCCCAAAATTTGGGTTAAAACAAGCATCAATCATCCTAAGTTTCTTTGGTTGGGTGTCTAAGTAACTCTTCTACCTTTCAAAGGCCCAGCATCTTTCTCTATCCTGTCTGTTCATTTCTTCTGTCCACAGTGAGGACCTGATAGTGTGCCAACAGGATATGGGAGGGTGTGAATCTCAAAATGGAGAGGAGTTTGAGGCCTCTACTAAAGGAGGCTTCCTTTCTATGCCTCCAAACCATTTTCCTTCATGGATAATTTGAGGTTTTCTTTTGAAAAATCCATGAGTAAACCACTTCCTGACATGTTAATGATAGAATCTTAGAATTTGAATAATAGTGACTTCAACCTCTGGTTTGTGGCATTTAAAGTTATATTTCCTAAAAAGTTGAGAGCTGTAGGGTTTTGTTGTTCTTGTTTTGATTTCTGGTTGCTTTAAAACATGTTTTTTTCTTTTATTGGAAATAAATTTTCCATATAATATATCCTGATTATGGCTTCCCATTCTGCTACTCCTCCCAATTCCCTCTCCACATGCTGTCCCATCTGGATTCAGTAATTGTCTCATTAGAAAAGAATATCCTTTCTATGGGATTATAATTAAAAAGATAAAACAAAAAATAACACCTCAAAATAGGACAAAACACGCAAACAGAAAGGGAGAAAGCCGAAGAAAAGGCATAAGAAACAGATATAGACACAGAGACTTGCTTGTTCATACACTCAAGAATTCTGAAAAATACTAAACTTGGAACCATAATATATATGCAAAGAAGCTGTAGGGTTAAAAAGGAGAGGGGGAAATAAATAAGTAAATGAGTAAGTAAGTAAGTAAGTAAATAAATAAATTATATATATGTAAAATAAGAATTAAAAACTAAAACATATATGTATACATACATACATACACACACACACACACACACACACACACACACATATATGCCCTGACAGAAGAGTATGAGACAAGAAACTTCCAAAGAGGCCCTTGAGTTTGTTTCCTATTGGCCATCTACTGCTGGGCATGGTCAACCCTTAAGAGTAGTTTGTTTCTCCAGGGAAACCCTTGGAGAAAGTTAAATTTTCATTTGCAACTGGTTATGAATTGGAAATTGCTTCTGGGTTACGGACGTGGCCATGTGTCCACTTCTATAAGCTCTAGGACTCCATCTGGTATGGAGCCATACCAGCCCTGTGCATGCTGCCTCAATCTCTGTGCATTCATGTGAGCTTTGACCGTGCTGATTTAGAGGGCTTGGTGTCCTCCATCCCCACCGGCTCTTATACTTCTTCCGCCTCCTCTTCTGAGGGGTTTCTGATCACTGACAGGAGGGATTTCATAGAGACATCTCTTTTAGGGTTGAGTAATCTCTCATCTCTGCATAATATCTGGCTGTGGGTCTCTGTATTTGTTCCTGTCTACTGCAGGAGGAAGGTTTTCTGCTGATTGTTGGGCAAGATACTGATTTATGAGTATAGCAAAATGTCATTAAGAATCATTTCATTGTTATGTGCTTTAGTGACCTATCCAGCAGGTCCAGTTATTCGTTGAACTCGAGGAGGCACCTCCTGAAAAACCAGTGGAAGTGAGGGAGGAAGAAGATCAAGCGCATAAAGAAAGACAAAGTCAGTCTGAGTCTCGTCAAAGTCTCCGTTTATTAAGTACAGGTTAATAGCTTATATAGTCTTCCAACGAGGAATTTGGCAGAGCAAGTGGAAGGGGGGAGGGAGGCACARAGACTTGGCTAGCAGGCRGGGTTATCTAAAACTAAACTTTAACTTCTTTACTGTTTGCTAAGCTGAAACACCTGTAATTAACTAACTTCCTTATCTGAC
>LOEQ01002082.1:385340-406561 GCA_001685075.1 Bramus lutescens | reverse complement strand
CTTGGGACTGAATCGTTTGTCCTCATAATTTATGAAAAGTTGAACTCCATATTGATCTTGCTTTGACCCTCTTTACTTTTTGGCTCCTGACACTTTAGGTCTCTGGGCTATCTAGTCTCAGGTCACCCAAGCCATGTCGGGTATGGGTTCCATCTCTTGAAGTGGGCCTTCAATCAAGTCAGGTGTTGGTTGATTATTTCCACAAAGTTTGCTTTGCACTAGCTTATCTTACAGACAGGACACCATTGTAGACCAAAGGGTTTGTAGCTCGGTTAGTGTTTACATTTCTCCTATGGCAGCATGCAGAGTACCTCCCTGTACCAAAGATGCTAGCCCATAAGGGTAAAGGCTCTATGTAGGCACCAACTTGACTTCTCCATGTTCAATAAGTTGTGCAGGGCCTGGTTGTCAATTTGTGGAGAGCAACCTATAATCTTGGCAACAGCCTGGGTTTGGGGTTTCTCATGGGACCCCTTTGGTGTGGTTGCTTTCTGATGTGGTAGATGACAAAATTAGGAGTTTCCACTTGGGTCATCCCTCAGAGGATGTTGGCCTCATGAGATACTGAGGTTGGGCTGGCCCCATTCCAAGAGGATCTGGACTCAGCTATCCGATTCTCCCAATTCCTTGACTCTCACTTTGACTTTTCTCCACTATAGCATTATAATTCTGGATCCTAGAGGCTGAGGTGACATCAGGAGTCCTTTCTTAAATATGGATCTATAGGCCAGGGTTAGAAGTATATAGCTTATGGTAGAGAGTTCCATAGAATGTGCAATGCCCTGTGTTACCCTCTCTTCAAAATAAATAGAAAATTATTTATATCACAGAAGACTGGTACAGGGCTCAGGTGTGGAATAGGGAACCTGGAGAGAGAGGAACCACAGGAGCTGGTAGAGCTATCTGAGAGACATGCATCATTACCACTCGGCCAGTGTGGAGTCCTCCCACCCACAGATACTAAGGGATGGCCGAAGGAAGGCATGTGGGTGGACCCTCCCTTTTGTCCAAGATGGGGGCCTCCTTTCCTGACACTGGTCAGGAATTTGAGGGTCATAACTGCATAGAGCCTCTTTTCTAGCTAGCTTCAGCTACTAACTTGGCACAACCCAGAGTTACCTGAGAGGTCTCAGTTGCAGGTTCAGTTCCTGAATCAGATTGGCCTGTGGGCATAGCTGTGGGGCATTTTCTCAATTCAAATTGATGTAGAAGGACCCAGCCCATTATAGGTGGTGGCATCCCTGGTGGGACAGGCCAGTATAAGAAACATAGCTGAACATGAGCCTGGGAGCAAGTCAGTAAGCAGCATTCCTTTATGATTTCTGCTTCAAGTTCCTGCCCTGCTGGAGTTCATTTCACACCCCAACTTCACTCAGCAAGGGACTGCAAGGTGAAATAAAGCCTTTTCTCTCCAAGTTGCTTTTGATTGTGGTGTTTATCACAACAACAGAAAAGCAAACTAGCACACCCTCTGAAGACTTGCTAATTTTTCACAGCCATTACCCCATAATCACAAGCTCCAGAAATGAGCCTTCTTAGGCGGGAAATCAAGTGAGTTTATCTCTGAAGCCGGCCCCTGGGTGCCAGCAGATTAGCTTGCAAAGAAGCGGACTGTCCAGTGGGGCTGTAGCATAGGCTCACGCATTCAAACACTTGGTCCTGAGCTGTTTGGGGAGGTTATGCAACCTTTAGGAGGCGGAGCCTTGCTGGAGGAAGAGCATCACTGGGGGGTGGATATGGAGAATGTATAGCTTTGGCCTTCTTCTAGATCAACCTCTCTGTCTCCTGCACGCTCTTAAAGATGTGACCGCTCAGCTTCCTGCTCTGGCCCCTGCTTCCATACCTCCCCACCATTACAGAGAGCTAAAATAAACTCTTCCTTTCTCTAAGTTGCTTGGTCATAATATTTTATCACAACAGCTTAAAAGTAACTGATACAGGGGCTTATGGACACTCTTCAGGATAGGGAACACACACACACACACACACACACACACACATACATTTAATTTGGTATAGAGGTAGCCTCACCAGTCTCTCTGTAAACCAAGGCATGAAGCTTGAAGCCTAAAATTCTTTCAAGGACACTTCAATACCCTCTAGCCTCCTATAAACATGATTCCACGATGCCCTCTAGGAAGGAGCAGCATCAGGTGCTGCTCCATAATTTTAGTGTTGTCAGTCTCTCTGTTCTCAGATTTAATAGCTCTTAGTGAAGATGCGTGTCTTTATTTACATAGCAGCTGATGAGGGCAATTTGCTTCAAATAGACGTTATGACTTGCAGGACCATCTCTGTGCTTAAAGCACTCTAGAAATGTCATAATGAAGCTGCTACAAGGATGTCAGCTGGGAGACTGTCTTATATGTGTGGTATTAGTCATGTATATTCAACTTTTAAAATGTTTTAAGTATTAGCACATGAAATTGATTTCTGCAATAATGTCAGTCCTTTGAGTATAACATTGGGCTTGAATGTTCCCCAAGTGCCCATGTGCTATATAAAGGCTTAGTCCTCAACCTGGTGTCATTGGAAGGTGATAAGGTGATGGAATATTTAAGGACTGGAGCCTGGAGTAGGAGTGAATAGGTTTTGAATAATTGAGATACAGACTCAAAGAGTATAGAACCCCCCTCTCTTTCTCTCTCTCCTCCACTAGGATGTGCTACAGACTAAAGCAATGGGTATCAATCAGTCGTGGAATGAAACCTCTGAAAGCATGAGCCGAACATGCCTTTCCTCTGTATAAATTGGTTATCTTGGGGATTTTCTTATAATGATAGAAGCTGTCTATCACATACAGAGTGGTCTGGTTATCTAAGATACTGCCCATAATCATTTACCTTTATCATGGCCTGTGCTGGGCTTGGGAGACCAGCGCATCTTAAGTATTCAGCTCTCATTGAGACCATAGCAGCTGAGGCTTCTGTCCTCTAAAGGCTACTTCAGTAATATATCTGGTAGTTGGCCTTACCTGTCAGCAACTTTTATTCTGAAGCCTGTGATACCTGGGATTTCACTGAGCCTGAAGGAACATTCCTCCTAGGGTTGGTAGATTCGAGATGCAAGTCAGCCATTGAAGGTCCTTTCTCCAATCACCCCCTTTATTAGTTTCCCTTGGACTTGACCACTATCTATCTGCCATCATCACCATAGATGCAGGTACCAGACAACTAAAATAGTCTTTATTTTCTAAAGCCACTTAAATTACACAAAGAAGCCAAAGTTAAGAGGATAAGTCTAAGACTCCCACAATGCTTCTAGACAAAATCACACTAAAGGTCTTTTCTCCATCCCTGTATCTTTGCTTTCTGACCCGCACTGATGCACCCTTGTGCAGTCCCCATGATGTGTCATGTCTTCTGAGATCTGCAAGCAGAAAAATGTCCTCCTTTCCCAGAGTCCTTTGTATGTCTGTGTATCTAAGCATCACTCTCCATTCAAGTAAACCCAACATGAAGTTTAAAGCTGGGACCACAATTCTCCCCAGGATCACCTACACACAGCATCTGTATGTGAGTTAGGCTTCCTCCCATCATGGCTACTGGATTCCCAGGATACGTATCCAAGGTGAGAAAACCAGGTAGAAGCTGCATTGGCCTTCTCACTCCTCCTCAAAGTTATGTAGTATGACTCACTGTGAAGTCCAGGCTGGTCCTAATTCCGTCATCCTCATGCCTCAACTTCCTGAGTGCTGGGAGGCACCACACACAGCCTTTGTCCTATTCTCGTTGATAGAATTCAGTCGGTTAGGCCAACCTCCATTAGAAGGGAAGGCTATTTGACCACATCTCAATGGAAAAGTAACAAAGGACTTGCAGTCCTGGTCTGCTCGTGTGAGTCTCCGACAAGCTCAGTTCAGATGTTTGCACAGTGTGCCATTTCCCACAGCTATTTTTGCCACATCCCTTTTACTATTTCATGGTAGCAATCTGCATATTCAAAAACTGTATTTCTTTCAATATTTTATGGCTCCTGCATAGTAATCTTTAACGCCTCAAATTTCTGGGTTAAATTGTTCAAAAATATTTTAAGGTTTGAATTTGAAACTTAAGTTTGTCTTCCTGTCAAGTCATTTCCTTAACACAAATTTGAGGAATAATATACACTCCGAGAGCTGAATTGTGGTCCAAAATTAAAAATAAAAATAGGCATTCAAAAACCAATCAATTAAAATGTAAAAATTAGGCTGTGTGAATGTGGAAAGTTGTTACTGGGATTTTAGTTATGGTATTACTTAAATGACAAGAATTTATATTTTTTCTGATATAAATGTTACTTTAATTTCCATTAATTTAAAAGCAAAAAAAAAAGGAAACAAATGTTAGATGGGGTGTCCAATCTCTTAACTGACTTAGAGTAATTAGTTCAAAATTCTTGGTAGTCATTTTTAAACTAGAAGGAGAGAGGGAGGAAGGGGGCAGAGGAGAGGGGAAGGAGGGAGTGAGAGAGATTGATTTAGTTTCATCAACAAATATGAGCAATGAAGCTTAAGCCCTCTACATGGCAATATAACAGACATCTTGAATGGGCTAACCTCAGCATCAGGAAGGGGCAAACTTTGGCAATCTGGAACAGAATTAGCTCTTTAAAAATAACCAAAATTAAATGAGAGTTTGGTCTTGGGATGAAGGAGGACTTTGTAGGCATGAAAATCGCAAGATAAATAATGAAACCAAAGGAAGCAGAGGGACAGGAAATGGCCTTGAAGGAAGGCTGCATGAAGAAAGGTCCCCCAAGCCCTCTCTCTTTTATAGATGGGCCCCACGCTCAGAAACCATTCAAGAGGAAGGTGAAGCAGTGGGTAGTCGAGACTCACAGGGTAATATTTGAGTCTACAAGTTCTGAGGTTTTCATCCCTTGAGGGACTTTTCAATTCATTGTGGAGGTCAAGCTTTGCACCATGATGAAATTAAACAGCTGCTGAAGGACCCACATCAAGTGTGATAGCCCTGCAGAAAGCAAAGGAGAGGCCTCCTAGATACTCAGTCCTCTTGTCTCTAGAAAGGACCATGTAAACCTCAGTGAAGCACCCATCTCCTGAAAAGCTGCAGGAGTGCATGGAGAGTGTGTGCCAAGGACAAGCTCCCCCAAGTCACCCCTGTGACATGCAAAAAGAATGCATATGTCGGTTGCCACTTTGTTAAAACAATACGTTCATTTGCCCTTCTGAATCAACAACTCTTTCCTGCTGTCATTCATAAAATGAAACATCTCTATTTCCTCTTATTTCCCCTAACTCTCATCTAGGCAGTGCTAATTCCCTCACCATTTACATTTGCTGGAACCATAGCCATTTAAATTTCAGGGCTTCTTGATGGTTATTATACAACCCATGGGACACTCTGACCATAGAATCATCTTCTATTCCATTTTGCACTAACAATAACCTCTTGTAAGGGTTTTTCATCCCTTTGTATTAAGACATGGGTGACTGTTCCCAGTTTTAAAATGTTATAGGTTACAGTGTAATTCAGAGTGTAATTGGCACATTTCTCTTTGCAGGAGAGATATTCATTCTAGGTGTGCCTTATCTCTCCTATTACCCGTTGTGAGGAAACACCATGACGAGAAGGAACCTGGGGAGGAAAGGGTTCATTTCATCTTACACTTCCACCCCATAGTCCATCATTGAAGAACAAGGAAAGAACTCAAGCCAGGAACCTGAGACGGAACTGACGCAGAGGCTGTGGATAAACGTTGCTTGCTGGCTTGCTCCTTGGGACTTGTTCAGTTTGGTTTTCCAGACACTCCAGAACCTCCTGCGTGAGGGTAGCACCACTCACAAGGGTCTGGGCCCTCCTATGTCCATTATTAATCAGGAAAATGTCCCCACAGGCTTGCCTAGAGCCAAATCTTATGGAAGCATTTTCTCAGTTGAGGTTCCCTCCTCTCAGTTGACTGTAGTTTATGTCAAGTTAATAAAAATCTATCTAGTACAACATGTTAAGCCTTCATGAGGCCCTGGGTTTCCTCCACCTCAGTAAAAGAATTATTGCATCTGTGTGACACCAACTACTTAGGAGGAGGAGGAGGAGGAGGAGGAGTTCTTCCTTTCCCTCCTCTTCTTCTGCTTCCTCCTTCTCCCCTTTTCTTCCTCTGTCACTCACTCTTCTTCCTCCTCTTCCTCTTCCTCCTCTTCCTCCCCCCTCTCTTTTTTCTCATGGTGTCAGAGAAATATGTGCATTTTGTCACAGTTGTCTGTAGGTGGAGACTTTTTGTTTGTTTCCCAGTCACCAAGACCTGAATAATCACACAGAAACTATAGTAATTTCATTGCTTGGCCAATTAGGTTAGGCTTCTTATTAACTAACTCTTATATCTTGAATTAACCCATTTCTATTAATGCACATATCACCACAAAGCTGTGGCCTACTGGTAAGGTTTTCTGGCTTCTTTGTCCTTCGGCAGCTACATGGCATCTCTCTGACTCCACCTACTCTCTCAATATCTCTTCCAGCCTAGCTTTACTCTGTTAAACCATTGACACAAACAGCTTTGTTCATCAACTAACAAAAACAACACATATACAAAAGGACATCCAACATCAGTTGTCTTCTTTGATTTTGAACCATCATAAAACATAAGTAAAGGAAAGATGATTGACAGGTAGCCAGTTGTCTCTGTCATCTACTGCACATTTTGGAAGCTGCTCAATAGTACTTCCTGCCTACTTAAGTAATATTATCTCCCTTCTCAGGTTGTTGATGGGTTTAAAGACTAGATAGTCATAGTTACTTTCCTCTTATGACTTAGCCAAGCCATTTTTAATACAAGATTTAGACTCCTTAAGATAGAATAAGTATTGAAACATTAGCATATGTTCCTTGCTTAATATTGTTTATACTGGTTGTAATTCTAATTTTTATACTTGATATCTGTACTTATTGTATAGTTTTGTTTTGGGTTTGGAACTCTCTTATTTAGACAAAAGGGGGAGGTGATGGAGAACCTCCTTCTGCCAGTGGCCTTTGAGAGGCTGCACAGGTTGAGCATGCACCAAAAGGTGCATACCTGCCACTTGCTCTCTCTCTTTCTGCTCTCACATCTGGATGCTGGATTCTGTTCCTGTTCCCTGTTGTGATCTGTGAGTCCCCACTTAAATAAAGAACCTCTTATTAAACCCTATTCCGTACTTTATTCGTGGTTCGTTCATTTGATGTGCTCCCTTTCACATGTGTGTATGCATACGTGTGGAGGGCAAAAGTCAACAAGATCTTGTTCCTTTTGTCACTCTTCACATTGTTTTAAGGCAGGCTGTCTCGATGAATCTACAACTAGCTCACTAATTTAGGCTGCTTGGCTATTGATCTCTGGGGATCTGCCTGTCTCCAAGCTTCGTGGCTCTGAGGTTACAGACCCTGGGTACTGTGCCCGGCTTTAAGTGGGTGATAGGGGCCTGAACTCAGGTCTCTGTGCCTGTGCGGCAAACACTTTCCCAACTGAGCCATCTCTCCAGCCCTGCAGCTTTCTTGTCCAGAGAACATGGGTATCTTTTCTGGGTTAACTCAAGCCCACCCTTGCAAACACACAGAGCTACTAAAAGTTCAGGAAATGTTCTTTCTTGTCTGTGTTGGTCAGGATTTCCTGCAGAGGGTCAAAAAAAACATACTTTTCCAGTTGTCTTTGTTTAAATTGCAGAAAGTTCTTGTCTCCAATTGGAGAAGCTGTTAGTTGCTGCCGTGGCAACAAAGGAAGATGGGCAGACCATTCTTTGGTATTGTTCACAAACTCCTAATGATCACCTTCTTAACTAAAGCAATTGAGAAGCTTACATGTTTCTGAATGTGTCCCATGACTTGCCACACTGCTCCAGCTTATCCAGTAGGTAAACCAGTGCAACTGGAGCCAAGGGAAGCAAGAAAAGATGAAGGGATATGCTGGAGATCTAGTCTGGTCTCTGGTGTTCCTACTCTAGACATCCTTACCATCTGTCTCCTTTTATGAATGATGGAAAGGAGTACAGTGTCCAGCAAAAGCAGGAGGCAGAGTCAGAAATAACAACGTGAATCTTGAAGCGACAGTCTCAATGTCTTGGTTGTCATAAATAAAGTCCTAAATGGGCTAGTAAGGGGGAGCCAGCAGATGGATAACTGATCTAGGACATGAGATGTCTGGTTCGGGGTCTAACAATGAGCTGGCAACAATGAAAGTAACAATTGGAGCAGTGAGCAGAGGACATTGGATGTGATTCCAAAGAGGAGTAGAGCCCAAGCTCTGTCCCCACAACTAGAAGCTGCTGGACTCCTGGCTGTGGTGTCTGTTGTGCACCCACTGCCTTCCTGCTCCCTATAGGCCCTGTGAGGAACTTGCCCCATGGTGATTTCACAGGGTTTGTTTGGGGCTATTCGAAGGTGGGAATCACAGTGAATACCAGGGGCATTTTCTCGGTCAATGTTTCCCAGAATGGCTCTATTAAGAAGCTGCCTTTCAAAGCCTTCTTTCCCTGTGTCTCAGAATACACAGTGAAGGTCAGTGCCAGCCAGAATACCAGGGATGAAGAAAGCTTCTAACAAGACTGAAAGTGAAGGAAATTGATAAAAAAAAAAATATTCTCAGAAGAGTGGCATGCCGCTTGCCTGGGTTACAGAGCTAATAGCGGTTCTCTTTTGAACAAACAAAAAAGAAGTACAGTTGGTCGCAGGCATAAAAATCGTTGTTTTGGTAGCTCAGAGTTTCCTAGGCTAGGGAGGAAGGCACCTTCTTGCCACATGGCCATTGATAGGACCCTTTGATAGGATTGATAGGATCCTCTATCAATCAATGATGTTACCAGAAAGAAGTTATGTGGTTATCTACCTTGAAGGGCAACAGTATGTCAATTCCAGTCTAGAGAAACTACATTAAATATGATTAAGATGGGGGCTTATGCTTGCATTCATGCACTGCTTCAGAAATTCAGGCTAATTTAGATATTGATAAGTTGACACAGAAAAATTTCACACACACACTCACACGTGTACTTACAAACACATTCATATACTCTCTCACACACCCGCTCACACAGGTATACTTACAATACACCCATACACACACTCACACACATACACACTCACACACGTATACTTGTAAATACATTGATACACTCTCACACACACTCACACGTATACTTACAAATACACTCATACACTCCCCCCCCACGTACAGGTATACTTACAATACACTCCTACACACACACTCACACACACATACACATGTATACTTACAAATACATTCATATACTTTCTCTCTCTCTCTCTCTCACACACACACACACACATATACACAAACACACACACTCATACATCTTTTGGAATGCATGAGTAGAAAATGGAATCCTCACTTCAATCAAGTTCACAGTAAAATCTTAAATCTGCACCTTCCTGGGCTCAGGTCAACTGAATGATCCAGCTACATTAAGTTTAATGTATTTGCTCCAAGGTACTGTTTCAGAGCCCACTGTCCTCTGCCAGGAAGTTAATTAGGGAATTCAGCTTTGGTCTCTGAAGAGACAAAAAATTTATAAAAAACCAACTACCCAGACAGCATGCTATAAATGCCTGAAGATAAAATCGTTACGATTCCATTTATGGAAATATGAAACAGTTAACTCAGTGCTGCCAAAAAGTGGGAGAGTAGTGACCCTGATTGGGAGGTGAGGGTAGGGTTCTAAGAGAGGCTTCTGGGGTGCTGGTAGCATTAGCTTATTGATCTAGGTATTGGTTACAACAGAATATTCAGCTGCAATCATGTAAATTTATGCAAACAGTTTGTTTGCAAGTTACATGGCAAAAACATTTTATTTCAGCTGATAGGTAATGCAGGACTGAAGTCAGGGGGTCCCTGTAGCAG
Source organism: Bramus lutescens (assembly GCA_001685075.1). Lineage (NCBI taxonomy): Eukaryota > Metazoa > Chordata > Mammalia > Rodentia > Cricetidae > Bramus > Bramus lutescens. The sequence goes on along the minus strand of LOEQ01002082.1, from coordinate 396,730 downwards.
GGTATGGCCTGCTTTATGAGGGTAAGTTGAAGCTGTATTGAGATTGATGGGAGCTCTGTGAATCAGTGGTGCCCACTCATTCCTAGAACTTAGAACAATTCTTGGCACAGCCAGGCTCTCAATAAACAGTTGTCAAGAAAGTGAATGGATTGACGAGTTAAATATGCACATTTTGCAAACAAAGGACTCGATAACACAGTTGTGTAGATCAGACAGCAGGGTGACGCTTCTGTCTTGTCATATCCTGAACTTACCTCTCAGGAACCACATCACAGTAAGCCAGCCTAAGGCTGGGGTGAGTTTGTCCAGGGCTTTAAGGGCCTCAGGATGCGTACATGCATATATGTCTGTGGCTGGGGCTCGGATCTTAAGCATCCTCGAAGGCTATGTGTTAAGAGGTCCAGTCACTAGGCTAGACATTATTATGAGGTGGCAGGCCTTTAAGAGATGTGACCCAGTGAAAGGAGCCCATTGGGGGCAAGCCCTAAAGGGGATTGTGGGAACACAGACCCTTGTGCTTGTTTTTGTTTGTTTCACAGTCATAATGAACTACATAGTTTGGGTTCACCACTCGCTCTTGGCATGAGGCTCTGTATGACCAGGCACCAAAGTAATGGAGCCAACTGATCATGGGCTGAGACCTCTGAAGCTGAGACAACATGAACCTCTCCTCCTTTAAGGTGACGATGATCTCTGGCAGTCACATGGCAGAAAGATGACCAACATGTCCTCACGCCTGACGGTACCCACCGTCTCTCACTTTGGACCCCTTTGTGTTTGGTGGATCCCAGAAAGGATATACATAAACGAGGCAGAGACCCAACCATTTCTTCAAATAGCTACAACCTCAGTTTGTTCAAGAACATTCTAGAGTATGAATTGGTCAAGTGCACGTCCCATTTTTACAAGGACCTAAGCTAGAGGTCAGCACATGATTTGATGCTCAGTGAACTCCAGCTGAAAGAATGAGTGAAACTCAAGAAAGTCACTTGGCTTACTCTACAGAGCTCTTGCTGTACCTTCTCTGTGCTTTTGAACACTAGTCAAACCCTAATCTGCTTTTTCAGTGTTAAGGGGCCCAGAGGTATGGATGAGGGAGAAGATTAACTGGGTTGAGTCTGCACCTCCAGAGGCATGAGCTTTTGACGTGATCCTTATGCAGCTTTAAAGGTCAGGAGAATGGGTTGTTATATTAGTTCATGCAGGCACAATGGTCTATGGAAAATGACTCGTAAGGATCAAGGGGCACACCTATGGACACACTTAGAAGTGATTTCCAACAGGTTAGAAGCAGATATTGCCTACTTCTCAGCTCTCTGGCTTCAGCCTGCCTCTTCCACAACCTCCACCATCAAGGTGGCCCAAGTCCTACAATATATTTACTTTTGGTCCCAGGATCTTCAACCCCTACATGAGTGTGCCTGGTAAACTCATCAGCTTCCCTAGGTGGACACAAGCTTCCGGAGGAGCTTGAACACCAGCATGGGTCTGGACAGTGGCTATGTCAGGGCCAGTATGTGGGGTGGTCATGGTGAACCAGAAGTTCCCATGTCCCTTGGAGCTAGAGGTGGACTTCAATATCTAGGCCTCACACACACATGGGAAAGGGGAAAGATCAAGCCCTCAAAGAGAAGTTCACCTCCTTTGCCCTCAAGGTGTGGTTCTTTCAGTAACAGAACAAGATCCTCGAAAGCATGTGGGACATCCTGCAGCAGAACAAAGTAGCTAGCAGCAATGTGGATAGCCAATGTACAAGCTACATCAATAGCCTGAGATAGTAGTTGATCACCTTGGGCCAGAAGAAGCTGAAGATGGAGGTGGAGCTTGGCAACATTCTGGCTTAGAAAACTCTAATTAGCTGAAGGATGAGATCAATCAGAGATGGAGAATTTGTCCCCATCAAGAAAGGTGAGGATGAGGCCTACACAAACAAAATAGAGCTGGAGTCGGGCCCCAAAACACTAATGGGTTTCCTCATGCAGACCCACTTAGAGGAGATCCATGAGCTATGGTCCCAGAGCCTGGAGATGACTGTGGTTCTGTCCACAGACAACAGCTGCTACCTGAACATGGATGACATCATGTCAAAGTCCATGCCCTGGGTGAGGAGATCCCAGCAGAGATTGAGGTTGAGGCTGACAGCATGTAGTGGATCAAGTATGAGGATCAACAGATACTGGCTGGGAAGCACAGGGTGATTTAAGAGTCCTCCAAGATGAATCATTGGCCATTTGCAGGCAGAGATCAAGGCCCTCCAAGGCCGTGTCTGCAGCCTTCCATTACTGATGCCAAGCAGGGTGTGGGGAGCTGGTCATTAAGGATGGCAAGGCCTATCTGACCAAGCCAGAGGCTATTGTATAACAGGTCAAGCAGGTCATTGTCCAGACGCTGCATGAGGACTGTGAGCCTGTGAGCTTCAAGCTGGTTACAGTTGCTGAGATCACCACCTGTTGCAAACTGCTGGAGGCCAAGAGAGATGGGGAGTCTGGGAGGCAGAACTTTGGGTTCCATATGAAGAAGATCATAGATGGTTACTCAGGAGGGTCAAGCTCTGTCTACAGGGGCCTCATAAAACCAAGCTCCAGTGATGGTGTGGGTTCTTTCCATCCTAGCTTCAGTTCTGCTGGAAGCTCTGTCATACCAAGGCCATGGTTATGAAGACGACACAGAGAGAATCACAACAGGCATCAAATCTTTGATGTCCTCTCCACAAGAAAGGTCGCACAGACCTTCCAAGCCTCCTTTCCTCCTGTGTCTTTCCTCAGACCCTGGAGCCTATGGAAGAAACCGCTCCTTGGGTGAGTATAGAGAACAAGAGGCTCACCTGAGGCTTCAGCCCACCTTTGGGAGGAATCTCCTGCTGTCTTCACCAAAACCCAACTTAATTGTCTCTTCCAAAATAAAGTGGCAGTAGGCTTTGCCACCCCATCTCCCAAAGTGCTGTTTTAATGTCAGTCACGGCAGTGTTTATACCTATAGTCCCCATGTGTTGGAAACTAAGACAGAAAAACAGCCAATTTGAAGGCAGCTTGTGCTATCTAATGAATTTCAGATTAGAATGGGCTAGTAAAATCCTATCTAAAACAAACAAGTGAATCTTCTAAGGATTTTAATTTTATTTTATTGATGAATGTGTGATGGGTGTGATGGGTGTGTTTGGGTACACATGGGTACCTGCCATGGCACAGGTGTGAGGGTCGGAGAGCCTCGGGCTTGTCCTTGCCTTCTCTCTTGTTTGAGGAAAGGTACCTTTGCTGCTTTGCCTGAATATGACAGTCTTTCTACTCCAGAGCTTCTGGAGGCTCTCCTGTCTCCATCTCTTGTCTCCCCACAGGAGGTCTTGGATTTCAGATGTCTCTCTACGTGCACAGCTTTTCTATATGGATGCTGAAAATCCAAGCTCAGACTCTGATGCTTGCACAGTGAATCTTTTACCTACTGAGCCATCTTCCCCAGGCCAAACGCATGATATTTGGAGACATGTATTGACTTCAAATGAGGACGGTACATCAATTCCTTCATTCTTTTGATTTCTAATTAAAATTTTCTGGAGGGATTAAATTAGCATGAGAATGTTGATTGATGAATATAGTCAGAGTGAGGGAGTGAGATGATCTTGAATTCGCATTTGAATTTATCAGTACCTTCTGTGTATAGAACAATGCAATAGAGCGAACCTAGATAGCTTCTAACCTCTAATATTGGTAGATATTTTGTGAAATTCATATAGATGAGTTAACCAAAGTGAAGAGGGGGTAACTGATAATCCTGACACCATGGATGAGAATAAATACACGAGTTACCAGTGCCTACAGCATCAATGTATAAGTTAATAAGTCACATAGACTCTCTAACTCTGTTTCCAAATTCATCAGTCTGGAGTCCTGATGTAATAGACAATGTAAAGACTTACTCAGCAGGACTCTGTCAAGGATCCTTCCCTGGCTGGCGGCAGAGAGAAGTGGACAAGCTATTTTTCCCATATATATGTGTTCATTCATCCTGCTAACAAATCTTAATAAGTGTCTATCATGAAGCTGGTACTGCCTATTAATTACTCTGAGATGTAGATAGGTGGTGTAAGCAAGGCAGAATGGGGACTTTCTACCTCTTCTTGCTTTGGTTTCTTGTTTGTTTGTTTCGTTTTTTCGAGACAGGGTTTCTCTGTGTAACCTCTCTGGCTGTCCTGGAACTCACTCTTGTAGACCAGGCTGGCCTTGAACTCACAGAGATCTTCCTGCCTCTGCCTCCTGAGTGCTGGGCTTAAAGGCATGTGCCACCACTGTCCTAGCTGAAGGATTTCTACTTTACATGGTTCTTATGAGAAGCTACCGACTCAGGTAGGGTCACAGGAATTCAGTCTAGTGTAGAAAGGGTAAGAAAACAAATACAGTAGGATTGCATGGGTGAGCCTTGGAAAATAATATATTTTTTTAAAAAAACCCTTTACCTGTTAGTTAACTTTGATAATTATTTTCCTTTAAAAATGGTGCTCAGGGGCTGAGGGAAATGGCTCAGTTGACAAAGTGCTTGTCATGTAAGCCTGAGTTTCTGAGTTCCCTAAATAAATCTGGGCACAGTGGTGCCCATCTGTAAGCCCCATGTACTGAAGGCGCAAGGACACAGAGACAGGAGGATATCCAGGGCTCGTTGGCTAGATAGCCTGCTCAATCTCTGAACCAGGTTCATCAGCAGACCCCCCAAATCAAGTGGAGATAGACTGAGGTACATGTGCTCACCCACACAAACACATACACACACATACACCATGTACAAACATATACCACATGCACACAAAAAATAAGAAATAAGGGGCTAGAGAGATGGCTCAGAGGTTAAGAGCATTGCCTGCTCTTCCAGAGGTCCTGAGTTCAATTCCCAGCAATCACATGGTGGCTCACAAACATCTATAATGGGGTCTGGTGCCCTCTTCTGGCTTGCAGGCATACACACAGAAAGAATATTGTACACATAATAAATAAATAAATATTTTTAAAAAAAGAAATAAAAGCAGTATCATTTCACTTCAGATGTGCAGGAGGCCAGGGATGCACTTCTGCTTGGTCATGGAAGGCAAGCCCAGGCATCATTACCATGGTTTGGCAAAAGATTGATTCATTCCCTGCAGACAGTGTTGAAGGGAAGTGGAGGTTGACATCTATTTTCTCTGTAGGCCTATATTCGGCTGGGAAACTGTTGTGAAAAAACTAAGATGCCTGTGTCTCTGACTCTGCATTCACAAACATCAGCAGCCACAAAGCCACGTGTTCTCTTGCGGCCCAGACCCTCCCAGTAGAAACAGGAATCTGACAGAACCGTTCGTCTTTTCAGCGTGTCAGGCAAGGTAGATATTTTTGGTTGGAACATTACCAAAACACAGCTTTGCTTCAACACATACACACACACACACGCACACACACACACACACACACACCAACTTTGTTTTTGTACATCTCTCAAAGCTGATTATAATATTCCTCAGGAAAGGAATCCACACACAATGTTGAAACCACATGTCTTGGAAAAGAGTCAAAAGATTTATAGCTTGGATTGGAGAAGAAGTATTAAAATAGAATCTCTATCAACCATAGCCATCCACTCCAAGAGCACACACATGGTCTTTCTGTCCGTGGGTGAAGGTCATGCAGGGGTTGGCTCAAAAGCCATTTGCCTTGAAGATGATTATGGATACCTTCCAATGTATCTAGGTTTTGGTTCTTACTTATCAGATGCACAGTGATACTATAAGAAATTCCTTTTGGAGAGATCAAAGGCTATGGACATTTCCAAAACCAGAGTAGACTGTACTAATCAGACATGACATAGGTACAAAACCTTAATACTCACTGATATACAAAGTATATGCTACATTTAGCTTTGATGTATCTGGTTTATTTTCTTGGTAAACAAAGGGGCAAAATACACCATCGTGTTCAATCACCCTTGATGCCAGCATGTGCTCACCTCTGAGACAAGACCAACAATTTTGAGATTATGTCTGTTGCTGCTTAATATCTGTTAATTTCATCAGCACCAAAGCTTTGAGTTATCCATTAACTAGCTAGGAGACTTTTTATTCACGGCACAAGAGAGTATTATATTCTTTATTCATCTTTGTAAGTATAATGACTTTCTACAGAGTAAGTTTAAAGTTTGAACTTCAGACAGAAAGCATTTGGAGGTGGGGAGATGGCTCAGTTGGTAAAGTGTGTGCATGCATAACCTGGTTTTCAATTCTCAGAACCCAAAATAATAAGCTGTGCACAGTGGCATCAGTTTGTAATCCCAGTTCTGAGGAGGTAGAGACAGATGGATCCTTGGGGCTCCCTGGCCAGTCAGTCTAGCCTACTTCCTGAGGTCTAGGTCATTAATAAACCCTATCTCAAAAAAACATGGACAACAAGTGAGGAATGCCCTTTGGCCTCCACAAGCGTGTGTACACATGTGCACCACTTCCACTCTTGAACATGTGCACAAACACACATGCACCCAAACTCACAAAAGAAAGCATTTTGTTGTCATTTGCCAAAAGCATGGAGGAAAAAAGAAAGGTTTTTTTCCCAGAACATGACACTATGCTAAGCACAGCCTTCTGCTGTGGCAAAATACCTGAGACGCTCGGCTTAAGAAGAAGAAAGGTCTGTTTTGATTCACAGTTTCAAGGTTCAGACACTGACACTATCAGAGATTTCCTACTCCATAAAACCCTTTGGAGAACCCCAAAGGTTATGGACATCCCCCAATCACAGGTGAGTCTACCAATCAGATGTCTGTCATGGGAACAATGTTTTCCTCTGTTATGATTATGTCAGTCTTTCCGATCAAAGTCTGATCATCATGATCATGGGTGTTGTCCCTCTGAAAGAAGAAGGCAGTCAGTTGAGTAAATGTTCTTCTTAGTAGGTTGAAGTTAAAAGTGCCAAACTTGATTTAAATCTTTGAAGGAAAACAATGTCTTGCATGGCTGACAACAGTCAAACTCCTAAGATACCTATATAATCATTTCATAGATATTTAATTCGGTACATAATCACATTCATTTATGTTGATCTGTAGTAGCTTCCATTTCTTTCTTGTTTAAAGCTTTTTTGTGTGTTTGTGGGCATGTTCACATATTTGTGCATGCACATGTGTGTGCATGCATGTGTGGGTGTGTACACAAGTGCAAATGTGTTGTGTGTGTGCACTCATGCATGTGTCATGGTGTGAGTGTGGAGGTTGGACTATTTGTAGGAGTCAGTTCTCTTTTTCCATCATGTGGGTTCTAGGACTTGAACTGAAGTCATCACACTTGGCAGCAAGCACCCTTACCTACTGAGCAAGCTCACTGACTCCAGCCTTTATCTTTTGAGGCTGGGTATCCTCGTGTGCTTTCTCCCACTGTGATACAACATTGACAAACTCAGCATGGGGAGGACAGGGCCTACTTCAGTTTGCAGTTTACAGCCCATCAGCAGAGCAAGTCAAGGCAGGAACTCGAGGCCGAACCTGGGGGCAGAAACCAAAGCAGAGACCACAGAGAAACACTACTTACTAACTTGCTCCCTCTGTCCGCTGTCCTCTAGTTTTCTCTTCTGATCCAAGATCACCTGCTCAGTGGTGGCATTGCCAATAGTGTGCTTGGCACTCCCACATCAATCATTAATCAAGATAATGTCTCCACAGATGTACGTGCAGGACAATCTGATGGAGGCAATTCTTCAGTTGAGGCTTCCTCTTCCCTGGTGTATCAAATCTACAACTAAGATTACCTGCCGCAAGTGCAGACATGGCTTTTGCAGCTCAGAACTCCCAGCTCTTCCATTGTCCTCCCACAAAACAGCCCAAAGCATGAAAACCACATGGTCAGGTTCTCCACAGCCACATCCCTTGGGCCTATGGTTCTGGAGAAAGTTCATAAGCTGCAGGGAGACATGGCAGCAGATGGCTATAGCAAGAAGCTAAGAGATCACATCTTCAACTGCAAACAGGACACAGAGAGAGCAAACTAGAAGTAGGGACAATCTAGGAACTCTCAGAGGCCACCTCCAGCAAGGCCCCACTGTCTAAAGGTCCCATGATCCCCTCTAACCAGTTGCACCAACTAGGTCAAGTGTTTGAATAAATGAGCCTGTTAGGAACATTTCTTATTCAAATCACCACACAAGGTCTCTCACTGGCCTACGAGTTGCCAACTAGGCTAGGCTGGCTCTGCAGTGAGCTCCAGGGATCCGCTATCTCAGCCTTCTCCTCACTGGGATGATCAGGGTTTGCCACCGCACCCAGCTTTTGTGTGGATGCTGGCATTTGAACTCATCTCCTCACTCTTGAAAGACTGGGGCATCTCCCCATGCCCACCAGCTTCCATCCTAACTGTACTCTATATAGGTATATTGTCATTCAAGAGGAATACCATTTCTGAGGTCAACAGCTCCCAATTAAAAAAAAAAATCAGAGCATCATGCCAAGGTGCTGGGGAAAAACAAGAGACAACTGCATCAACTAGCCACACTTAAGGACTTTCTCATCTCATGAACAGCATTATGGGAAATTCCTGCCTACTTCAAGGTTGTCTAATTCATCCTGATCCTCAGTTAAGGGTAGAGTCACTGAGATTAAGATTTAGGGTCAGGATTTCACAGATACAAGTTTTAAATGTAAAATACAAATTTTTGTCTAGATGTGAAGTAAATTATTTTTATCTCTATACATGACTGGAAGGGTTTTAGATTTAGTCTGGCTTTACAGCTTCCTTCCTTTTATTAATCAGCAGGGAACAGTCGGCATTAACTGGCGACTGGGAATTTATGATCTAGGGGGTCTTCCCCACTCTTAGCTTCTTGCTGTCGTCCATTTAGTGTGTTGTCGGATCAATATATTGATCAAAAATGGAGGTACTAAAATTCAGGTTGACTAAGTCATTAAATGTGAAAGAATATTATCATACTTTAAATTCTAAAGAAAATCAAAAGTTTGTAATAGAAACCTAAGGTAGAACATCTGCCTTTTTTTGAGACAAGGTTTTGTTATGCAGCCTAGGCTGGCCTTGAAGTCATGATCTTTCTACTTCATCTTCTCAAGCAGGACTGAGCGACTCTTGGGAAGCAAGACAGAAGAGCTAAGCAGTCTGTTTCACTTACGCTTTGAGCCTGTACCTTCATTCTTCCATGGCCATTTCCTTCTCTGTCTTGTTTTGGGTTTTGGAGGGTTTTCCCATTATCTGTGTCCCAGAGTCAGTCACTGATTCCAAATAGAATCCTCAGATATCAGAAGTCTCAGGTACTGCAAGTGGATGCCACTTACTGCTTCTCAAACAAATGACCACAGACTTAGCCTCTTAAAAGAACATTTGTTATCTTCCGGTTGTGACAGATGGGAGCCTGGGGTGCATCTCCCTGGGCTAACATCTTAGTGACCAAAGGGGCTGCATTTACTTCTGCAGTCCGAAAGCTGTTTTGCTGCCCTTTTGTGGTTTTTAAAGGTCTCTGCATCCCTTGCTTATGGTCCCCTTTCTCCATTTTCAAAGCCAAGAACTTGAATTGGTATCCTTTCATGTTATGTCCCCTGTCCATTGTTCCCTGCCCTCTTGCTCTTTTTCAGCCTTCCCCCTTAGTTCTAAGAACTCTCATGATTATTCTATCAGGCCATTTGTTCATTACAAGACTGTCACATCTACAGAGTCTCTCTTGACATATAAGGTCACGTATCCACGGGTATTAGGATGCAGACAAACATTCGTTCTGTTTGTCAAAATATCCTTGGAACTATGTAAAAAGTTATGTTCCCAGGCCTGGGATAGTAGGAAGTTTAGACAGTAGATGCAGGGTCCTCAGTTTGATCCCCCACTGTCCCACAGCAGCACCAGTGTCCTTCAGGGCGTGGTGAATTCTTCCTCCTGAAAAATGGTGTTATGTCAGTTACGGGAAGCAAGTGAATTTCCCCAACACTGTACCCAGAATATTGAGTAGACAGACATGGCAACCGGCAATAGAATCGCCTACCTCTCTGACAATGAACTTTCTGATATCCTGACCATAAAAAGGACAGGGAATCCACAGCCCATGAGCAAGCTCTGGCTGGCAGGAATCATGCTTTTCCCAGAGTGCCCGCTACTGCTATTTTAAGGTTCCATGAGGTATTTAGCATTAGTCCTGAAAGAGTTACTGTTGCATTCGGAAAGCTTTATTTTTAAGAATATTTAATCCTTAGGGAAGAAATGTATGTCCTAAATTTGCTACACTTGAAAAGAACCAAAGGGCAGCCAAGACTTCTATCCTTTTGACATTATTCTAGTCTTTCCTCCCAAGAGGCGGATGCTTTATGGATCCGCATTTTGGATTCTGTTAACCATTTTCTGCCTAATGTTCATTGGTTTTTAGATTTTCACAAGCAGAACATTTTAAAATCATGCTTTTAAAACTAAAAAACAACAACAAAAATTCTCTAAACCCTGTAATACCTTTTCTTATCCAAATCTTCTCTTTCTCTCTTCTATCCTTCTCTCGTTCATTGCTTCCTTCTCCTCTTTCCTTCTTCCCCTTTTCAGCAATCACAGGGCTTGAACCTAGGGCATCGTGCATACAGGTAACCACACTGCCACTGAGTGGTACCCCAGCCTGAAACTCCCGTCTTCTCGTTTTCATAATTTATGATTGGCATTCCATAGAACTGGGATGTTTGTGAAGCTCTGACAGTGTGGACTGTGCTCCACGGTTTAAAACCACTGTGAGATTCACCCTGTATTGATCAGAGGAAAAACTAGGCGCAAACAAAATCGCCACCATTGCCAAGGGCATGTGTTTACTTGGTTAGAAGCTTCTGCTAAACAAGGCATTCCACATGTGAATTTAATACACCTGGGAAGGTTACCTGGCATTCCAACCTTGAAATGAGAGGAAACGGGGTCCTTTTGGGCTCCTTAGAGAGGAGTCAAGACTAAAGTGAGTAAAGGAAGATTTATTTCTCTGCTGGGCAAACTGCACAGAATTCCTTTTGATGGTAGACTTGTTGCCAACACAGAAAGAGACCCAGTGTCCGCAAACTCTGCCCTTGATCATGGATGCATTCAAAGTCACAGTAAGGATAATTGTCGGACATGTGCAGCCCACATTTCCCGTTCTCTTAAAGCATCTCGGGTGAATGAGAGGGAAAGACGGTGTTTCTTTTTTGCGACCCTACAGGTGGTTCTAGTTACTCAATCTGTGTGTCTAATTGCTCAGATGTTACGTGAGTGGTATGGAGCGTGCATAATCTTCTGTAAAGTCCCTTCGTCCCCCTCTTGGAGGTTGCCTGCACCTTCTCCAGCACATGGCTGTTTTTCTGCATGCAAAAGCTGAAGTGTGCCCTGTTCCTGTCTCACCCTTTGCCACGCAGTCTCAAGAAGCTGGGGCTGACAAGCCTAGCAGTGAAGG
>LOEQ01002082.1:320099-333361 GCA_001685075.1 Bramus lutescens | reverse complement strand
AAGGAAGGAAGGAAGGAAGGAAGGAAGGAAGGAAAGAAGGAAGGAAGGAAGAAAAACAAACAAACAAGCAAAGACACGAAGAAAGAAAGACAGAAAGATCAGGGATAACAATGATAGAGATGAGATGGGCAGGGACAGACATGAGGTCCTGGAGACAGTGCAGACCCAGCCCCATCAAGATGCTGAATTGTGCCAGGCAGTGGTGGCGCACACCTTTAATCTCAGCACTTGGGAGACAGAAGCAGGTGGATCCCTGTGAGTTCAAGGCCAGCCTGGTCTACAGAGCTAATTTCAGTACAGCTAGAGCTGTTAAACAGAGAAACCCTGTCTCTAAAAACAAAACACACACACAAAGCTGCTGAACTGTAAAAGGAAGAAGTAGACAGAGGCTTGATGGGGTTGAGGGAGGTTTTTGTTTGTTTGCTTTGCTTAAGGTGAGAGTGAGCACATCTGGAGAAAGGACCCGGTTTCCAGGGGGTTGTTGAATATGGAGGTGAGGAGGCAATGAGCCTAGAGCCATGTGCCATGACATGACATTCTGGCTTCTCTGGAAGATGAAGAAGGGATGAGCCTAGTAGCACAAGTTCTGGAATTCCCTTCTAGTGGTGTGTGCCCCATCTTGCTACATAAACGATCCCATATACTATCATTACAACACCCTTTGCAACAGTCACCACCCCCCAAGTCTGCTATTATTGTACATTTTCCTACAATTGCCTTTGTGGTCCTTTTACTAAAACTTATGAATAAATGCTTTCTGTGTCTACCATGGCCCTGTCTCCAAAGCACTATGACGAGGAAGCTTCAGGTTGCAAGGATGGGCAATACAGCCTTACTCTACTGATCTTGACTGCAACCCCTTAAGGACACTGGACAGAACAATTATCGTCATCCTACACATAGACAAGCAACCTAGATTCGAGAGAGGAAAGCGCTCTAGGTACCACGTGGACCCGCAGTCATATCTTCAGAAATCTGGTTGATGCCTAAAGCTACTTCCTGCATCAAGTGATAGCCAGGGCACTTCTAAGGCTACATAAAAATAGGATTTTTCTTTTCTTGAAGGGAACCTAGAGGGAAATGGGTCACTCTTTTCGAGATTTATTGAGTAACAATAAATATCCATGGTCTCGCTGACCTAGAAGGAATAAGGGATGGTCATTAGTGGCTTAGGACTAACTTGGCCTCTCTCGAGAACACCATACAACCGAAGAACACAGAGAAAATGAAACGAGAGCCATTTTTCCGTCACAAGTGAGCATTCTTCACCCAGCAAGCACTTTTCCAATCTCTCCTATATGTCAGGAGTTATTCTCAAGACTGCAGGATAAAAAAAAGTGGGTCATTATTTTTTTTTTCTGTTCCCAAAGATCTTGGTGTATAGTTTGTATCTAGACCCTTTCTCAGTGTTTAGAACTGTTCCCAAGCTAGACACTACTGAGTGGTGGGGACTTTAAGAGGGGGGGTCTGCTTGGAGGTAGGGATTGAAGGACCTTTTTCCTCCCATTGCAGTAATGGGAGCAGGCTTGCCTTACACCACACACTTCCCTAAGAGCAGCGAGCCCAGCTCATAAGGGACAGAAGCCTCCAAATTCAAGAGCTCAAAGAAACCATCCCCCCTTTCCAGCTAGTGCTGGTGTTTTGTTACAATAGTAGAAAGCTGACCAAGGTGCCCAGGATCTGAATAGGCAGATACCATATGGTTCAGATAACCTTGGTCACACTGGTCACTGGGGTCAAGGGGCACATATGTTTGAGGAGTAATGACATGTCAGGTGAGCTGGTGGGACAGAGTCTCTAAAGTAGAATGTGGGGGTGCGGGATGGAGTCCTAGGGGGAGAGGAAGAGGAATGAGCCCAAGTGGTGAAAATAGTGACCATAACGTACAACCTTTATGTGGTGTTTATGGCTCACAATACATTTTTACATAATTTCTTTTGCATTTAATCTTTATAATAGTCCTTTGAGAAGCAAACAGAAAGGCGCCTTCCCCAAGATTAGGTCTACGAAATGACTGCTCCCCAAGAAGCAAGATAGTCAAGAATAACATGGGCACTTCACCATTATTACATGACATGGTCATCAGACATAGCTTCCTGCATACCGTTTGATGGCTTTGTCTGGTTTGGGCGCATGCTGACATATCCCAGCTAGCTCGAGCAGGGCTTCCCTGATCATGCTGTCCTACAGCTTCCCACCACCCCAGCTGATCTCTGCTTCCTGAGCCAGATGCGCCTCCTTCCTGCCTTTCTGTTGACTGCCACCAGAGAAGCACTAAGAATGAACAGCCCCCACTGGAAAACTCATTTAGGTGGAGTCCCAAGCCATCTCCCAAGGATGAACTTCCTTCTTGACAAAATGACTCATCCACCCGCCCATTCAGTCAGCAAACTGTGGAATACCCAGTTGTATACAAGACTCGAGCATAGATTTTGTAGAGGACTCTAAAGGTCCACGCATCTTTTCTTTTCTTAAGCAGTTTATGCGAAAGGGACAAGACCAGGTTGTTCAAATTACTTACTGACTCCTCTCAGCCTGGCAATAGAGACTCTTGCCTTCACATCTTAGGAGAAGTCAGAGCTTTCCTCTCTGCCTCTTGACCCAAGAGGCTTCATGGAAGGAATTTTCGGTTTGGTTGAGCTTTTTGCTTTTGTTTGATTTTACTTCCTGGTATTGATCAAACTGAACTTTGGATTGACTTGCAACACTGGAGAGGGCGTACTCTAAAGCCCATGCAGGTGAGCCTTCAGGGCTCCATGCTACCATGGGTCCTTGCCAAGGTCCTAGGAGGGATCACAGAGATGAATTCACATCTCCAACTATTTTTGTGAGGTTTCCCCAAGTAATACTTTTTTTTTGCATTCTTTCGTTCCAAATCAGGTAACCTCCAGACCTCATGTGATCAGGATACATCTCTGCATTTTGAGGTTGAATATATAAATATATATATTTATTTACATGTATATATATATATATATATATATAAAGGACAATGAGAAAGAGGTCAGGGCTGTGCAAGCAATTAAATACAGAAAGCTAGATACCCATTGGGAGTCCTATCAGCTTTCTAGCCCTGTAACAAGAACACTGAGCTCATCAGCTTCTATGAAGGGAAGGTTTTTTTTTGTTTCGTTTTGTTTTGTTGTTGTTTTTGGCTCACAGTTTTGAAATCTCCAGTCCGTGGTCCCATGGCTTTGGCACCTGTGGCGGGTCAGCACATCATGGTGGGAATGCTTGGCAGCTGAAATAACTGTGAGACAGAGGAGGGACCAGGAAAAAAGCTAGACTCCCAGAGTCCCCATTCAAGGTTGCACCCACAGTGGTTCACTTCTTCCTGCTAAGCCCCACTCCTAAGGGACCCACCTTAACCCATCGTCGGCATGGACTGCTAAAGGCAGTCACTGTGTGCATGGCCTTCTCTGTCTTAGTCACTCTGTTGCTGTAGTAAAACACCTTGAGAAGGGGCAGGCAAATTCAGGCTCACAGTTGGAGGGGCTGCTTTCTAGTATGGTGGACAAAGCATGGTGGTATGAGCAGGAGACTGCCTGGTCATATTTTATCAGCAGTCAGGAAGCAGAGGAAGAACAGGCGATGGGGCTAGATTATAAAATCAGAGACAGGAGGATTGTCATGAGTTCTAGGCCAGCCAGAGCTACATATAGCTTGTCATGCCTCAAAAGAACAAACAAAATAAGTGGAGGAAAAGAAAAGCAAGGCAGGAGAGGGTGCAGGAAAAAGAGGAAGGAAACCCAAGAGAGGAGGACCTGTATAGAAGCCTTACCCATGGTTACACAGAGTATAAATGGCCTTGTTGGAGTAGGTGTAGTTTTGGACAAAGTATGTTACCGTGGAGGCGGGCTTTGATATAGGACACCCAGCTACTTTTCCAGCACCATGTCTGCCTGCACACCACCATGTCACACCATCATGATAATGGACTGAACCTATGAAAATGTAACCCCAATTAAATTTTTTTCCTTTTCAAGAGTTGTTTTCGCTGAGCAGTGATGGCACACGCCTTTAATCCCAGCACTCAGGAGGCAGAGGTAGATGGATCTCTGTGAGTTTGAGGCCAGACTGGTCTACAAGAGCTAGTTCCAGGATAGCCTCTAAAGCTACAGAGAAACCCTGTCTCGAAAAACCACCCCCCTTCAAAAAAAAAAAAGAGTTGTTTTCGGGTGGTAGTGGTGCACACCTTTAATCCCAGCACTCAGGATGCAGAGACAGGCAGATCTCTGTGAGTTTGAGGCCAGCCTGGTTTACAAAGCAATTTCCAGAACAGGTTGCAAAGCTACAGAGAAACTCAGTCTTGGGGTGCAGGGAAGAGTTGCTCTGGTCATGGTGTCTCTTCACATCAATAGAAACCCTAAGACAGCTAATATACTGTTAGTGACCACTGACACTATTTCCACTTACAGAAGTAACGCAGGCTCATTGGAAAGTATCTGGCAGAATCTAAGAATCTCAAAGGAAAGACATCCACTCCCCTATGGATAGCAAAGCGTTGGTGACTGTGTCTGGTGACAGGCAGTAGGTATTACTAAGCAAACAGATGCAGTACCAGTTTTGGGACTGGAAAGAACTAAACCCATTGCTCTGTAGTGACCTTGGGCCTATCACCTCACCCTTAGAGTCTTGCTTGTTCTGTATCACAGTTCTTGGGGACTGCCAAGGTCCTGAGGCTGATGTAGGAATTGAAGAGTCATTGTCAAATGCCCAAGTGGTAGTAGTTCTTGCAGTCCCAGAGTGAGTGAGAACAGACACTCAGGTTCTGGGCAATGAATGCCATGGTGTGTAGAAATGATTGCCCAGAGGGAACGAGGGAGGCTGGGGAGGGCAGAAGGGCGTCTCTCCTGGCCAGGCCTTGGATGGCAGTGACCTCCACACTCCACGGCTCTTAGCTCCCATCTCACTCTCTTTCCTCCAGGTCGTAGTGCTGGCAGGAAGCAGCCTGTGGGTGGTGCAGAAGGTGTGGAAGCTGTGACAGTAATACCGACAGTAGCTGTAGTAATAGCTGGCACCTTCCTGGAGGATCGCTGTGTGCCAGGCACAGAGCCAAGCCCCTTCTCACCTCCTCCTCAACTCCAAGAAAGGGGGATGGAGAGGTGGGGGTTCTGCTACAGCATCTAGGCCTGTGAGCGCCCTCCTGGAGATTGGAAGCCTGCATGGAAGATGCCTGATCCCCACCACCAGGCCCACCTCCTTGAGACCTGTGCAAATATGTGCTTCTGAGAACAACCAAGTCCGTGGTAAATGTGTAGAGCCTGACACACAGTCCAGAAAAACTCCAGCGAGTAAGAGGCCGTTTCCTTCTTGGATCAGAACCTACTCCATGAACCTCAGATCCACATTACCAAGGAGAGCAAGCAGCAAGTACCCCCTACCCCTAGCTCAGGATGTCAATTAAATGTAAACTGAGTCCTCAGTGCAAAGAGGGGATGCAGTGGGGCTGAGCTGTTGGCCAGGTTTTGTCCACATGGCACCAGGGAAGCCTAGCTCCTACTAGAAGGCATAGGTACCCCAGGGCATGCACACAGTCAGAAGAACTATACTGTAGTTTTCTCCATCCAACACGAGGTGGACATGAGCTTTTTCCTGAGCCATGGGTGATGTGGGTGCAACCATCTCCTTTACCACTCTGAGTAGCACCAAGAGGCCGGAAGTATGTGGGGAGGAAAACAAGTCTCCTATCTTTGCTACAACCCAGCTGTGCGGCTCTGGGCCAGTCACCACCTCTCTGAGCCTCATTTTCCTTACTGGTATAAACGGAGATTTAACTGAGTTGAAACCCTTCTTTGTGGCTTTCAAGACCCCCTTTGGGCATTTCAATCTGAATTTTCTGGGCCATCAAATTGAGGCAAAATTTGGTTGGTTCAAAGCTTCTTCTAGAGGAAGTGTCAAACATCATGGCAAGGATTTACACAATAAGTTAGCATATTTGTGAGATTGTGGGTGAAAGTCAGCCAGTTAAGAACTATAGGGTGGGACTGGGACTGGAGAGATGGCTTAGCGGTGAGGAGCACTGTCTGCTCTTCCAGAGGACCTGGGTTCAATTCCCAGCACCCACATGGCAGCTCACAGCTGTCTGTAACTCCAGTTCGAGGGGATCTGACACATAAAATAATCATAATCATAATCATAATTAAAAGAACTATATGGTGGGGACATTAAGCCAGTGGAAGGGGAATGTGTTACCAAGGAGAGCAGGCTACAAAGAGAAATGATTGAAATGTATCAAGAGGAAACCACAGTTCAGCTTGTCTTTTCCAGAGCTAGCCAGTGCCAGCCACTTTGGGATGTTTTCTGGGTGAGAGATGTAAGAAAAAGAGAGGATGAAGCCACCACTGCAGGGATGAGCTAAGAAGTACCCAAAGTCTAGGTGCTCCGACCACCCACCTCACAGCTTGCTGCCTTTACAGCCAGTCATGCCAGTTACGAGGCGCCAAAAGGAGACATTTGCTGAAGGTTCCAGGTCAGTGGAGAGGGTCCCTCTGAGGACAGGTCCCAAGAGACCGAGGCTGCAGGTGGAGTAGGAAAGAGAAGCAAGTACTGGGCACAGTTGAGCCCTGGGGAAGTACCAGCCGGAAAGGGGATAGGCCAAGCAAGAGGAAGGAGGGGGAGCTAGCACATCTGAGTGCCCACAAGGTGCCAAGTCAGAGACCCATATCTTAGTCCTATTGTCATTTAGTTCTTCCAAGAGATCTGTGAAATGGAAGGACGCCCTGGGACTTGAAACCAGATTTTCCCAACCTTCTTCCCATCTCCCAGGGCTGTCTTCTCGGGAAAAGCAGTATGGGGATTTGGATCAGAATGGTACTTCCTGTCTACAATTCCCGTGCCTCCACCATGTCAGCCACCCTGCTGCCCCACTACCACAGGTCTGTTGACTGAGTAGACCTAGGAGCTAACCACGTTTGTCCAGCCCTTGCTCTGGACCTTAGCCAACTCCCTCCCCTCTCCTCTGGACCCCAGTCGTAATCTCCAGCAGCATAGATATCCTGTTATCACCTTACTATCTACTTCTGGAATGTACATGAGAATGATTCTGATTTCCTGACTCCAGAGACCCTAAGAGCCGGCCCTGGCCAACAATCCAGAACACACTCCCTATTCGCCCCTCTGTCGTGGGCTGGATGGTAGCTCACTAAAAGACACATCTTCTTCTTAGCACCCAGATCCTGTGAATGTTTGAGGCCAACCTGGGGTTCATGAGACCTGTCTTGAAGCAAAGCGAAACACCCATGCTTTCTTTGACCTACCCCTTCCTCCTGCCTTCCTACACCCAAAGTTCCTTTCCTAGAGGAAGAACTCAGTGAGACTTCCTTGTAAAATCTTCTCTGTTCCGACCTTCAGAACTTTCTAGTTTGACTTCTACCTTTAGAAGACCTGAACTAAGGCTTATGTGTGGTCCTCAAGCTGTCCTAAGCATGGGTCCCCTTCTCAGGTGACCAAGGAGCACACTGTCTAAGGGAAGCCTAGGTAGCTCTTCCTTAGGAGTTAAACACAGACATTCAGAGGGTGCCACCCCCCACCTGTTGGGGTATGACTATCTTTGTCCATGTTTGATTACCTCATCATAAAAAGGAAGCCTATTTTCAGCTGGAAATATGGGAATAAACCCAAGAAATGTGGGAAAGGAGGAAGGAGGGAACGAGAGGGATGTCATCACCCAAGTCTTCTGCATCTCTCCCTATCCTGGTTACCGCCAAGACCATCATCACCTCTGGACTCCTCAGTTACACGAGTTAATAAATTCCGTTCTTTCCTGAGTCATGTCTGAGTCCATTTTCTGTCACCCGAGACAGCAAGCGTCTCAGCTGGGACAATGCCTCCACTATTTAAACAGTGTCAATTCTCGGGCTCTCATTCGAAGAGAGCTGCTGGGATGTCTGTCTTAACCTAGAAGCCAGACTTCAAGACTTGTAATGCTGATGTCACTGCTTCTCCATCTTGACCTTCGGGGCTCACCTTTTGCATCTTTAGAGATCAGACCTATGGTGGTTTGACAGAAAAATGGGCCCCAAAGGCTCCTAGGGAATGGCTCATAGGAGGTGTGGCCTTATTGGAGTAGGTGTGGCTTGTTGGAGGAAATGTGTCACTGGAGGTGAACTTTGAGGTCTTAGGTGCTCCAACTAAGCCCAGTGTGGCAGTCTCTTGCTGCTGTCTGCCAGTCTGGATGTGAAACTCTCAGCTACCTGTCTAGCACCATGTCTGCCTGTTCCCTATCATCCTCCCCTCCATGATGACAATAGATTAGAATCTCTTGAGCTAAAAGCCAGGCCAAATTAAATGCTTTCCTTTATAAGAGTTGGTGTGGTCATGGTGTCCCTGCACAGCAATAGAAACCCTAAGACAGGACCAAGAGTATCTAGGGAGTGATACACCTGTGTCTATCTTCCAATTTGTGTGGCTTTTTCCTGGTCACTGGACAGTGGGTCTCCTCCGGGCTTGGTCGGTCTTTCTTTCCAGGAGGAAGAAAAGCCACAACAGAGTTTCTTCATAAGCAACCGAGCTCAGTAGCTAACACCCTGACTGTGGTCAGTGTGCTGTGCTCTCAAGACGGCAAGGACTTCCCTGGCACTAGCTCAACCTCAGTATTCCCAGCCCCTTTCTGGGTTCCTGCATCCCTAGGTGGAGAACACACTTTTCTCACCCGTGCCAGGGCAGAGCTTTGTGGACACAGAACCTCTCTTCTGGGCCCCCAGACAAGTTGAGAGGATGTGCCCTCTCTCTTCTCAGCTCTGCTTGTCTGACTACCCACTGCTGGGCTCATAAGGCACATCAGACAGTGTTCTGAAAAGGAGATCAATACCTGTGGTTGGGTTCCATGGACTCTGCAGAATGAGCCAGGTAAGGACTTTGCAGGCATGCACGTGGAAATGCTCCAAATTTATGAAATGATAAGGCAGGGAGTTGACACGAAAATTAATTTTTTCACAGTGCTTTATCAAACATACATTATTTCACTGAGTACTTGACCGTGGGTTAGAAATTAACTGCTGTTACACCACAAGGGAGAACATATTATTCTCACTTCCAAATAAATATCTTTTCATAGTTTCCCTTTAAATTCCGTCCAGAAACATGATGGGCCCCTATTGTTTTGTCAGACTAGATCGGCCTCATTTCTGGGAACCGTGTCCCGGGCTCCTGGGAACTATCCCTCTTCCCCCGGCCCCCTGAACATGCAGGCCCCTCAACATGCGTATGGCACCACAGGAGTCTGCCTGTTGGCACAATGGGATGCACTCTTGGCCCTGGCCATTGGTGGAGAGGTGGGCACCTGATCCCAGCTGACCAATCAGAGCCCTCCCCCAAGATTTGGGAACTGCAACTGACAAAAAGAAGTCAGTCTCCCCCTGAGTGTCTGAAAATGAGGACATGTAAATGCAGAAGCAGTTGGCAGCCCTGTTCCACCATGTGGACTGAGGAATAGAAAATGCCAATCAGCAGAAAGAGAAGCAGAGGCAAGAGAAGGAGAGCGAATCCAGACAGCCACTGAGCTGCGCGGTCTAGCTGCTCCCCAGGCCCAGCCATATTCCACTTTTGGATCCCACCGAATCCACGTAGCCTTCTGACAAAAATTTCTTTTTGGCTTCAACTACCTTAAGTTGGATTTCTCTCCTTTGCCATCCCAAGAGTTTTAACTACTAGGAGAACACATCCCTTCTTCAATCTTGAATTCTGCGTCAAGCTTGAATTTCTCAATCATTTTACTTGGTGACTTCA
Source organism: Bramus lutescens (assembly GCA_001685075.1). Classification (NCBI taxonomy): domain Eukaryota; kingdom Metazoa; phylum Chordata; class Mammalia; order Rodentia; family Cricetidae; genus Bramus; species Bramus lutescens. The sequence continues at coordinate 323,632 of LOEQ01002082.1, read as the reverse complement.
GAATGGAAAAAAGAAAAATGAAAATATTTTAATTAGACTCCCACACAAATTAATCTGCACTCATTCTTCTGGATGGTTTCTACACAGAAAACTCTGGGAGAATTTTCTTCCACCTGGAGTGGATTAATAACACTAGAAATATGGGTGTGCTGTGAGATTCTTCACTAAAAGTTTAGTCTTCTTAGGATCTGGTTGGAGAGATAGCTCGGTGAATAAAGTCCGAGATGAAGAAGCATGAGGACCTGAGTTTAATCCCAGAATCCACGTTAAAAAAAAAAATACAGCATGATAACAAGCTCTTCCAGCCCTGGGAAAGTAGAGACAGGCAGGCAGATCCCTGAGGCAAGCCCAGCTCCTAGTAAGAGGCCGGGACCCCCAGCAGAGCTGATCTTGGTGACTTAGACCTGTAATCCTAGCCTTTAGAAGACTGAGGCAGGTGAATCGCTACACATTTGAGGCCAGCCAGCATGCACTAGTAGTGAGTTCCAGGATAGCCTTTCTCCCAGAACAACAACAACAGCAACAACAAAAGAAACAAAAGCAAGGTGGATGGCTCCTGAGAAATAACACCCAGGTCGATATATGGCCTGCATGAACATACACAACACACACACACTNGGAGAGAGATAGGGGGAGAGAGAGAAAGAGGAGGACAATCTGCTTTTCTCTAATTTTAAAGCTTATCTGCAAGAACAGTATGTTCTCTTTTGATAATCTGTCTGAATTAATGCGGCCTCTGACCTCTAGATCTACAGGCATCCCTTTGGCACTTGTTGAAGTCCCACAAACCATTTTGGAGGGCCAGTAGTGTCTTGCATGCTTTCCTTTGACAGCTGCTTAGGGATCAGAATTAGCCTTTTTTCATAGGCAAGGCCCTGTGGTGCAAGGTGGCAGAGAGCTGTCCAAAGAAAGCTCTGCGGAGAAACTGAGACAGAAAATCCCTTTGCAGAACGAACAGGGAAAACCGCTTAGCTAGGCGAACTCGCTATGTGTTCTGTGATCCTTAAAATAACCGGTAAGGAAATGTACAACATGGCCGACTCTGTCTCCACCCACTTTCTGAAGCGTTGGATACTTAGTGTCAACAAGATAAAACAAACCACGAAATAAGTTCTTGCTGTGTATTTATTTAGAATCTCTAGGGTTTTGCCTGTTAAAAAATAAAAATTAACCCTAAACCCACTGGGCTTGACCACAGACCAGAAAGCATATGCTTGGCACATGGCTGACATGTGTAAATGTGGGTGCAGTTAGATATTAAAACCCCAGCAGCCAGGAGAAACCCTCCCCAGCCCTCCCCCTGCCCGCCCTTATCGGAGCAAGCATGCCTTTGATCACAGGAGCCTCAGAAGCCTAACAGTATGTTAGCCACCATCACTACTCTAATTGGAAAATATTTCCCTGTTCAAGTTCAATCGGCATTTCAGATAAATAGGTAAAAGATGCCCAAGAACTTGGGGATGGAAAGAACCTCAGAGGTATATCTGGCTCAAAAGGTTTATTTTAAAGATGAAACGATAAAGTCACTTGTACAAGACAACACGGTTTAGTCAGCAAAGAACAAGAGGGCAGATTTCTTGTCAACTTCCTCCCTCCCGGTTTCTGGTTTTTAGAAGCAAGACCTTTCCAGAAAGCCTCCAAGCCTTCTCTTTTCAGCTTCTGGTCAGTCCTGCCTGAGGCAAGGCTGTGGATGCTTTAGAAATCAATGGCGCCCCTCCAGAGAAAGTTGCGGGGCACTTGGGGGCCAGAGCTGCGGGGTTGTAAAGGAGCTCTGCTTTCAGGGATGCAGTCCAGAAGTCCTCACTTCCTCTTAGCACACGCAAGCCTAGCCTCGTATTGCCGCAGTCCCGCCACGCGACGGCAGAGCTGCAGGAGGTTTCCAGGAGCCCTAGGGATACGTTTAAAGGATACCTAAGAAAACAGAGCAGAGGGTGTCACCCCACTGGGGAAAAAGGCAGCCCGCTGAATGGTAGGGGGATGGATGCAGGGACCCTGCCCTCCTGTGCCCTGCCAACTTCCTCCCACACACCATCATTGGTTGTGATGGGGCACGAGGAAACAACCAAGTAGCGTGGCGCACGGAAGTCACACTGACACAGCCACACGTAGAAGAGAGGGCCCAGTTGCTCGGCAGCTTGAGTGGGAATGTGAGAAAAATCATGGGGATTTCACAGCGCCGGGGGAGTTCGGGCACAAACAACCCAGAGCGTCTTGCTAATCATTAGAGATGGCACCTCTGTACAATGTCAAGAAGTGGGATTTCAGGGGCATTTTCTCCTTTTTTTTTTTTTAAAGACACTGTGCAGATAATACAAATTTGCTTTAAGCTCAAGAAGTACAACAGACCAATGCCAGCTTCCCAGGTAAGGGACTGGGATTGGCACCGCCGCTCGTGGTGGCATTACATCATGGCTCCTCCGAGAGTCACAGGCACACGGAGAGATAGGCACCCTGCCCACGGCTCCATCTCCTTTTGAACAGTAGGCATGCGCAGGACATGCGGGTTCAGAGCTGCTGTGGGAAGCGCGTGGCAAGGCTCTCTCCGTCCCGGGCATTCTCACTGCGACTGGTTTTCACGTCAGTTTGTTACCTGAACAAAGGTGTTGACTCCACATAGGCTGGACCTGAGGAGAACATGGTTCTCACGCAGCTCCTATAAATCACCCTCTTCTCACTTTAATATCAAGTATGATATGTATTAGAGTGCAGGCTTTGGGCTAGACTCAAGTTGGAAGGCTGTCAAATAAAACGCAAAATAGAAAAATAAATCCAAAGTGAAATTTATGACATGAGTTTTACTCCCATTACACTCCACTTAACAAATGCATATGTTTTACAATATCTTTAATAATAATTATTAAACATAGTAAAATACTTCCAAACTTGGCTCATTGCATAATTGTACTTCGAGTGAAAAAAAATTATCTGAGGCCTTGTCAGCATGCCACTGCCTCCTCCCCCAGCTTTTAACAGAAGCAGCCTCCAGTGGGATAATCCAAGCTGTGTTCAAGAAGTTGGCAAGTAGGTCCAATTAAATGTGGTTTTACTGTATTCTGGCGTTTGCATATCTAGTTTGCCAAGAAGTAATCTTTCACAAAAAAAAAGAAGAAAGAAAAAAAGGGGGAAAAAAAGACAGAAAAAAATCTGTACTGGCCCAGAATCAGACTGAATGGTACAATGTATCATATAACTTTACCCCATGACTAAGATAATCTCTTTTTTTTTCTTTAAAAGCTATGGAAAATGTATCATCTATCCATCATATTCCTGTATGAATCACGAAACACCATCCTGTGTGGGATAGCTTACATTTACACATGACAAAACTGGAACTCTTCGCAATAGTTCTGTTTATTTTAATTATTAAACTCCAAGGGGTTAGTGCTCAGCCACCTGAGATTGATGTATTTATTCAGGTGTACTCTAGTCGGATTATCTGAAGGAGGCTGTAAATGATCCTATTGCCTATTAAATACCCACTTGTCCAAGCAGGAGTCATACACATTCACAAGCCTGTGTACCTGGAACTGGGG
>LOEQ01002082.1:304123-320090 GCA_001685075.1 Bramus lutescens | reverse complement strand
GGGGGGACGCTCCTCTGCTTTTGCAACTGAAATGCCAGGCAGTTCCTTTGCAGGTGTTTTACTGTCCCGGGCCTTCATGGAGGGGCTGATTCGAGCAGTCCTTTCTAGCTCACCCAGGCTTTCCACGAACGGCCGGCCGTATCCAAAGTCCAGATGGAGAGCTGTCAACAAAGAGACTCCTTCCGCCCTGCCTACTGCATGATTCATCCCTGGCATGAAGACAGGCCCGGAGATGGCCCCACCACCTTGACTCCCATAGGTGAGCCAGGCAAGGGAGCACAGGTGCTCACTCTGCAGGTCAGCGGGAAGGGATCAGGTCCGAAAAAAGGCTGCAAACCTCACAACCTGGCCTTTGTTACGAAGCATCATGAGCTCATTAAAAACACATGCAGAAGTGGTTAAACAAAACCCTCTAAAACCTTTTACCAAATCGCCAGTCTATTAGAGAGACAGAGCCCGCAGCGAACTCTCTCTCCAATGTGTGCAACGGAGCAGCTAATGTCCTTTGGACTCTTGTCTATGGTATCAAGCAGAGAGAAGGGTTTTTTTTGTGTGTGTGTGTGTGTGTGTGTGTGTTCCCCCCCCGGGATGTGTGTGTGTGTGCTTGTTTGTTTTTGGTGTTGTTTTTTTCTTTTTAAATTCTTTCTAATTTCTGATTAAATATAGCAACAAATAACTGTTTTTACCAAATATGTATTGTTATGCTCATTGCCTTTTACAAAAACTGATGAAAATTATAAGATTAAAAAGGAAAATTGTGTCGTGATAACAAGGGGGGAAAGAAAGAAAAAAATTGATGACTGTGGCCCGACGGCTTTTGTGGAGTGGCACGGCATCAAAGAGGGACATGGACAGGCTGAATAGGGACTCTGCAGCCAGCCAGTACTTGGCCCTGCTACACACGCACACACGCACATGCACACACACACACACACGTTGGAGCATATCTTAGTATTTAAAGTGACTGGATAATCACAACATGCAGTGGTATTCCGCTGTTCTGTGGACTTCACCCAGATGCACCGTCCTCCCAGTGGATGGATGGACACACACCCGTTTGCACAGCACCATGGTGTGGCTGTAGCAACACATGGGGCACATCGGTGACACGAGACCTGACGGACATGGAGATGCTCTGGGCTCTGACCCGGCATGTGCCACTGTCCCCTGGTTACAGGGAGTTGTGTGCTTGTCTTTTGTCATTCTGTAGATCCGTCATTCCAGTTTTTATACTTAACGATACTCCAGTAAACATCAGTCATAGCTTTTTGATCTTGATTTCTTCATCATTAGGAATGGGGGGAAGTCTGCATCCAGTGCAGGCTTGACACAGCAGATTTTCTCTGAGAAGTCGACGATGCTGTGCCTTCATCCTCCCTTTATCCCCAAAGGAAGTGATGTGGATGGGGCAGCCTGGATTCATCAAAACGGGCACAGAGGAATTTGTCAGGAGGAACCAAAAGTGTGGCATCAATGAGAGAAGAACTGCACATGTGTTGGCACCCACAAGCCTACCTGAGAGTGTGTAAGCTTTTCACGAGTATGACCCTTCTTTTCACACAGCCTGTAGAAATTGCTTTCCGTGAGGGCATGCTGGGAAACATAAATAAAGTTGAGACTATTAGTCCTTGATGAATTAAAAAAATTTTTTTTAAATCTAGAGTCCAATGGTGGTGCACACCTTTAACCCCAGCACTTGGGAGGCAGAGGCAGGCGGATCTCTGTGAGTTTCAGGCCAGCCTGGTCTACAAAGCAAGTTCCAGGACAGCCAGGTTCCAGAGTAACCCTGTCTGGAAATAAATTAAAAGAAGAAAAGAAAAAGAAAGAAAGGGAGGAAGAAAGATCTACATTAAAAAAAATTACCCACATTGCTAGGAAGGCATTGTGCTAGAAAAAAATCTTTCTTAAAAACAACTTATTTTTATAGTAGTATTGTTCCCTAAAACTGACCTAGCATCTTCCCTCAGAGAGCTCGGTGACGTGTACATTCCTGATTACGCGGTGCCAGGGAAGAGGTGGTAGGTTATTGTCACTCTGCTCTTAGAAATGAAGAAACGAATGTGGCCGAGTGGGACCCTCCTGTAGCATAACTATGTCTTTCTGATTTTCCTTCAAAGCCTCTTTCCAGTAGGCGATGATGAGAGGGGTGAGAGATAGTCTGAGAAGATGGGGCCAGTAAGGGGAAACACGGAGCTCCCGCTTGGGCAGTAGAGGAGTTTTGAGGCTCCCGAAGGCTGGCACTTCAGCACCTGACCACACTTCTCCTTCGCCTCCCCGTGCCCAGGAGCACTCTGGCCATTCCCTGCCTGGATCCGCCTGCATTGAGCACTGCCTCATTGTGGCTAAACAAGTAACATCTTTTTAGGAGGGGAGGGGGGAACTCAAGCAACTCTTTCCTAGAGGGGAGCATGATGGGAACGTGTGCGTTGGGAGGATGCTTTCAGGTTTCCGTTCAGACCCCAGCAGGGTACCAGCAATGAGTGGGCCAAAGTGGAGGAAAAGACAGCATTCCGGTCTAGATTCCCACAGTAAGTGTTTCTAGCAGACCAGGGGTAAGGTAACTGTGAGGACCTTACCGTGAGCGTTTGATCACAGGTTCAGATGCAGCCTTGATCTGAGATAAACCTAAAGCAAGGGATTTGACCATCTCGTGCCTCTAAAGAGAGCAGACATCCATCTTTAACATGCTACCCACTTAAGGGTTGGGGAATGTGCGAGGTATTTTGCAAAGACCCAAATCTGCTTCTCTCTCCTTCGCCTTGCCTGGGCCTGTTTCTCATCAGAGTGAATGACTTGGAAGTCACTTCTGGCCCTGCCAGCTTCAAGTGTTGATGATTCTAAGTTAGTCCCTAAGGGTGGCAGCAACCTATGAGGAGAGACTATCAGACAAACACCACAGACCTTGACAGCGTGAATTTCTGAGCCATTCAATCCTTAGGTTTTCTTAATTTGAGCAACAAAACTCATTTATTATTTTAAAGACAATCAATCCAGAATGCAAATATTCAGCCTAGAGGGCAGATTTAAGTTTTGATTTGTTTCTTGCTTATAAAGCTTAATTGTTATTTTTGGAGGGATTAAAAATATATGTACTAATAAATAAAACCAACATGAGGATTGATGGCTTTATTCTCCAATCGTCTTATTTGACTGACTTTTAAGCAACACATCAATCATTTAAAACCCTGCCACACTGGTCAAGCCCACAGAACGCCTGTCATATCTTCACTACGGCATTATTTTTACTGCAGGATAAGCACCTTTGCATAACAAACTGAACAAAGGAAGACAAGCTTCCCCTCCCTCCCCCTTTGCACAGAAGTGGTTCTAGCACCACTTCAAGGCATCCCTCAAGGAAAATAACATATAAATAGAACGTGAGAAATCACCACATTTTTCTAGACTTCACACGTACTATGAAAAGCAAAAGTTCTTTGTGCCCCAACGTATCCTCTAATTTCTCTGCCTTTTGCAGAGGGTTTTCATCCAGCTTGATGTCATTTCTTGTAAGGAGCCCCAGAAATGCCTCAGCTCCCTTATCTTAAGGCTCAGGCCTTCTGCCTGGGTATGTTAACACATAGCTAACTGGTACCTAGGGTGGTAAATAGGCCAGTTTAAATTGGACTTTTCATTTCAATTTCTTTCTTTCTTTCTTTCTTTCTTTCTTTCTTTCTTTCTTTCTTTCTTTCTTTCTTTCTTTCTTTCTTTCTATATTTTCTTTCTTTCTTTCACAAAATGGTAGAAAGACATGAAAACAACTTGGCTGGAAAATTCAGTTGTATCAAGGTGTCAAAATCACTCGGTAAATAAACATGATCCTCTTGTAGTAAATAAAAGGACATGGAGAACACTAAAAAGCAGAATAGGAGGTAAGAATTCCAGTTTGTGCTTCAGCAACAGCCAGCCCTGAGGAAACACCCACCCAGCAGACATCAGCTTCTCTTAGATTATTCACTTGCAAAATCTTGGGGATTTGGAAGAGATCTTAAATTTTACATAAGAGACTCCTGTCCTATTACTTTACATTGGGTATAAACCTATGTTGTTTCTCCCTCCTGCCATACTTGAATCTAGAACCTTCTTTGTCAAAGCTAGGTAGAAATAACTTTACAAATCTGACTTTCTTGAGATATGGTTTGTTTTTCTTTCTGTCTTTTTCTCCCAATTTCTTCTATTTGAAAAGAATTTTAAGTGACAGAAATTACTGTAAATTAGAAAGTGGCTTTTTTTTAAACTAAATACACATAGATATCAGTAACTTCTATGGTTGCTTCAGCTTCAGCTCACCAGCCATAGATTTTAAATTCCTTCAGTATTTTAATTATTGTACTATTGTGCTTTTTCCAAAATGGTCCACGGCAACCTGCATAAGAGGCGTTGCTGTCCAGTAAACATGCAAATGTTTCAGTATTACCATGCCACGTATGTGCTATGATTTTAAAAAAAAAGCACATGTATATTTCCAATCTCTTAAAAATTTTAAAGAGATTTGAAAGACAAGTTTAAATGTTTTTACTCTGATCAAAGCTCATCTCAGACCATCAGAAACAAAAAATGTTTGAGTTATTAATAATCTCAGATTTTAAGGTGACCTGTATTTCAATGAAATGTATGTATCCTTTTTATAGGTTTGAGTAAATGTATTCATACATGCATGATTGCTACATATCTTGCAAACTCTGTCACATATCAAAAGTTAGCTCTGGTCTGGTATGACACATAAATAAAGTCATGCTACTCCTTCAAGTTCCATGGCCTCTACACAGTTTCCATATTAAAAGAGATTTCATCTACTCGCACACATTTGCCAATATTAAGATACATTCTTCCATGCTCCATGTCATATGAAGAACAAGTACACTTTGGACAAAGACTTTGAAAGCATGCACACTGACACTTAACAAAGGCCACCTGATTTAATGATTAACTACAAAGATCAGAACAAACTGTATGCAGGTGGTTTCAGTGAACGGATTCTCCGAGTGACCAGAGACTCTCAAAGCCCACCCTGCACACCTTTATTCTAACTATTCCTGCCTGAATGTGCTACATTTTAAAGCCAAATGGTTTCTATTTTTATTTTGTTTTCCCATCTCCATTCCAAAAGAGAAAATTTCTTAGAACCTAATAGTAAATTCATGCCTAAAGCTTAGAAAAGGACATCGCTTGTTGGGGGAATAAGTGACCACAAATTCAAAACAATCTTTGGTTTTAAAAGATATTGTTAAGGCTATCATTCTAACTAAAGTATCATCCCACATAAGGCTAGAAACTGAAATGAGATTATAAATACCAGAATAGAATTAGGAAAGGTAACTGGATACTCCATCCCTCTCCCCCAGCCCCTCTTCCAGGTTCAAAACCAACCAATCAGACAAACAAACAAACAAACAAACAACAACAACAACAAAAACCCTGATCTCTTTCAAGGGCTTGAATGTCCTAAGAAAACTGTTCTATATGTCTGAATTACGTGGAGAATTAATTACAACTTATTTGGCATAAGCAGAGGCATGATAAAGAATTTGGATTTTTAAAGAAAACTGTTCAAACTATTGCTATTTGTTGATCCATTTCTACATAGCCAACCTTCCTGTTTATAGTAGCACACAAATTTGGAGTTCAGTTTCTTCCACAAGAAATCACAAAAGTCAATAGGTGAGGATTTTTATTTTAAAGGTATTGGTTTGCAAAAAATGCCAAAAACTTAATTTCTGAAGTTTCTCTTAAAATGAATTTCTGAAAGCTCTCAATGTTGTCCCTAAGATGTCATTCGATAAGGCTGATGAGCAAGGTGAGGACGGCTAGAGACAGAAAAACATCTCTAACTGAGCTAAGCTGAATACGTCCAATAAGTGACTGCATGCCTAGACTAAGGGATCACATAGATTTTGCCAGGATTCTGCAGGCAAAAGGTAGAAAAAAAAAATCTAACATAAGGGACAAAATCCTGTCAGTGTAATAAAGTTGGACTCTAGCCAAAATAAAATTCCTAAAAGCCATTTGCTTTTAAAAATAAAACCACTGCTTTATTCTTAAGATGACATTATCTCCAGTTTTTAATGGCAGGGGACTTTAACGAAAATGGCACAGCTTTTTTTGTCCCTAACTTCAAAACTCATACTTCATTCCCTAACCTTATCAGCAACCTCAAACATTGCAATAAATAATAATCAAAATTTATATTATTATCCACAATTAAAATTTTTCTACCCAGAGGATGTGAGATTTCCATTGTTAGGTTAGAACTCAAATTTCTAAACTTTTTAGGAATGAAATAGTCAAACAGTGCAGGAAATTTTGAGATCTTAAGATATTTAGAAAATTTATATAGGATTTTTTAAAACTGGGGTTTCCCAAGTTTTTTTTTTTAAATGTATTTTATGTGTGTTTTATCTGTAAGACTAGGAAGTTCAAGACTTTTAAAGTAGACTTGCTTATCAGGTTAAAAAACAGACCAGCTATTTCTTTTATAATATTTCAAAAATAAAATTTACTTGGGAAAACATTTTTAATATTATTGAGTTCAAATATTCACCTTTTTCTAACCTCCCAAAAAGCTGTTTTTAGAGACTCATGTAAAGTCTGTTAAGGGTAAGCCCTACTTGATTCACCTATTAATCCGATAGCATAATTAACTAGGAAGGAAATCCCCAACCGGCATCCTTAGCATCTTCTACTTGTCGACTATTCTCCAGGGTACACCTAGCATACAATGCTCGGCCCGCAGCAATCCAGGGCATAATTGATTATCTGAAAGAAACAGATGTTTTCCAAAGTAAGTGAAACCATATCTTTACCACACATTTAGGAACAGACAGATGTCAAAGGAGAGCCTGATTTTACAGGTTTCCAACTGGATTACATGACAACTGTCTTTCTTCAGTGCGGTGAATAAATAAGATTCTTGTGTGTCACATGCCAAATGTGACCATTTGTGCGATAGCACTCTGTGCCCGCTCTACGGTATTTTAAGAAGTTATTTCCAAATCACAATCAGAACACTGTATTGAGGAGTGCATCCCATTGAAGGACATACTAAGGTGGTTTTCACTTAAGACAGTCAATGGAACTGAAAGATACGCCAACCCCCAGCATCTTTGGGAAGCTTTTAATGTACAGGAAAATGAAAGGTGTCTCTCCTCACTTGCTAACTGCTCAAGGGATTGTGTATAGGCCAAATGAAAATGTCCCCTTCATGTGAGATGTTTGGTTATTTAAAATCAACTGTAAGTTGTTACATTTTTTTTCAGTTAAAAATTGAATGTTATCGCTCCAAACTGCAAATTATGGCTCGTATTTTATGATAAGATCTTTGTGGATGTATAGCCAAAGCCATCAAAGACCTTCTAAAGGGTGTGTTTCACATTCTGGATTCCCCATATTAACCTTACCATGAGCTTTTTGGTGTAATCATATCTCAGACAGTAGTTATGTAAAACTATTATTTCCATATTTGTCTTTAAGATCGGGAGTTATGGGCAGTTTAAGATTTGGTATTTATACAACTTCAGGACCTGGGCCCCACTGCAATCTACGGCCATCGTGACAATCCCCCAAAATCCCATATACATGTGTTCTGTCAATTCTGCAGGCCAAGCAGCCCTTACCCAACAAGACAGGCAAATTGGGGTAGAGGAATGACAAAGAGGAGGGAATAGTTCTAATGATGCATTGCTTAAATGGTTTAAAATTAGAACTTAAACACTAAGATCTTTTGAGTTCTGGTAAGAAAAACGGACATTCGCAGCTAATCTTAAACCACCGAATGCCTCCTAATTCAATTGCCTAGACTTCCACTCATTAGCCAGTGTTCCAAATTGAGACATCCGGTCTCCTTCAATTTTCCACTTAAGCCAGAACATGGGAGAACGGATTTGACCAATCAACTTAGGGTAAAACCATGCATGGAAAGTGACTTGCACTGTATATGGGTTAATAGTTGTGTTACTTATTGTGAAAAGCCTACCTTGCCACTTGAAGTTCTTTGTATTCATGGTTTTCTAGGGAATTACCTCAACAGTCTTTCTACACTGTAAAAATGCACACTTAGTGTCTCCTTAAGTGGTGAGCCCATGCACATTTCCGTTTGGGGGACCGACCATGAAGCATTCTAGTAACTTCATAACCTGAATAAAACTGATGTTAAGATGAAGATGCCATGCACTGTATAGACTTCAAAATCTGTTATGTGATCATAATACAAAAACCACACAGAGAATTCTCAGTTCATATAATTTATTGCAGTTAGCACACAGTTTAAAAATTCACCATCACACCAATAGTACAAAACTAAACAGCATTATAAGTTATTCCCCCTCAGGAAATAAAACATACTATGATTGTCAAAGCTAGATGTCAGTCTAAGATTTAGAACAAAGGAAGAATATGAAACTAAGAAAAAGAAAAAGCAATCACTCACAATGACCACAAAAAAATTCCAAAAAAGTCCGTTCTCTCACAGACATTGATTGTCTTCTCTAAATTAATAAAGATTATTTTAACATAAACTGTATTAAAAAAAAACCATAGAAACTCTTCAAGTAACTAAAGATAATGCTCCAAGGCCATTTTCACAGCTTTTTTGTTTGTTTGTTTGCTTTAAATGCCATTACAGCCAAATTAGCATACATTTGACCAAATATTTCCAAAACAGTCCAGCAACACACAATGGAGTTTTCCATTCAGTATCTTAAGCACAAAAATAGGCTATGTTTACAGTAGTTAAGGCGATCAAATTTTAAACAAAAGCAATTAAAAAAAAGGGAAAAACAACGAACATTTTCCATGCTACTCCCATAGACCTTATTTGTAAGTGCAAGACAGGAAAACAAACACTGTGCAAAATGCTTCTCCCCTGCGTGCTGGTCAGTAAAACCACACGGTGGGCTGCAGCCTCTGCTGCGGATACACATACTCTACTGACCCCCTTCCCCACATCAATCAAGGCAGTTCAGTCCTTTCAGCCTGGGGCTTTTTCAGTCCATAGAATCTTTTTGAGTTAGGGGGTAGGGGGAAGGAAAGGAAAGGAAATAGAGGAGAAAAAGAAAAGGGAAGCCAAAAAGAGAGAGAGAGAGAGAGAATGACTTATGACCTATTGTCAATTTGTGCAGTAGTTATTCTAAAAACGCTCAGCTGGGTACATGTGCACACCTAAACTCTGAGCTGGCATGGGTTCTGTGCAATTCCAAGTGTGTTATAAATGCACACTGCACATGCAAATCTTTAAGCCGTTTGTAAACATTTATATGTTCCTTGTAATGTAGCGAAGTTATCAATTTGCAGCTTAAGTTTTTATTCAGCTTAACAGTTTCAACTTAAAGACAGTGGGAAAAGTCAATTTAAATTATATAAAATAAAAATAAAAACAGTGCATTTACGTTCTTCGTAACACCAGTTTTTTTCCCCAAATGGTGCTATTTTTCTAAGGAAATTAAATAATTTTAAACTCACTCGTTAAAGTTATATAATGCAAACAAAGACAAAAAATATACTGAAACTCATGCATTTCTGTAGCGTTAATATTTACTTTTCAAGACTCAACTAAGAGCATCAACACAACCTGTCAAGTTCTCTGACACCCCCCCAGCCCATGTAATCAATTACAGTATACAAGAACAGTAATTCACATTTTAAACACACAGTTCAACACTGCTGAAGCTGCAATATCCTTTTTTCGTCTCAAGCAAACCTTCACAGAGACAGTCCCAGCGACCCAGTGTACTGTCAGAATCTCTCACTGGGAACTGTCAGAAAACCAGAAGTTGCCACAGAAAGTTTTAAGTCAACTGCTTGTTTAAAAATAGATAATCCAGCATTTCAGAAAATTTCCATTTGGGTCTAAAAGCATTCAGGTTTCCAACAGCCAGAAAATATTCATGCAATTTGAGACATATAAAGAGGCTAATAAAACTGGAGGGAATTTCTACTTTGAAAACAAAACAAAACAATGTGGGGCACAAGAAAAGCGCTCAAGACGATGCAGTGTTTACAAAATTAAGCCATATGAAAGCATTTTGAGACAGAACCATTTGTTGAGGAGAATTTATTGGCTGACTTGGCCTACCCCTCAAAGGAAAGACACCTCTCTACTTCTGACTTGCTCTAAAGTTTCTTTTATCAGAATGCTAAATTAGTGAGATTCTCATGCTATTATTCTAAAGTGCAAAAACAAGTTAAGATCCCAACTTTTCAGTTCCAGGAAACAAGACTGCTTTTAGACCGTACCACAACTATATAGAGATCTATGTATATATGTNTAAAATTATTTCCAAAGTTCTTGAGAGCTATCTTCTAAGGTCCAGTCTCTGACAGTGGGCAAGCTCAGTGCTTCACTTTTGACCGACAAGGAGTTCACCAACTCACAGTGGAACTTGCGGATGTGTCTGTACAGGTCTCCCGACTGCGTGAACCTGCGCTCACACCACTTGCAGGCGTGGGGCTTCTCGCGGGTATGCACCACGGCGTGGCGGCTCAGGTTGTGCGAATACTGGAAACTCTTGCCGCACTGGGTACACGTATAGGGCTTCTCCCCTGAGTGAGTCCTCTCGTGGCGCTTGAGGGTGTACATGCAGGAGAAAGTCTTCCCACACAGGGAGCACGTGGGCACATTGACATCGGCAGCAGGCTTGCTGCGGATGCCATCCTGCTCGCGGAAGTGCGTGCTCAGGTGGATCTGCAGGATGTGGGGGCTGGGGAAGACTTTGTTGCACAGGGGGCACATGAAGATCTGGCCCGCGGGGCTCAGGATATTGGAGACATAGGGAAGCAGACTGCTCTCCATGCCCCCTTCCACCTGGACCCGCTCGCTCTCTGGGGTCATCATCTCATCGTCGCTGGCTTTGTCCTCCCGATCCAGCTCCCTCAAGACCGAATCCTCCCTCAGTGGAGCCAGGTGGGCCGGCTCATACTGTACCCTGTTGTTAGTGCTCACACTCTCTTTCACAGTGCTATGTTCCATGTCATAGTCATTAGTGCCAACATCACTGTCATCACAGGACGCCTCTTTCTCCACCTTCACCTGCACCAGGTTGCTTCTCAGCACGTCCTGTGAAGAGAAATAAGAGCTGTTCAGATTTTCAACTCCTGAAAGGCTGGACTTGACAGACAGGTCCAGCACACAGTCAACATCTGCCGAATCCCTCACGGAGGTGACAGACCTCTGGGACAAAGACTCTGTGGAGCTGCAGGGGCTGGCTACTGTTTTTCCAGCTGCTGTGGCGTGTGGCTCAGCTTCTCCGCCAGCCTGGGGGATGCCTGCTGAGTCTGAGGGCAATCGCATCCACATGTTCCCAGGCTCAGCTGCCAAGTCCCTTTTGCTGGGTAGAATGTTCAATTTCTCATCTTCGCCTTCATCTTCATCACTGGGCAGGTCACCTGCCATGTGGCTGCTGCCGTCTGAGAGGCTCTCGACTTTGTCCGAACAACTTGAAGCGTCTTCTTCTTTTTTGGTGCTGTCTGCTTCTGTGGTGGCTTTCTCTTTCAGCTTCTTTTTGCAGACTTTGACAATGTCATACATGTGGAGATAACTGGCAGCTGCTAGCACGTCCTCAATGGGCAAGTCTTTGAACTGGAGTTTCCCTTCATACATGAATTCAAGCAGGAGAGCGAAAGCGGGGGCTGTCACAATGTCGCTGTTCAGATGAACAATGTCTCTTTTGTCCAGCTGGTCCTTGTAAAAGAGGTGGAAATACATGCTGCATGAAGCCAGTACAGCTCGGTGCGCCCGGAACTGGGCATCTCCCACCAGAACGGTGCAGTCACAAAGAAAGCCCTGATGTCTCTGCTCTCTCAGACACTGCAGCAAATGTCTGCTGTGGTCTGGAAACTCCATACTGTCTTCATAACCTGGGGAAAGAGGAGGTTCTCGTTAGAGCCTGCTTAGGAGTTTAGCCTCTAGACCCCACTTCAAAAAATTCCACCTTAGTAGTGGAGAGTTCCACGTCTATGAATTTTAAATCAGGTTCACACCCCAAAGGACTCCCAAGTCACACAGGCAACCTAAATGTACTTGCCAAGGACTCCCTCGCCCTTCTCAGAACTCCTGGTCAAGTTTAGAGACTTCCTTTAGCTACAGCCTATTACTGAGAACAAGAATTCAGACCACTTCCAGAGGAAATTTAACCAACTACTCATCAAATGACATCCCACAAAACCTACAAGACAGCTCTGCCTTCACAGGGAAAGAACTGATACTAACAAAGCAAAGTTCCACACAAATTCTGTAAGAGTCAGGAAAACTTGCCCAATCATTCTTTGTATTTTATCACTTTTCATACCTGACGACTTAGAAAGCACAGACTGAACACCCATACACATTTGGCTGAATTGAGGGGAAAAAATGAAATTGCATAATTAGTCCAGAAATCAGCAAACAACTTACTTTTAAAGTCAGAGTGTTACAACAACAAAAGCCCTGTGTATAAGAACAGATGTTGGTGCTGTAAGATTTGCAGGTACTGCACACGAAGGAGATCAGACGGAACTGCACCGACAGATGGGAAAGATCATCTTTACTATGAACAAATCCAAACATTTTTAAAATGAATGGGGGGGTGCTGTTTCTTTGTAGAACAATATTATTAGCAACTAGAGAGGCTGTTAACTCTGAAAATTCTCATCGAAACTTTGATCTGCTACAGGGCAAAACAAACTCCATATTAAAATTAATTGAACTTTTCCCACTATAAAATGAGGTGCAAAAACTTCATAAGTTCAATATTTAGTATTCTTTAAAAACCTTTCTAGAAAAACAAAACACTTTTTCCACCCCTGGCTCTGTCTTACCTCACCAACAGAAAATACTTTGTTTCAATAATAACTTGATATATTTTGCTTTCCCAGTAGTTCTGTTCTTTCAATTATGCATCTTTGCCTTGTTTTCTGGCAAGTGAGGGTGGTGAAGGAGGGAAGGCAAAGATCGGGTCAAAATTCAACTGTAGTGGCTGAAGGTAAAGAAAGCCCACTTCCCCATCCTGTGAGCAGAAGGAAGGCTCCCAGCCATTCATCTCAGCAAGTGCATCTGAGGGTGGAGATGGAGTTAATGTTCAGAACTGGCTTCTCTCCTTGTCCACATGATGCTAAGACAGTGGAACTTTCATCCTAACCTCGGATAACTTTGGAAAGACACCACCAATAGAATAAACCAAGATTTACAATACAATCACTTTAAGTGCTCCACAGCTAACATCAATCCTAATCCTGGAGAGGGCTAAAAATAAAGATTGGAGGGCAGCTCACAAGGTAGCCGTGATCAAATTAGGAGGCTGAGAGGACAGAGAGGGACGAAGAAGGAAGCTTACAAGCATCTGATCCAGCTGACTGTGGCCATATGGCAGCTGCTGCCCAGATAAAGAGATTAAGAACAGAGGAGTGCGATTACAGCTGTCTGGCCAATTCAGGCAGCTCCAATCTACAAGTTCTAAATTAGTCGCTAACACAGAAACTCCTGCAAATAATTATTGTTATGCTGAAATAAAAGATCTCTTAAATGTATATTTGAAAGAGAAATGAGGAAACTGGTCAAACTATTCTCTTAGGGACAAAAGTTGTCTTCCTTTCTTTTTCTCCACCCCCCTCCCTTAAAAAACAAAAAAGCAACAACAAAAACCCTCCGGTTTCAAAAGCACTACAGCTGTATGCCGCTTTCAGCAATGCTTGCCGAATGTTTTGAAGAATAAAGTTTCACACTGGAATTAATTACACAACAACCTAGGTTCTTAACCAGAATAATCTCATATAAGTTTGAAAGCTGGATTCCAGACAGTTTACTGTTTCTGCCCCCCTCAAGCAAAAGGAATCTAAACAGCAGTGAACAATAAAAGGCATCTTAATCCAAAGTGAGCTCAGAAAGCCATATTCCAAAGCCTTTCTTGCCATCTGAAAACTTAAAATATTTCTGTGTATTAAAGTTATTTCCTTGCTCAAAGAAAAGAAATAAAAATTTAAACCAAGCGAGTCCAAGACTTTCAACTTCAGGGAGATCATCACTTCATGCTCAATTTCACATATTATTCAAAAAGTGGATTAGAAAAGTAATGCGATTTAAAAAAAATTAAATAAAACACCCAAACAGAAAGATGCTCAATCTAATCTCTTGCTACTCCTACCTTTAGGACACATAAACTTGATTAAGTCCTTCCCTCGGAGTCTTGCTGGCTCCAGGTCTGTTACATCGGTGGAAAAAAAGCAGCCTAAGAGAGACAGATGCAGAGTGGAGATGATGTTGGAGAGGAATGAGATACCTTCCCCAGCACAGAGCAGCACACACTAACTCCCTGTCTGTGTGTTAGAATAAAAGGCTGAGGGATGGCAGGCTGTCAGCTGCTCTGACATCATGTTCAGATGGAAATGCTACCTCCAGCTGTGCTCCTTTAATGCCATATGCTACTCCTCTACACTCCTGCCACCAGCTTCTTCTTAGGAGAACTTTTCTCTTGTTAGTATAAACAAAATACTTCAAAGTCTTCCTTTCCCCCCAACTTTCGAACAGAAGAAATTGAAAAACTCAGCATATGGAGTCCTACTGTATTTATGGAATCGCAACACTTCTGCCTCGAGTTGGTGGACTGGCTTACATATGACAGCACACTCAAGCTCGGTGCTATTCAGGAAACCCACATTCACTTTTATTCGACTCCAACGTCTAGTTTCAAAGGCAGCTTAGGGGTATTTTTAAACCAACCCACTTGACATCCCAGTCCCATTTCAACATTATTACAGCATGTTTTTCCCCCTGCTGAGATAAATGGTAGACATCTCCAAAATGTTGGCAGACTTATTAAAAACTATTACTTCAGTGTGGCTCACCTTATTATTTCACTCTTACTTAGCAACTTATCAGCAACTACCTCCCAGGAAAATAATTCACACTGCCACCGTGAATGCAAATTTCCATCCTCAGCATCAACAAACTGAAACTGCACTTTCTGAAATCCTGGAAAGTATTCCAGTCCAATAAGGCAAATTAATAAACCGAAACAACCTGCTATAGTCTCTTAGGATGACTGTGTGACCACTTCTCATTTTCTGCTCAGAAAAAGGCGTCACTTTGTCTTGCCCTTGGTCTCTATCACTCTGGGGGAAGGGGCTGTAATCACCCGGAGGGGTGGGAAGCCAAGTGTAGACTCAGGGAACTTTCTTGTCTGGAGTTTGTGGGTCTTTTCTAAGGGCTGACGAAATGTTAATGTAACCGGGGCTGGGCCGACCGATCCCTGCAAGGTGCTACGACATCTATGACTGTCAAGACACATCTCCACAGACTTGGGAGGTCGAGGAGTTAAAAAAAAAAAAACCAAACAAACAAAAAACAGAATTGGGGCCTGAACCGCAAACGTCCCAACCCGGGCGACAACCTCTTAGGCTCGCTTTAGAAAACCGAAGCAAGGAGCTGGAGAACAAAACCCCAACTCTGTCCTGCCCTCGCTCACGACTCACAAACCTAACTTTCTCTAACTTCGCGGTGAATGACATAATTCTGAAATCGTTCTGGAGGCACACTGTGCAGATACATTACTTCCCTGCCACACACACGCCCTCTTCTCCGCAGATGCCCTCGCCCCATTCCAATATATCCGACATTAATCACCCCGTTTACCCAGTGGGGTGGTGGTGGGGGTGACTGACAGTCTAATGAGCCCCAAGCACCGCAATGGCCCGGAGACATCCACTCCACAGACCAACCCGTCCAAGTCTCGCTACCGTGGACCCACAAGGAGGTTTTGTGAGGTTTGGGGTTTTGTTTCGCGGAGGTGGGGGCAGGGTGCCCCGGGTGTGTGTGATGCAAATCTTCGCGCAGTTCGCCGTGCATAAAGCTCTCAGGGAAAGAGGAAGGGTGAAACCACCGGGAATGAGGTGTAGGGCACAGAGCCGGTGCAGCAGGAAAACACCTTCCACAACGGCCGAGAAAACAGACCCGGGTCGCGGAAACAACAAAAGAAAAGTCGCAAGAAGCGGCGCGGCTACCGTT
>LOEQ01002082.1:272372-293644 GCA_001685075.1 Bramus lutescens | reverse complement strand
TGTGTTGTTATTTCAGGGTATAAGCTAGCTGTGTGGGAGCTGGGCCAGACAAAATGCAGGCCTGCTCGCCTCATCACTACAGAAGGCTCTCTCTGGTCTGTTTTATTTTGATCCTTCATGGACTGACTCATCCAACCAGGCAGAGAAGAAAAATGATAAAGATACATTCCAAATTTATTGACTGGGTGCTTGCAATGCGTCAGAGAAACAAATATGGACCCACGTTCTGTAGAATTTCTGCTGTGCGCTAAGCTGAACATTTGACTAGAGGGTTCATGCTAGGTGCATCAATTAGCTTTGGGAAAGAAAAAAATGTGTAGAGGCTGGAGCAGCAATTCTCAACCTGTGGGCCGTGACCCCTTTGGGGATTAAAGGATCCTTTTACAGGGGCTACCTAAGACCATCAGAAAACACAGATATTTACATTATGATTCTTAATACTAGCAAAATTACAGTTATTAAGTAGCAATGAAAATAATTTTGTGATTGGGGCTCGCCACAACATGAGGAACTGTATTAAAGCGTCACAGCCTTAGGAAGGTAGTGAACCACTGGGCTAGAGATGGCTTAGCAGTTACGGCTCTTCCAGAGGTCTGCATCTCCAGCTCCACAGAACCTGACCTTCTCTCCCTGCCTCTGAGGTCATCTGGACTCATGCGCACGTACACACAAACATATCATCAAAAAATCAAATAAATCTTTAAATATTTTAAAAATAAAGAATGTGGAACTACTTTGGTAACACAGTCTAGGAAATTTTGTACAGTCCAGGATACTTTTCTACTTTTTATTTTCAGTTTGATTTCCATGCTAGGGCCTGCGCGAGCTAAGCTGTGCTCTCCCACAGAACCGCACTCCACATCCAGTGCCTAGTTTGCTTCCCTGTCTTCTTCGTAGGATTTTCCATGGTTTGAACATTTGTGCCCTTAGCATGTAGGATGCTACTTGACACGAAATAAGCATTCAAGAAATATTTTCAAGAAGAAGGGGGAAAAAGGAGCACGTGGAAAAATAAACCTTTTCATTTTTCTGGAGGTTTCGGGGAAAAGCAGTATTTTACACAGTCGAAACCTACTTCAAACTGCAGAGCTTCGGACAAGTGAGAAGCAGGACTTACTTTGTAAAATATGTATCCAATTTCTGTCCCTCCCTTTCTCCCTTCCTCCCTCCCTTCTTCCCTCCTTCTCTTCCTCTCTCCTTCCCTTCCTCCCTCCCTTCTTCCGTCCTTCCCTTCCTCTCTCCTTCCCTTCCTCCCTCCTTGCCTTCCTCCCTGTCTTCCTTCCTCCCTTTCCCCCTTCCTTCCTTCTTTCCTTCCTTCCTCACCTTCCTCTCCCCCCTCCCTGCCCCCCTTTCTTTCTTTCATTAGGGTTTCACTCTGCAGCCAAGGGCGGCCTCAGCCTCCCAGGTGCTAAAATTATAGTCATTCTTGACCTCACACAGCCAATTTGCATTCTTTAAAAAAAAAAAACAACTTGAGTTCTGGAGGGGTGTTTGGGTGCAGGAGGAGTTAGAGGGGTAGGGAGGAGTGTAGTCATTCATGTATGAAATTCTCGACTTTAAAAACAAAAACAAAACTATGACTGTGTATATGATGTGTGTGCACGCCACAGAACAGCTTCATGAAGTGGGTTGTCTTCTTCCTCTTTTGAGACAGGGTTTCTTTGCATAGCCCTGGCTGTCTTGGAGCTAGCTTGGTAGATCAACTGGCCTCAAACTCCCAGAGATCCGCCTATCTCTGCCTGGGATTAAAGGTGTGTGCTGCCACCACCAGCTTCTTCCATTTCTATAAACATTCTGGAGATTGAACTCAGGCTACCAGACTATGCAGCAAGCACCTTTACCCACTGAGCCATTTTGGTGGACCCGCCAATTTACTTTTGTGAGTGTGCTCTTGTGTGTGTGGTAGAGATGTGTAGAATCATAGCATCTCTGTACTTAGGAACTGAGTTCCAGGGGCTCAGGAGGCCCAGGTAGGAAGACCACTTAAGCTCAGCTGTTGGAAGTCAGCCTAGGCAAATCAGTAAGACTCCCAAGGGGGAAAAGCCCTTCATCTTTATAGATGAATTAGCTCTCAGAACTTAGGTGTAGGGGTGTTTTTTTCCTCACCTGGAGATTGTCCAAAGGGAATGGCTAAATGACTTTCCAAGTTTCTAAATCAACATTGGTGAGTCTAAGAGCTAGCTCATCATTGTCATGGAGTCACTACATGCAGGACATTCGAAAATGAAAAGAAACCCCCACCAGATGGCCTGTACCTCCAGTCCCAGCCACCACAGGGGAGGCCAATGCAAGAGGCTTTTCCTGGCCAACAGAGTGAGACTGTTTCTTTATGAAAAACAAGAAAACAATAAGCGCATAAAGAATCTTTATTTTTTTGAAACCAGACTCTGCAGTATTTTTATAAAGAACTCATCTATTGAGTTCCTATATTTAAGGGAAAAGCCCACAGTTTCCATTGAACCAGACAGACAAGTTAAAAATACAGCAGAATAAATGATTCCTGACTTCTCGGGTGAAAACATACGTTGGTGGTGGGTTAAAATGAAGGTGCTTTCCTCTCTGTGGCTGCTGCCGAGACCAGAGGGTCCTGAGAATAGAGAATGAAGCACGGCAGAGGACTGACTAAAAAATGCTATCTGGGTGCTTCCTATGACCATGACAGATAAAAGATTATAATTTCATTTGCATGGTTTGCTGGCTTTTATTTGGCAGATATAATAACACAGGCTACACGAAACCCATAAAACAAAGCGAAAACAGCAGCTCATTCAGTGGCAGAATGGAGCAGTCATGGCCAAAGGGCTTACATAATTCATTTCAAACCCTTGTGCCTGTATTTATTGTTGTTTAAATGAAAATTAAACTCACAGCCATAAGGAGGGATCTGGTCAGAAATGCGATTGAGACTCTTCTTGCACAGCTCCTGAGATCAGCAGTCTGGGGCACTTTAAAAGCAGCCATGGAGCTAGAAGGAATACACTTAGATCAAGCACTCTAGTTACCCAGTCCTCCGATTCCACTTTGCTACTCAACTCTAGAGTTTAGCAGAGGGTAGGTAGTACTTTAGGGGAATGGCAGGATCATGTCAAAGGAAAAGCCGAGGCAAAAGACAATGGCCCAACCATTTCGCAGACGTGGAGTGTATTTTAATATTATTAAGAAGCATTTCTATTATATCACATCTCTAAAATATTTTTAAATTCATGACTTTAAATCACTTTATTTTCATAAGAGAGTAAACATTTTAACCTTGAGTGTGAGCACTTAAAACCATGGATTTGCTGTTAAGGAAGAATTTGGGGCTTTGGAGAAACAAACTTGAAATATAAAATCTTAAATGAAAACCTACTCTTTTCCTTCAATTGTAGGCACTGGACTCAGGTTCTCATATATACTAGATAGGAGCTCTGGATAATATTTGAAAATATCAGTAATTCCAATACTGATTTAATTGAGTTTCAACAGTATGGCTTACAACAAGCATTTAAAATAACATAGTCTTACTTTCCTCATATTTCATGGAGATAATCTATAATACTACCATACAATAATATAATTTATAATAGTTAAAAACTGCATGGCATTCAATGTGCTAAAGAGTTTTATATTTCTGGACTATAATCAAATTGGCCTTGAGGTTATTAATTCTTCACTTTTATGTTTTTATATTTTATTTATTTGTTTGTTTCTCTTTTGAGACAAGGGTTCATTATGTAGCCCTCAGTTGCCTGGAACTTGCTATGTAGGCCACACTGGCCTTGAACTCATAGAGGCCAACTGCCTCTGCCTCCCAAGTACAGAAATTATTTGCCACTATATCTGGCCCAACTTTTAATCTTTTTTTGGTAGTAGGGGGTTGAGATAAGGTTTTTCTGTGTAACAGCCCTGGCTGTCCTAGAACTTGCTTTGCAGCTCAGGCTGGCCTTGAATTCACAGAGATCTGCCAGCCTCTACCTCCCCAGTTTTTGGATTAAAGGCATGCACCACCATGCTTAGCTTCTTAATTATTTTTAAAGACAGTATTCTTTGTCTGTGAAAGTTGAGTTAATGTCATAATAGTTTATTTATTTATGAAAGTCAACCAAATAATATGGTCTAAGTTTTACTCACCATGAGCCAGTGCACAGCAACCATTATTGAAGCTGGATCGTCACTCTTGATCTGAGGGCTACTGTATTATTTGTAGGTAAATCAATACGGATGTGAGAGTCATTAGCTTTAACTTCTCAAATTTGAAGATTTTATGCCAGGTAGTGTAGTGAAAATGGAGTGGGCCTGTTTTTCGTCCCGCCCGGCTCCCACACAGCTAGCTTATACTCAGAAATAACAACACACAAATTGTATTCATTTAAGCACTGGCTGGCCCATTATATCTAGTTTCTTCTTGGCTAACTCTCACATCTTGATTAACCCATTTCTATTAATGTGTGTANACGAGGTGGTGGCTTACCGGGAAGATTCTAACCTACGTCCATCTTGGGCCGGAGCCTCATAGTCTGCCTCACTCTGCTTTCTTTCTCCCAGCATCCTGTTCGGTCTACTCCACCCACCTAAAGGGCTGGCCTATCAAAGGGCCAAGGCAGTTTCTTTATTAACCAATGAAAGTAACACATACACAGATGACCCTCCTACATCAATGTAGGCTGTTACTATCTACATATATAAACCAATTTAGAGAGAATGATAAATACAAAAGAGAAAGCTATTTTAAGCCATTATTAAGTGTAAGTAAATAATTCATTTTCTAAGTAATGAGATAATTGAAGGATTTCATTGTCCTTTGGTAGTAAGCCCAAGCAGTGTGTGTGTGTGTGTGTGTGTGTGTGTGTGTGTGCAACCATAATTGTATATTCCTCTAGTTTAATAGGACTCAGCTAAGAGGGGGAAAGAACACAAGAAATATTAAAAGCAAGAATATTTTGCCTTTGCCTCTGAGACCAAAATGCTTCTGCCACACATATATCGTAGCCCCATGCATTTACTCTTCTTAGGAAGGTGTTTCTTTGGTAATACATATTCATCTTTCAATCAGCTGACCTTGATGGCTTCCCAGTGACTGCAAGAAAATCTGAGAAGTAGACAGAAAAGGTAATTTAACCCTGATTAGAGGAGAATTTCAGAAAGAAAAGGTCAAAGGGGGGGAAAAAACAGATGGAGAGAGAGCCAAATAAGATTAGGCAACATTTTAGAAACAGTAGTTTTACCAGTTTTCAGTAATTATTTTTTCACCAATTCATGTGTATATACATACACACATACATGTATACATACTGCATTTTAGGGGACAAGACCGAAGGCCTTGTGAACATGGGGCAAGTACTCAACCTAGAACCAAGTTACAGTTACAGACCCCACAATCTCTTGTTTTGTTTGTTTGTTTTTAAATGGGAAATCATGCGTTTTAACATGTTACTCTGGAAAATCTCCCTTCACTAAACTGAAAAAGAGGAACCTGCTATGGGCAACCATGAGCATTCACTACCTAACGCCTTGATCATGAGCTGAAAGGGACTGCAGTAGTATTTGGGGTGGCCACTCCTCTATGAGGTGTGCAAACTTTTGAAATAGGAAGTTTTTTTTTAAATAAGAGGATCTTGTGAGAAAACAGTTTTATTATCTTTGAAAGATATTGGAGCCTGAAGAAACATCCCTTTCACCAGGGCCTCTCATCAATGAGCGTAGATGTTTCTTTGCCCAAAATGAACACCCAGATTCCATTTTTCCAAATGGTTTGCATGGGCCTCAGATCTCACCTCCACCCCAAATGTTTTTATTCATGCCGCTTTTTACGCTGGAGCTCGAAGCATAGCGTTATTATTTTTAGGGTTGCAATCTCCCATAGTCCTTATTTTCACCCAAAATTACAATCCAGGGGATTATGGCCAATGCTATGCAGATGGCCAAATAGATAATAAAGACTCGGTTCATGAATAATGCCCACTCAGAAAGAGGACAAAAGCAACAGGAAAAAAGAACCCAAATTGGACAAAATGTGCATGCTATATTTAAAAAAAAAAACACACAGGCGATCATTGTCAGAGATCATTAAGGGTGCCCTGTAGTTTTAATTATATGCCAGTGGCACCAATTTGATGTGACTGTTTGCTCCTATAGTCAATAAAAAAAGTCGTAACTGCCATCAAATTTAAATTTAATTTATTTTCCACACAGCTCTTTCTGTTTTCCTTGTTGTTTTTTTTCTTTTATAACATTAACACTTTTTTGTTAAAAAATGTGTGAAAGATTAATTTGTAGAATGAGGGGAGCTGTGGGTGCATAGCAAAGGACAGATGGAGTGGGTGGGGCATGACAGTTTTTGTCGGTGGCATCATTTTGTTGTTGCCATTGCAAGGGAAATGAAGCTGCTGCTACCACGATTCTTTCTTGGGGTGGGGGGGATCAGAGAAGGTGTGTACCTTCACCTCATGCTGGCCACTGCTGTCTAAAGCCACAGACTCCCTACCGCTTGTGTTCCCAGACTGCTCATGAGCATTGCCTGCCTAAGAGCACGTTCACCGCACAACTGAGATTGACACAGAATCCCACCCGGCTTTTGTATGCAGTAGAAGGAAGCATTGTTGCAAGGTGAAGATGCTGAAATAAATTCATGCTTTATCTTCTCTGAATGCTGTATGGTAAAGCCAAGCGCACAGAGGTCTGGTGGTGGTGGGGGGTTATTCTTTAAATGTAAATGATTTGGGCAGAAGTCAAGAATTTTTCTCATGTTAAAGGGGGTCTCGGGCTGGAGAGATGGCCCAGCGGTTAAGAGACCTGACTGCTATTCCAGAGGTCCTGAGTTCAATTCCCAGCAACCACATGATGACACACACCCATCTATAATGAGATCTGGTGCCCAGAACACTATATACATAATAAATAAATTTAAAAAGGGGAGGTCTCTCTTTTTAATGTCAAAAATCACAATGTAGAACTTTCAACTTGATTTTTGCCTTAAAACATCTCTAATTTATACGTAAGTGGTTTGGGAGTTCACTATTGTAAAGTTTCTTATTGAAGAAGGCAATTACCAGAGAAAATCACTGTCATACGGCATACAGACATTCTGAGAAAAAGTAAAACTTGGAGAAGGAGGAAGAGGGGAATTCAGGACACCATGTGGGAGGGGAAATGGGAGTTCTTTTTATGCACAAAGAGATCCATTAACAAAATCTTTATCTGTTTCCTTCCCCTTGTGAACTGAACCAACTTGCAGTGCCCAGAATATGCAAACGTGATTGCAAATAAATGACTCGGGTGGCGCGGAGGAAATGAGCGAGTGCCTTCCGATAAAGACTGGCGTTTGATTCCGTGGCAAGATGAAATTTACATGGAAGAAAACCTTCCCAACATCTTTGCCTCGAAGGTTCCCATCTGCCTTTTCGAGAGGCAAGGCAGGGCAAGGTGGTCCACCAACGGATGTCTGCAGCACCAACTGAACACCCTAGCGCTAATTCTGCATTCCCCAGACCACTTCAGCTGATGCTCTGTGCTCCTATGGAGAGGGGATTGGGGATTTCAGGTCATTGTGTATCCTTATGCTATTTTTCTGACTAGACAGTAGGCTGTCCTGGAGAGGGGTGTCTCCTGAGAGTATAATGTAAGTGAAGTGGCTGTGTTCTGCAACTGTGCCTGGTTGACATGGTTCCTCTGCTCAGATCATGGGTTGATGTGAGACCATAGGGAAGCAGTTGGGGACGACCACCCACATCTGATCAGGTTAGCAAGCCTCGCTGCATCCCAGTGGCCAGTACACCCATTCTGTTTCTGTTTTTGTGAAAGCAGTCATGATATTAACAGCATGTGCCTTCAGTGAGAAATTAGACCCTATCTGGCAGGAAGTTCAGTGACTCTAGCTTGTGAGGAGTCAAGCTTTGGATGTCCCAACACCCCATCCCTGAGGATACTCAAGACCCCAGATCTTCAGTATGAAACAGCTATTTTGTGTCATTAGGAAAAATATGGTGTTAAGAATAGATACAACTTAAAAACACACAGCAGTGTGATTCAGACAGAATGAAACTAATATTGTAGGAAATGGGGCGGGGATGAGTCTGGTGTATATGCTCAGTATCCGTAAATTATACTACACAGAAAAAAAACACAAAGATGTCCATTATCTAACTAATCTAGAGAGAGTTATTTGGTCTTTGTTCTTCCACACTTTCTCCTTGATTCTGTATGATAGCTGGCATTACAGAAATGGAAAATACAGCATGTTTTTGTGCATACCAATACATGCACAGACACAAACAGGCTCAGAAGAGAGTATCTACCCACAAATTAGTATAGCGGTCTGAACACCAGCCTTGCTGATATTGAGACAATTGCAGCTTGTTGTTATATGCCTATGTATGCATGCAGTTTTCTCTCTCCATGGTGATGAACAAGTTGTAAAGTGGCCTCTTTCCTCTTTTACTGTAGGATGCATGTAAGTCTGTGCTACACCCTGGAGGATGATTAATTCACTGACTACTGAGGGATTCTGATGGGCTAAGAATTGGATGGAAATGGCAACCATCTGCATTCCATCTTTTTTCTTTTATGGTTCTGAGGATGGAAGCCAGATCCTCATCCACACTAAGCCAAGAGCTCTGCCGCGGAGCTACACCCTCATCCTGCTTATTTTCTAAAATTATAAACAAGAAAATATCTATATGTATATGTATACAGACGCATATCTAAAACAGCAGTTTGTGCAAGCTGACTTTTCTGTACAGTAATACATTTTAAGTGACTAACTCGAGTAAGTTTTTCTGGTCATTGCCCTCCCGGCAGTTCTCTTCCTTAGTGATAAAACTCAAGTACATGATGCCTTCAAATAAACGGTTTCCCAGCTTCCTTTGCAGCTAGATGTCCATATGGCAAGCTCTGGGTATGTAAGTGGAAGCATTTTATGTCCTCATTAAAAGATAGTCAATATGCCTTTTGGAATCTTTTAGTTTTGTTGCTATATAATGTCTGAAATCTAAGTGTTGTGGATGGAGCATGGGCTGACATAATGGACTCCAATGATGAGATGTACGCGTCTGTGATAGCTTATATTCAATGTAACTAGATGGGATATAGACTCACCTAGGAGAAAGTTTCTGGGCCTGACTGTGAGGGATTATCCAGATTAGATTAATTGAGGTGGAGAGAGCCAGCTACTGTGGATGGCAGCATTTCACGGGCTGAGGTCCTGGTTGAATAAAAAGAAGATGCTAAGCTGAATTAAGGACTCACCTCTCTGCCTTACTGTGGATGCAATGCAGTGAGCTGCCTCAAGCACCTGCTGTCATGACTCCTCTACCATGATGGATTATGCCTTCAAAATGGAGAACCAATACACCCTTCCTTTCTTAATTACCTTCAGAAAAACCACCCATCTCCTCTGAAACGAGGTCTCTCACTGGACTGGAGCTTGCCAACTAGGCTAGACTTGCTGGGCAGCAAGCCCCAGGGATTCTCCTCTGTTGCCTCCCCAGTGCGGAGATTACAAGCACATGCCATCATGGCCAGACTTTTACATCGGTTCTGAGGATCAAATTCAAGTCCTCATGATTGTGCAGTGAGCACTTTATCATCTGAATTATCTCCTCAACTCCAAGTGTTGTGTGATATGCTTATAACCTGCTAAGAGAGCAGATCTTAAGTGCTCTCAACACACACACACACACACACACACACACACACACACACACATACTCACATACATACACATACTTATATACACACATACATACACATATACTTGTATATACACACACTTTATATAGATATGTATACTTACATACACACATATACAAACTTACATACACACATAAATATTATACATATATACTTATATACACAAATATATTCACATATACACATACTTATATATACATACACTTATACACACATACATACACACATACATATACATGTAACTATAAGAAGAGATAGACACGTTAATTAACCTGACTATGAAAATCATGTCACTATAGAACAAATATAAAATTCACATTATACTCCTTAAACATATACAATTTTTACTTTAAAGTTAAATAACAA
Source organism: Bramus lutescens (assembly GCA_001685075.1). Lineage (NCBI taxonomy): Eukaryota > Metazoa > Chordata > Mammalia > Rodentia > Cricetidae > Bramus > Bramus lutescens. The sequence continues at coordinate 283,612 of LOEQ01002082.1, read as the reverse complement.
AGAAGTTAAATAAAAAAGTTAAATAAAAGCAAATATGTCAGCTTCATTCTAGGTGGATAGAGGTGGATAGAGTATGGTCACATTTGTTTTGTTTGTACTTTTTATGGGCTTTAAAATAAAAATAAAAGTTGATCCGAAAGAGAAAGAAATCATGTGTGTCTTTCTGAAGGCCTGTTAGCTGGCATTTCTTCACTGGCAGCCCAAGCATCTCTAGTTGAGGCTTCGTATATAACTTCTACAATACAAGGGACAGCAGGGTACTTATCACCACAAGGTTGCCACCTTTAAGTGGCATGCACTTAAAAACATTACCTTCAGAAAGACCATCTCATCTCAAAGCAAAAGGAACACTGAAAGAGAAAAATCCAATATTCCTTTGAAAACATGTTTGTGCTGCATGTAAAAAAATCAGCTAGGGTAAGTGTGTTAGTGAGCTTCCCGCTGCCGTAACAAATACCTGACACAACCCACTTACAAAGAGCAAAGGTTTGCTCTAGTTAAGGTCCAAGCTTGACCTCTTAGCTTTTGGTCAGGGTAGCACACCAATATAGGGATTGAGAGCATAGAGGGGAGGCTGCTCAACTCCTGGCATCCAGGAAGCAAATAAGGAGGGTGAAGGGCTGGAATCCAGGCATCCCTTCAAGGTGCATCCCCCATTGACATGCCTCTTCCCACTAGGCCACACATCTCAATAGGACCTTCAGCTGGCTGGCCTAGTCTTCAACACATGGACCTCTGGGGGACATTTAAGATCCAAACTGCAACAGTATATAAGGATAGGTGTTGAAAAACTCACCCCCTAACCTCAGCGCTGCAATAGGCCAAGGCTAGTTTCTGAAGTAGCTGCCTGATGTGGGAGTCTATGTTCCAGGCAAGATGCTCTGTCTTGCCATCCAGATACTTGTCCACATATGGCCTTCCAAAGCCTCACCAAATAAAAATGAACTAGTGTAGGACATCATACATGAGAGGTTTTCATTGGGCCGGGCCTAGAATGGCATCTTACACTCCTGCCAACTTTCCATGGGCCAGAACTCAGTCACAGGACGCAAAGCTCACTATATGAGAACCTAAGAAACGTAGGTGCAATGCGTTCCCAGAAGGCAGGGAGGAAAGAGAACCTAAGCCATAAACCATGTCTTCCTCAGCAAAGAAGTGGGAAGTAGTTTCCCGTAGCCCTCTTTCTAAGAGAGAGAGAGAGAGAGAGAGAGAGAGAGAGACTCATGTGTGCATGCGCGTATGTGTGCAGGTGCACTCACCTGTGTAAAGGCCGGTGACTGACCCTGGGATGTCTTCCTCAATCCCCTCTCCACCTTAGTTTGGTGTCTCTCACTGAATTTGAAGCTTGTTCTTTCTCCTATGACTTAGTGAGCCTACAGGAACCACCTGTTGCTGTCCCTTCCCTCCAGTGCTGGGGTGACAGGTACACGCCAACACACTTGGCTTTTTATGTGGGTCCTGGAGAGCTGGACTCAGGTCCCCGCATATGTGCAGCAAGCCCTTCCCAGTCCACCTAGCTGTCTCCCCAGTCTCCCCAGTCCACCTAGCTGTCTCCCCAGTCCACCTAACTTCATTTCCAGAGTACTACATGCTCAAAAGGTGTAGAGCATTCTATCGCGACATGATATTCTTCCAGGTCATCTGGATACTGAAGCATCGCAGACTCAAACATTTCTCTCTTCTGAAGTAAAAACTTACTATTTCTCAAAATGAACTGCATAGATGGGTGTGGCTTCAGCCACGTGACTGGGCATTATTCTTTCTGTTCTTGGTGCTGCTCCACGCCCTGGTAAATGTGCTTTTCCTGTGGTGAGGGAGAATTTCTTTTCTAACTTTAATCTATAGAAGTTTAGACTTTAAGTAAGTAAGCTTCCATGGAGCTTTGTGTTAAAAACACATCTAAGTAGTGGTTGTTGAAGACAGTAATTCACCACTGAGGCAGATACCATGCTTAAATTTTCTCTTATTATCAGTGTTCTATGTTTTGCAGTCTATTGTGACTAAGTGATTTCTGATGACTATACAAAATGAGATTAGTCAGGGCATTTTAGTAGTGTCAGAAATTCCAAAAATGGAAGGAAGGGAGGGAGAAAGGGGATAAAGAGGGAGAGAGGAGGGAAGAAGGAGAGAGGAAGGAAAGAAAACAGGTGGATGGGTGGGTGGATGAATGGCTGGACATATAGATGAATGGATCAATCTCATATTCCTTGAAAAATAAATCATGTTTTGTTGAATTACTGTTTCCATCCAGTGTAGGACAATTATTAGGAAGTCTATTTGAGAAAATATGATTGAGACCAAAAATAATCACAGATATAACACGGAAAAGAAAAACAACAAATTTGAGAGGAATGGAGCCCAAGATTCCATTTCACCTCGTGGAGTCAGTGGCCTGCATCATCAAAACCGTTCTCCTCCGTCATCTTCTATCATGAGGGGTGTTGTAGCTTGGATACAGTGTCCCCCACAGAATTGCATGTTGCAGCCTTGGTCCCTAGCTGAAGCAGGCCTTCCGGGGTGCAGGAATCCCGGCCTCTCCCCTCTTTTGATGACTGGCTGCTGTGGGTGAGCAGTTTCCTCCTCAGGCCTCCCTTCTGTGATGTTATCTCGGCCAAAAGCCCTGGGGCCAAACGATCAGGGTCTGAAACAATGAGCCAAGATAAATCCTTCTTTTTTAAGTTGATTGTCTCGGGTATTTTTTTTTCCACAATGATGGAAAGCTGACAAGACTCCCAAATTTTAATAAAAATTGATCTCTACATTCAGAACTATCCAGAAGGTATTATTTCCTTTAGCACTGTGACTTTTTGAAGCTCAGCTCCCCTCTAGAGGGTTGAGGTTTATGAGATAATAGTATCTGACTGGTTTGTTGATTGCCTAAACAAATTTTAAAGTTTTAAAATTTAAAATAAAATTACGTTTTGATGCTTTGGTCCCCCTGTCTCTGGAAATGAATTTAAAATATTTCTGTTAACTAGAGAAATCTGAGGCATTGCTGTTTATATAAGGCCCAAGATTAACTTACAAAAATACTTTCATAAAACCAGAAAGAGTTCCAGGCTAAAACTAAAAACACCTTCAATATATTTGTGTATATTTCAAGGGAGTCCATTTTTGGAGAATGGAGACCACCTGTATAACAAGGCTGACATTCAATGACGAGTCAACCATTTTTGAATGCTGGGTGTGACTGACTAGGATCCCAGGGAAGTGGAAGGAGTGCAGGAAAGAGTCTTGAGTGGTGTTTGTTCTTAGTGTAACAGTGAGATGTTTGCACTTGCATGGTTCTGCAGGCCGAAGATGTCCTCCTGGTCAAAGGGAACTCCTGCATCTCCAAGAGGATGGAGGGAATGCTTCCAACATGATATGGTATGAGTATTCCACTCCTCATACTACAAGGAAACCACCCAGTACCTTGCCAGCTTCCTGGCTTAGAGGAGGAGGTGGAAGAAGAAGAGGCAGGGGTGGAGGGTGGAGAAGGGAGAAGGAGGGGGTGGACATTTTAGGCTGTCTGGCCATGGCTCTGATTTATAGGAAGACAACAGGGATTTTTCCAGTCTCCTCCTGTGCTGAGCTGTGGAACCAAAACTAGCCCAGTCACTTCTTCAATGACATGTTCAGGCTTGGAGACACGAGAATGGACCTATGTCACTTAGACCACAAGGTCATGGCCTAGAATGTTTGTAGAACCATCTGGGGGCTGTCTACCTCACGTCAGACCTAAGTGAATCCAAATTAACTGAACTCAGGGAAAGGATATGGACAGGGTCTAAAGGTATGTGCCTTCAAATGCCTCTCTGTTGAGTCTATTACTCACTCAAAATCAAGAAACGCTGCCCATGGAGGGGTTCGCCCTGATAGTTGAACAAAATGCATCATACTTGCCCTGACCGCTGCAATCAAAGTCCTTAGTCACTAGTTCAATATGCTATGATCTGGATCGTAATGTCCCATAAAGACCATTGTCGGAAGGTGGTGGAACCCTTAGGAGATGGGGGCCTAGTGTGAGAAAGTTTAGTCATGGGGGGATGCCCTTGCAAAGGATTCTGGGATCCTAACAGTTCTGCTTGTTTTCACATCTTTTCCACCACATACCCTTGCTGTGCTATACTGAATGCAATGGGGCCAAGCAACCGCAGGCTGAAACCTTTGAAATAATTCTGTGAGCCAAAATAAGCCTTCTCTCCTTTTAAGTTGATGACCTCAGGTGTTTTGTTATAGCATCAAAAAATTGGTTAATAGAATACGAAAGGACTCAGTCAATGTTCTCGCTTGCCAGTGGCCAAGGGATCTCAAGTAAAACCCTTCCTTACAGAAGTCTGTCCCCACCTCGCATCAGGAGGGACAGTCCTGGTGTCTTTAAAATGTGCCATCACACCTAACAACATAGTCAGTTCCTAAGCATTTGGCCCAAGTTCCTGTGAACATCTGAGCGCTCAGAAAAAGAAAGATTGAATAATTGACGGTGGACAGTTAGCAAACAGAAAATGGTACTTTACAGTCAGGATACTTACATAAGACCATGGAAAGGATTGATGCATTTCTTGGTAAATAAGTGGTTAGAGTATGGTGAAATAGGATTAATGTTTCTTTTCATTTAGGAAACTCAAAAAATAGATCATATTCAGTTAGGAGCAACCTGGTCTATAACCGAAGATGTTTGTAAAGGAGAGACTGTCAATCAAACACCAGATTGCAGGTCTGAGGCTATTAGACAATGGGAAACAGGATTGTCTGGTTTTAGGCTCCTTTCTTACAACTAGTGTTCTGAAGTCTACAAATGGAGTGCTTCTTGGGATTAATGTTCTATGGTATTTTTTATTTGGCCTGCTGACTTTCTATAATACTGATTTCCATCTACTGAGTCTTTATCTACAAATCAGTCAAACCAAATGAACAGAGCTTTTTGGTCTAGTTTGCTTTATCTTAATAGCCAGAATGGAGCATGCTTTTTTTCCCTTCAGGAGTTTAAAAATAGCCTATATAAAATCAACCACTACCTTTTCATACATACTCGGCCCATTATTGAAAAATTATACTCCCTCGCTCCTCCAGGCCTTGCCACAGCTAAATGTAACTTTTTGCACTTCAATATTCATGGCAGGAAAAATCAGCAAATACTAATGTTCAAACCCCAAGGGGGCAGCCTGCACACAGATGAAAATATGACCGAGTGTGCACCAAGTTTTTGTTGCATGGCACCAGGCCCAGAGGGAAAAAAAACCAAAGCCAAAAGATTTACCCTGAGAAGTAAAAGAAATGAGTCCCCCCCCCATATTCTAATTAGTAGACAACTAATAGCTGAAGAATCTACAGAAACCCCAACATTGTCTCAGGCCTCAGCAGAGGATTGGCAGCACAGCAAACACGCACATCTCTAGCTTGATCCCCTTTTCCTTAGTAGTACAAACCATCAGCTTTGCTGCCTGATGTCCAAGTAGCAGGCAAAACAAGTTTATTTTTTTTATGAGTCTAGCCAAATTTATGATGGTGTGTTCTAAGAAGCCCAAAGCCAAAAACACCAAGAAAGGCCATTTTCAGGGCGATGGTTGCAGAACCAGGACATCTTGTTAGGGAAGCACCATCACCAGAGACCTAGGAGAGGAATGATGTGCGGGTACAACGGGTCTATTAGGATTATGGGAGAAATAAGCAGACACGTGCAACGCAATGCATCCTGATGGTGGCTGGACGACTTTACATTCAAAGGGCTGCTTTTCCATGGCTTTGGCTGAAGGCTTGATCAGGGACCATAGCAAGTGGAATTCATCTGAAGGCGAATTCTCTTAGGAAAGGGACTCAGGCAGGGAGACAGCAGCAACTCTGTTGAAGACACAATGGCTCCTTAATCGAGCCCTAGTGTTTCCTATCTGCTCACAGTGAGCTGTGAGACTGCAGGTCCCTGTTCTCCTCAAAAGGAGCTGCAGCCAGCCAGCAGGGACATGGGGGCTGCAGAACACCTTTCGGGTGTGGTATTCTGGGAGAAGTGAGCCACAAGAACTCCCTGGTGAACTTGGGCACTTGGGACGACTTCTTAGTCCATCCCACTGTTCAGCGAGGCTCTGTCACCTTCCTTCTCACCGCTCTGTGCTATGCCAGGTACCAGGGTGGCCAGGACATCTACTACACTGTCCCAAGGAGCTTACCTGCCTGTCATTTGTAAATAATAAAGATGCCAACAAAGCTTGCAGCTGGAGCACAATTCCTGGGGCATTCTGGAAGAGAAAGGGTAGGAACTTACTCACGGCAAGATCAGTGGTTCTCACTACAGCGTGCCAGTATTGCTCACTGCATTTTGTCCTTGGTGGAGTCATGCGAGTCTCACAGGTTGAAGGGAAGGTGAGGCAGCCTCACATCTTCAGCTGTACCCTCCCTCACCACGGCAGTTAAAAATAAGACCAGCTTTGCTGGAGGAGCTACAGTAGGAAGACAGACACCTAGCAGGGGGACCCAGCTTACCTCAGACCTCACAAAAATGAGAACCAGCCCATGGTGGTGTGAAATCATGGAGATGCGGTGCCCCCCCCTTTAAGACACAGTATACCATAGCCTATGCTGCCTGAGACCATTAATGAGCAACTGGTTCACTTAGGCCTTTGAGAGGAGGCAAGAAATCACAGACCATAGAGATCGTCTTCACCCAGGCCAAGACAGCTCCAGGCAGAAAGGGCTCAACATCTCCCCTATGTATTTTTCCCTCTCAGTCGGTGTGGTTATCACACTGTCCTTCCTAAAATGTCAGGTGCCACAGGCTCTGCTGCCTTCAATCCTGGTCCGCATAATACCCACTACCTGAAAGGATGCTAAGCATCTCCTGGGTTAGTACAGGCAGCAGTGGGTACTTCTAAGCAAACCTTTGTTACTAAGAAGGGGAGATAAAAATAAAAGTACACTAGGGGCCGGAGAGATGGCTCCGTAGTTAAGAGCAAGCATTGCTTCCCCAGAGGGTCTGAGTTTTCTTCCCAGCACCCACAGCAGGTAGCTCACTACCACCTGTGACTCAGCTTCAGGATGGTGGAGTGTCTCCTCTGGCCCCCACAACCTTGGCTCTTGCATCCTGAATCCATCCCGTTAAAGTCTACCTGGAACCAAAAGGGGGAGATTCCAAGCGGCTTATGTCTTGACTAGATGCTGGTTCTCTTTATCTATCCAAAATGGTGCCGGGTAAGCTTCCTTCTTTTCTGTGCGATCACTCTCCCTGTGAACAATATAACTCTTCAAGAGCAATATTCTCATTAGCAATTAATCTGTGATTTTAGAGTGTTGTGTGTTCCTTGTGAGCTGCAGGCGCCTGAACAATGCCATTCATCACCATATTTTAAGTCTATTCATGCCTAGGAAAAGAGTGAGGAAGTGCTTTATAATGGAAATTATTCCTAAATTCTAGACATTCAGTTTACCCTGATAAACATTACTTAATTTCAAATTCTCCTATTAAAATATGGAATTGTTGGAGCAACAAGCTCCCTATGTAATTGTCAACTCCTTTAAGAGAAAACGCCACTGAATCTTGTCTCCAGTGAGAGGTCAGTGAGCGCAGACCGGAAGGAAGTTTATCTTGCAAGGCATGGTTTAACCATCTGGAAGAAGTCATCTCTATGTCATCTACCCTTATTTCATTCCTTGTTTTTTAAAATTAAAATGATTTTCATTCTTTTTTTTCCTTCTTTCTTTTTCTTTCTTAATGTGTGCGTGCTTACGTGCGTGCGTGGGTGCGTGTGTGTCTGAATGTGAGTGTGTGCGCATGCTCACCTGTGCATACTTGTACGGAGGCTAGACGTCAACGCTCAGTCTCTTCCTCTATAATTCTCCATCTTCTTTTTGAGACAGGGTCTCTCATTGAACGGAGAACTCATGGATTGGCTAAGCTGTCTGGCTCCTGAGCTCCAGGAATCTCCCGTCTCTGCCCTTCTCAACTCTACGGTTCTGGACTGGTGTGCTGTTTCCACCTGCCAGGCGTTCCATGACTAGTGGGGATCTGAACTCAGGTCCTCGTGGTTGCCCCTTCTCCCAAGCTCTAACGTGCTTTTCTTCTTTTCTTGTGAAGCTACTACAAATGCACAGTTTAATAGGGAAGTGTACTGTAAAGGGTACACCATAGACTCCGAAGTTAGAATCCTGGGTTTAGCTCCTCCCCTGCCTCTGAACCTAACACTATGAATCTGCGCCCCTTCCTTCACTCTCCCAGGAGGCCTCACCTTGCCCAGAAACGATTGTGTTCTATCCCAACTCAGTATCTAGTATAGCATATGCAATTACAATGACTACTGAACAAGAATGGATTTCTAATATAGTTCTGAAGTGGAACCCCGGGTATGCCAAGCCACACTGCTCCAAAGCAGAATGCGGAAGAGGCAAGCTTCCTTCTTGGCCGACAAAGAGCCCAGAGACTGCAGTTCGGAGATGAAGCTGAGCAGACTGACCCTACTTCACCCACACCAGCTCTTCAGGAGAAGCCCAGGAGTCTGAGCTAGCACACATCTGCAGGCACACAGCACGCCATCTTGAGACAGGCCTGGCTCCGGAACTTCATTTTAAGGACACTGCACTGTTCCCAGCGGGAGACTCGAGAGGTGATTGCAGGAGGACCAGCAGTGTTTAAGTCACCTCGGGCATCTCAGCTGCTCTGAGGAAGAGCAAGCCTATGAACTTGACTAGACACTGTTTCCACTATTATAATTTACTCAGGACCCGTCTTCTTTGGGGGTAATTCAGGGCCACCATCTTCACTGATAAAACTCTGTTAGGGATGAATATGAGAGGGGGCTCGCTCACCTCAGAGAGAAAGCTGGCTCACAGTGCTATTGGAGTGAGAGGCAGAAAAGGAAATTAAGTCCTTAACCCATTCATGCCTTGTTTGTTTCAAACCAATCATAATTAGGAGGCAAAATAGAAGATTCATCTATCAGTTCTGTTTTGAGCGGTCATTTCAGTCGTCAAGCCACATGCCCATCATGCCTCTAGGATGCTAGCTGGGCTCGAGAACCACGACAAGAATGGATTGCTGAAATACTGGAGAAAAACGGCTTTCCTTCTCCGTAAAGCCAACCTTTGTCACTTACTTGAATGATAAAAACATCACTGCTGTGGGTAAGGATTTCATTTAATGGAAAAAATATAGGATATACATCTAAATTTGAATTTTTTGATAAATAAAATTTTTGTATACATATATTTCGAATCTTACCCAACACACTTGAAATGCTAGGGACATACTTACATAAAACAAGTGTTAAACGTTCTCTTTCTATGTTAAATTCAGATTCTAAATGGGTTTCTGATATTTTATCTGGCATCTTAAATCACACAGTATTTTTACTTATGGACGCTCATCTATACTTTTTCTAAAGTAGCATTAATAGGAGAGGAAAATGAGCACGTGTACTGGCTGGTTTTCTGTGTCAGCTTGACCCAAGCTAGAGTCCTCAGAGGAAGGAGCCTCGGTTGAGGAAATGCCTCCATGAGATCCAGCTGTCGGGCATTTTCTCAATTAGTGATCAATGGGGGAGGCTCAGCCCATGGTGGGTGGGGCCATCCCTGGGCTGCTGGTCCTGCGTTCTATAATAAGGTAGGGTGAAAAAGCCATGGGAAGCAAGCTAGTAAGCAGATACCCGCGCCCCAACCCCCATGGCCTCTGCATCAGCTCCTGCTTCCAGGATCCTCCCCTTTTTGAGTTCCTGTCTTGACTTCCTTCAGCAGTGAACAGCAATACTGATGTGTAAGCCAAATCCTTTCCTCCCCAACTTGTTTTTTTTGGTCACGGTGTTTCATTTCATCCCAGCAACAGAAACCTTAACTAAGACGGCATGCAGCATAGATACAGCCTTCTTTAGTTATCATCTCAGGGTCGTAGTCTGAGACTTAGAGAATGAACCCCAGGAGAAGCTGGCCTCAGGATAAGGCCAAACAAATATGCAGCAAGGCAGAATCCAGCCCAGGTCCCTGGGAGTTCAAAGGCAGTTAGTTCTTGCTCCCCATTCTGTTTACAGGTTCTCAGACATCCCGTTACTAACACAGGCAAGCTTTGTTTTTTTTTTTTTAAAATATATGATAAAATACATATAACATTAAATTTACTATATTAACTACTCACCTCTGTGTCTCTTTCAGTCCTTGGCAACCGTCATTTTATTTACTGTCTGTAAATTTGTCCTCGTAATACTTCTTAAAGATGGCATCATACAGTGTTTGTCTTCTTATGTCTGGCTTATTTCACTTAGATTAGTGTCTTGAGATTCAGGTCCCATCAATGTTATGCCATGACCCTCATCTCCTTTTTTTCAAGGCCAAATTGTATAATATGTGTAATTATTCACATCATTACATTTTCATTTACCCATCAATGGGCACTTGGGTCACTTCCAGCTTTTGTCTATTATGGATAACATTGCTTAAATCGTATTGTAACTACAGTTTTCAAAACCAGTTCTAGGACTTCAAGGCAGAACCTTAAGTATGCTAGGCAAACACCCACACCAAGATGCTTCCCTACTTATAAACCTCATTTTTAATTTTTAAAGAGACTACCACACTGGTTTTCAGCAGGAATCTAACAGTTTGTATTTCTTCCAGTGTTGTGTATCCTTGCCAACATTTGTACTTTCTTTTTCCCAGAAGTATCCTTCCTAATGGATGCGAAGAAACTTTATTATTTCCAGGACAAAAACAAACGAGACATTATAGTGGACTTTAAAAAATAATTTGATTTTTTTTTTGGAGTCTGAAGAGCTAACTTGATGGATTTGTGTAGACCTATTTTATTTTTTTCCTGAGATTTATTTTTATTTGTATGCATGTGTATCACATCTGTATATGCCCAGAGAGGCCAGAAGAAGCACCAGAGTCCCTGGACTGGAGTTATATGTGGTTGTAAGCTGCCTATGTAAGTTCTGAGATCAGAACTCGAATCCTATAGAAGATTAGCAAACTCTTCTAACTGCTGAGCTACATCTCCAGCCCCTGGATCTATATATTTAAAATGGTTCCCAGATTGCTAACTATATAAGTGTTTTAGTAGGTTAGAAAAAAAGAAAATATATCTATAGACCCAAGTTTTTTAAAGTGCTTTCCATTTTTGGCTGTTTTAATCTTTGGATATAGGACTCAGAGAGGGCCAACAAAACTTTTTTTTTTAATTGTTTTTATTGAGCTATGTTTTTCTCTGCTCCCTGCCCTTTTGTTCCCCTCCTCTTACCCTCTCCCATGGTCCCCATGCTCCCAATTTACTCAGGAGATCTTGT
>LOEQ01002082.1:171580-201123 GCA_001685075.1 Bramus lutescens | reverse complement strand
GTTATTTCGGGGTATAAGCTAGCCATGCAGGAGCTGGGCCAGACAAAAAGCAGGGCCTTCTCCCCTATCACTGCAGGGGTTAGATGGAGGAAGTTGAGAAGACAGAATGTCAGCCAGAAAGATGCTCACAGGGCAATGGAAGTAAGCGAGTTCTTCCCACAACCCTAAGAAAATGGCAGAACATTCCAGTTCCTAAAGCATGGAACTTTATCATGGAAGTGGGGCGAGGCAGAGCTGGAGAGCGATGGCCCAGGAATGAAGATTACTTACTCACTTTCCAGAGGACTAGAGTTCTGTTCCCAGCATCCACATTGGGCAGCTCACAACCACCTTTTCTCTAGCTTCAGGAAGATGCTACACCTCTGGTGTCCTTCTGCACCTGTGCCCATGTATGCACTCGCATGCATGTGTACGGCTTGTATGCACACACACACGCACACACACGCACACATGCACACACAAGTTAAAAGATTTTTAAAAATTAAAAAGAAAACAGTTTCACAGGGACTCAGCACACACTCCTCAAGATCCTGAGAACTTATGTGTTAGGGAGGGGATAACTTTCCTAGTCCCCCTCTTTGTGTATTCCACTTGCAAAATGCATTCCATGGGGTAAAACATTAATACTTGGGACCTCACTTCCCAAAAAAGAAACTGAGAGTGGAACAGCTTTCTGGGCAGAATCTTTGTGGGCTCTCTTGATTCAAATCCTTATTGTAATTCAGGAGCCAGAAGCTTTTCCACACCGCCCCCACAACTCAGCCCAAAGCTGCCTCTCCAGACTGGAGGCGCGCTCCTAGAGACAGCCCCTCCCCGGGCCCAGCAGAAAAGCTCCTAGAGACAGCCCTTCCCTGGGCCCAGCAGAAATGCTCCTAGAGACAGCCCCTCCCTGGGCCCAGCAGAAAAGCTGTGAAGCTTTTGTTTGTGCCTGCGAAACAGGATGATTAATGTGGAGACCGGCATGCCTTAAAAAGGATCCCTGAGACTGGGGATGTTATCTAACGACACATTTCTCCAAAATGCCTCCCAGCCTTCCCCACCGAACTCACCCAGTGGAGCAGAGAGAAAAGACCAGAACAGTGCAATGCAAGACAAACACACAACAGCAGTGTTTGGAATAGTAAAAAGTTCCAGTAATGGGTTAAAGTCAAAACACCCGCTCGTAGCAGCAGGAGGATGGAGGTATTAGGGTGGGTGCGACACCTCTGCCCCGAGACTAACCTTCATACAAAGCAATAAATGAAACCTTCAGCATGAAGGGGAAAGCACAACCTAAGAAAACAGTATGCACACAGTAGACTGGGAGTCTTGTCACTACCTAATGTGGCACATTTTCCCAACATCCCCCTGAGAAAGACAGATTCTTGGCAGGAGAGGATTTTGGTTAACTCAAAGGAAGACTTATCAGGCAAAGTCCTTAATCATCCTTCAGGTGTGTGCTAGCCCCCACCCCCTCCAATCCTTCAAGGTAGCAATTGTTCCTACTCAAACAAGTTTCTACCCAGCTCATGCCTCAGGCATACAAGTCAGATCTGGGAGCTTCTTTGTCTTTTTTCTGTCTTGACCACTCTCAGTGTGAAGTAGAATTTTCACAGGTTGGGGAGGTTGGGCCAGTTTCCTTCCCCTTCCTTTCACAACACAGGTCAAGTTCAACACCTGTTGTTAATCCCAGAGGTCACCAGGCCCTGATAAGCAGAAATAACAGCATGTCATCCACTCTCTACTGCATGTGGCTTTGTGCCAATGGTCCCTGGGATGGAACGACCCCACCCACTCCTTCTTTCTTCCCCCACTAAACTCAGGTGACACATGGGAAATTGGCCCCACCCCCATCTCTAGAGATAAGTAATGCCAGTCCTCTATGAATCACACTGTTTACTAGGGATTGACTTTGGAACACAGCCCTGTGTTGGGCACTGTTACTAGCTAGAGGTAGGCATTGGATCTAAGTTGGTCCCATAAGCCTGGGGCCCTCTCTGCTCTCCATCCATGTAGCCAGAGAAGCATGTTCCACCTACTGCTGCGGGTGGCTATCTCAGAACCATGGGCAGAGAGCTGACGTGTGCAGGTGGGATGAGCAAGGAGTCCTGGAGGGTAGAGCCAGAACCCGAATCCTTGCATACCTAGAAGGCTGTTTGACTCCGTACTTCCTGGTGTGGGAGATAATAGATGCCACGATATTTTTTTTAAGCAACTTTGGATTGAATGTTGTTACTTATAGCCAAAAGCATTCAACTGATACAGTTTATCTCTCTTCTCTCCCCTCTTGCTCCTCTTTCCCCCTCCCCTCCTTTCTCTTCTCTTCTCTCCCCTCCCCTCCCCTCTCCTCTCCTCTCCTCTTCTCATCTCCTCTCCTCTCCNCTCTCCTCTCTTCTTCTCTCCTCTCCCCTCCCCTCCACTCCACTCCCCTTCCCTCCCCTCTCCTCCTCCTTTCTCTTCTCCTCTTCTCTTCTCTTCTCTTCTCCCCTCCCCTCCCCTCTCCTCTCCTCTCCTCTTCTTTTCTCTTCTCTTCTGTCTTCATCTCCCCACTCTACCTCTCTCTCCTCCCTCCCTCCCTCCCTTCCTTGTCTACTGCTGCTGTTTACTCTGGCTGTGTGATGTGACCTTAGGCAAATTCTTCAGCATCACTAGCCTTTGGCGTCTGTGTTTAGCGCAAGAGCGAGACTAGAACCACCTGTGAGATCCTTTCCGATTTCTCCACGGATAGCAGAAGGCTGTGGGGTTTTCAGGACGTCTACTGAAAAGACAAGTGTCACGTTGAGAAGGTGTGCCACTGAAACGAGCTTGAACTGGTTCGAGCTGAAAGCAGAGAGTTGCCAGAGCGGTGAGAAGCTGCCTGGAGAGGACACGAAGCAGGCTCCGGCTAACAGCAGCCTTCAAGTCAATGAACACAGAAAATCAATGAGGCGAAAGCTGTGGACCCCTGAGAATGGACGAGGTGAAAACAAACTGACCACAAAATTGTGCGCTCCCTTTTCCACTCAGCCAAACACTCACTAAATTGCCCATTACTCTGTGTGCCTGCTGAAACTGTTTACCTGGAGAAGATAAGGAGAAAGGGCTTCAGCAGTCTTATTCATGGGAAAAGAATACTAGAAAGAGCTGGAACAAACAGAAAATCAGAATGCTGCTGCATGAGTCCAGGGGTTCTCATCCATCTTGGAGATGTTTTTATTGATGCATATCCATTGTATTGGGTTTCAGGAGGGCATCGTCTTATGTCTGCAATCTACTTTGAGCATATTTCCCCCACACCAATCCATCATTTTTTTTCTTTCTGTATTCATGTGGACATTTTGTTACCTGGAGTCTCCAGTTATTGTGTGCTATAGTCACCAAATGCAGGTTCAGTTCAGAGCAGTTTTGCTCCAACAAACAGACAAAAGCCCTCCTGTTTGCAGGCCTGGGAGTGTAGCTCAGAAGTAGGGACACACATAGCATGCCCAAGGCCCTGGGTTTGATCCCCAGCAGAAAAATGAGGGGGAAAATTACTGTTTGTAGAAAAAATAACTTTCTGTCTCTGCACATCTACTGCCACCAAGATGATAAAGGTGTAGTTTAATATTATTATTATTATATTTTCTTTCTCTCCTTCTCTCTCTCTCTCTTTCTCTGTGTCTGAGGACAACTGCAGGAGTCAGCTCCTTCTACTATGTGAGCATCAGACTCATATTGATGTCGGGGTATCTTTACTTTCTAACCCATTTTGCCAACCCCAGATTGACTGATTGATTCTTTAATTGATTGATTGTCTTATTTTCACTATGTTGCCAGGACAGCCTCGAACTCCTGATTCAAGAATCCCCTTGCCTCAGCCTACAGAGAAGCTAGGCCTATAGCTATGTGCTACCACTCTTTGCTGTTGAACACGAACACAGGTAATGGTGTGGCTGTCGATTCAGGGGCTAGAAGAACAACAGGGGCTTGGTCTTGAGAACCTAGGAACAAGCACGATCTTCTGTGTCTTAAGTAGCAATGGTCATGAGAGCTTGGGACCTACTTTAGGAAGGGAACAAATGCTTCTTAACACCAACCCTCTGGAGCCCAATGTCATAGAGCAAGACCCTGCCATAAAAACCAAATCAATGTTTCATTGATAAATTTGGTAAAAAAAAATATATCTGAAAGAAGATGCTTCATGAAAACGGGGATTGGGAAACCGAACAAAGGCGATGACAGATGGGAATTGTGCCTGGAAATAATAATGGGCTGGGGTCCAAGCTAGCAGCAAAAGTTGTATACTAGGAGCTGTCAACTGTGGGTAATGTTAGAATTATCCAAAAAAAAAAATTCAAAAAGGTCAACCACGGTGCTTGAACCCCACCCTAACAAATTTTTATTCAGCTGCTCTGTGGTGGAGCTTAAGTGTTGAAGCTGCAAGAAGGGAAAGAATGGCTTAAATCAGCCCTCACTGCTGATCCTCAAAGGGCCATGCCTTAAAGGCTTGGGTCTCTGCTTGGCGCTATTGAGAAGCACAGCCTGGTGGGAGGTCTTCTGCTCGCGGGCTGTGCCCTTGGAAGGCTTAATGACTCAGAGGTTAAGAGCACTTGCTGCTCTTGGAGAGGACTTTCCATTCTCAGCACCTACACTAGCAGCTCACAACTACCTGTAACTCTAGCCCTAAGGAATCTGACACCCTCTTCTGAACCTGAGAACCCCCCATATGCATATGCAAATACACAAACAAACTCATAGCTACATAAATAAAAAATAATATTTTTTCCTTAATTCATTAAAAATAGATTTGTAAATTTAAAGGTCAATGACTATACTCGCGCCCACATGCTTGCAGGCTCTAGAAAGCAGTCAAAAGCCTTCAAAGAGCCTGGGAACTTGGTCTAAGATTATATGCTGAGTAGAGCACCGGGGGCTTGGAGTCACGGAAATGCTTCTCAGGTCTCCAGGTTGCATTTCTAACTGATCCACTCAACAAGACCCAATGTATTTATTGTTGTTTGAAACTGGGTCTCTCTCTGTGTAGCCCAGGCTGTCTTTGAACTCACAACCCTCTTGCCTCAGCCTCTTGAGAGCTGAGATTGAGGACCTACATCATCACACCCAGTCCTTGTGTGCTTGTTAGAACGCAGCCTTGAATAGATGCATACTGAGCCTCTTAATAGTACAAGCAGTTTGGGCACGCTGTACATTTGTTGAACTGCTTGTGTGTGTGTGTGTGTGTGAGTGTGTGTGTGTGTGTGTGTGATGTGTTCTCAGATCATCATATGATGGACACATAGTTTATCCTCCCCATGTACAGAAGAGGGCACTCAGAGCTGGCAGGGTAAATGGCTTCATCCACAAGTTAACTCTCTAAAGCCATGATTGAAAGGTGGCTCTCTGAAACCTAATTTTTGGAAGAAAAACCCAAGAATACGGAAATGTGATTAAAGATCCACTACCCAATGGCCTAGACGATCCGCCAATGAGCACCAAATGCATGAGTTCCACTGCAAGCCTCCAGCCATGAGCGAGCAGCCCCCGCATAATCCGATTCTCATCAGCAGTTCATCACGCGCCGTGTGCCAGGCACTCCGCCAAGGAGTCGCAAGCGCATTTTTCATTTAAGTTAATAATCTCTGTAAACCTGTGTAGCAGGCTTTTCTCTCCCGGATACACAGCCCCTTCCCACCTTTAACCCTTTATTTTCTTCTTCCAAGGAAAACTCTTCCTTTGGACCTCAGCACAGACATTGCCTCCTCAGAGGCATTCAGAGAACAGCCTACTCCAGGGTTTTCAAGTATTTTGAAGGCCCTTCAAGACCTTTATACTTAAAATAGAGTTTTTTAATTTTATCTGTGTTATATTATACTAACATTTCCATATAAAGAATGCAAAACATTAATTTGTTATTTCATTTAAAATAACAAAAAAGTTTCATTGCAAGGTAACATAAATCATGTACTTTAATTAAAAATACTTTTTTCTAAAAGATTTTTCTAAAATAATCTTTTTCTAAAATAAAATAATCTTTTTCTAAAAGATTATCTAAGTGGCATTGGTTTATAGTTTTTCAGTTCTCTTTATGGCTCAGTGTAAGAGGAAGGATTTGGATTCCATAGCTCCTTCACCATTCAGCCTGATGGGATACACTGTTTGAGGTGGAGTAATGGAAAAGAATCTGGCCTTGTAGAGTTCTGTAGTTAGAAAAGTATAAGTAATATGTTAATAGACTCCAAGTGGCTTTCACCCATTCCTGATTTTGTGACATTATACACCGGTCATTTAGAAAACAGTAGTTTGCTCAGTTATGCTGATCTCTCAGATGTTGACAGATCGCATGACACCCAGTCAAAATTAAATGCATTGATGTCAATGTTGACCTCATCAAAACAAACAAATAAACAAACAACACCACTGGGACTCTTATCAACTACAGAGGAGAAGATAGAAGTTTTCCAAAGGCTTAATTTTTACTTGGGAGCTTGAACTTTATTATTGGTAACAAATATTGTCAGTTATTTTCTCAAAATGGCTCAATACTTTCTTTGAGAAAAAAAAATCCAAGTCTTTCTAACAGTGATTTTCCAACCAATCAATCATCTTTTAAGTAAAAGTAGAGTTACATGAAAGAAAACAAAACAAAGCAGCTGGCCTAGCTGGTAACTGCAGCCATTCCATGTGCGCTTTTCCTGAAGGTTAACTATGACACTCTGGTTTGCAACAAATGCTATGTGTACCCTTCCTGCTAAAATCCGGATCTGGAATGTTCCCAAAGGGCCTCATGGCAGAGGAGGGGCTGAAGGAACCTTAGGAGGCTATCCTAGATCTTAAATCCTTAAAGGTGTGCCCTGGAAGGGGATACTGGAACCCAGTCCCAATTCCTCTCTTTCTCATACGCTGACTGATGTGAGCAGCACCGTTGTGCATTCTATCAATAGTGCACTGCCACAGACAAGTCCAGAAACATCACTTAGTGAAATCTCTGAAACCAGAAGCCCAAATCAATCTACTTATAAGTTGATTATTTCCAGTATCTGTTCCAATACCAACACACTTCTGGTCTTCATATAAATTGTTAAATGTGAGGTGATGACAACAAAATAGAACAATGATAACATTCTGTACTAAAAGAATTGTGAACACTTTTTCTCAGTCTAAAAAGTTTAATATAAGTATAATTATATAAATAATTATATTTAATATATAATTATATTAATTTAAAATGTGATAATATTAATTATATAAATAAAATTAATATAAATATAATATAACCTTCCTGTGTTGAAGGGAGGGGAAGCGAAGGGTGAGACACAGAAGCAGGGTACTTTATTAGGGCTATTTGAACACAAACTCTCTGGTCTCTCTGGAGCTGATCTGCTAATCAGTACAGATGCTAAGTTACAGGAGGGTAGCATGCAAGGTGTGGATGTGCTTGAGAAGTTCCGCCCTCCCTCCATTGTCCCGTTCCCTTAACTGGTGACTTGTAGCATGAGACTCCCATTATATGAAATTCTCTTTGTTTCTCACTTAATATCTATTTCCCACATTTGAACATAAGTTCCTCTCGAATTCCAAATCTCCAGTGTCTAGCTTAGTAACTGCCACATTGGAAGTGTCCAGTCTTTTTGTCTTTGAAGGTTTTGTTTTTGAAACAGGATCTCAATGTGTAGCCCAGGTTAGCCTCAAACTCACCCTTATCCTCCTGCCTCTGCCTCCTGAGTGTTGGAGTTACAGACATGTGATATCACACCTGTTTAATCAATCATTTTTGACAGATCAATGAATTTCCCCCACTTTCCATATGAAGAAGCCTAAACTCGGTTCATGCTGAGAGGAAGAGGTGAGTCTTAGGTCTGCGGCTGAATTTCCTGCTGACTTATCACTTGTCAGCCAACAGGGGAAGGTGAATTAGACAGAAGATTCTACAAAATAACATTTTGTTCTTGACTGCACTAAAGAATAGATTTCATGTCTGTCAGACCTAAGGATGACTTTCTGGCCTTTGCTTGGTTCAGCTGGTTTTGTTGTAGCAAACTAAGCTAAGGTGGGGAGGGGTATTCTAGCCTTTACCTATATGCTTGAAGCAGAAGTGTGGTTGGGAGAGCCTGCACCTTGGCCAGCCCTCAGCAGGTTAGCCTTAACCCTTTCCTGCCTCTTCCTCGTCCCACCCCTTGCTGTCTCTGCCATACTCTTTCTGTCACCAAAAGTTTTTTTTGACAAACAGGACCCGCTGGAATGTTGCAGCAAAGAGGAAGTTACAGCTTTCCTACCCCACTCAGACACTGAAAATGCCAAGCAAAATCCTGCGGGCCTCACCCACTCCCACTCAGCGACAGCGTCTCAACAACCGAATGGCCAAAGGTGATAAGGACAGGGGCACTCAAGGCCCTGATGCTTAGGCTGTGGCTCCTGCCTGGAGTCACAGCTAATAGGGAGGGGGGTTGAGGCAGGAGGATCAGTTGAGCCCAGGAGTTGGAGATGCACCTAGACGACAGGAAGACCTACGGAGAAAACAAGGAAGGAATTGAACTCATCATGCATTTCTGGTGACCAGCCTTCAGATCCGTTCGTTTTCATGGGTGTAACAGAAAGCCGGAGACCCAGATTCTAACCCCAGGGCTGCTTACGATTATTTTCCCAGCTCAGCCATGTAAAATGATAGATCATGTGCCTGCTAGGTCTAGCACCTAGCACCAAACGCTTTCTTACTCAGACAGGTCACCTACAAAGGTCACAGCTGAGTGAAATCATTTTTCCACCCGACTAAGGACTAACAGGACCTGCGTCTGTCTTTGGAGATTTCCTGCTTTGCACAAGTCCTTCTACCTCTTACAAAAACAGCCTCTGACCCCGGAGGTTCTCAACGTGTGGGTCGAGACCCCCGGGGACCCGAAGGACCCCTTCACAGGAGTCACCTAAGACCACCGGGAAGCACAGATATTTACATTACGATTCATAACACGGGCAAAATTACAGTTATGAAGTAGCGATGGAAATAATCTTATGGTCGGGAGTCGCCACAACATGAGGAACTGGCTTAAAGGGTCGCAGCTTTAAGAAGGTTGGGAACCACTGAATGGACCATTCATCAGTGTGACTGCTCCGTCTCATAGCTGCCAGTCAACACAGCATTCAAAAAAATCCAAACAACAACAAAAACGGGGGTTGGACCCAGCATCCTCTCCTTGAATGGGAGTTTGGGGCTGCCTGGGTGCTGGGGTGCAGAGTACCTGCAGCTCTGCGCGCGGGAAATGGGGCGGGAGCAGGGAGCAGCTCCACGCGGGCCCCCTGATCCGGGTGTTTTTCCTGCGCCAGCCCTGCAGAAATCTTCAAAGGCATGAGAGGAATGAGCGAGGTTACAGGGGCGCATTATCAGCCGTTCGCCCCCTTTCACCAGCAAGACCATAATCCCCTCTTTGTGCTCGCTGCAAGAGCCCAGAGCCACTTGTAATTCCTCTCCCTTTTCCAGGTCTGCCGTGGAGACCCGCCGGGCTCTTAAGTCCCTCGATCCTGCACCGGGCAGCGCCGGGAGGGTGGCGTATTCCGGCGCGGTTCTCGGCCCACACAGCCCCGGGCAGCGATTCCCACACTCTCTGCCCGAGGGTGGCGATGCATTCAGATGAGGGGAGGAAGTGGCTCAGCCAGGACCTGGGGTAGGCAGGGGCGATTATGGTGCCTCCCCGCTGAATCCTTCAACGAAAACACTTTCAGTATCCTTAAAAGTGAAAGCGCTCAAACAAACACCCCGCGGAATCCACACAAGTAGGGGCGCCCAGCGGACCGAACTAACGTGCGCTCACTTTCAGATCTACTTTAGGGCCAAGAGTCCAGGAATTAGTCCGAAATTCCCTCTGAGTAGAATAGGAGAACGGGAATTTCCTACCCTAGGGACGACGGCAATGCTCCACCGGGTGCTACAAGGTAAAATTAAGAAAGACTTGAAAAAGAAAAGAAACAGGAGGTCGGGGNGGGGGGGCACCGGGCAGAAAAAAAAATGGTAAGGATCTTTCTCTAGGTGTCAGGCCTAGCTGTACACTGCTGTAGTATTTAATCTCACAGAGTTCCGGATGTGAGACACGTGTTATTATTCCTCTTTTGCAGATGACACCAGAGCATGTGGGCATACATGTCTGTACACGTATACATATATGCACATGTATATGTATGTATACACACAGACGTCTCAGTGGTGGTATCTGTCCCGTCCAGAACCCCACACGCTAGCTCAGAAGCTGGAATAGCTCATTTGAAAACCAGGCACCCAGGCTAGAGGTTTTCGCAAACTCACTTGGAAAGGAGAAAGTCCCCAGAGTCCTTGCTCCTTTTGCTTTGTAAAACAAGACTAGTGGGCAGACCCTTGGGAATTCACCTGTTTTCAGGTGAATCCCAGCCCCATCCACCTCCCCAGGTCTTTTCATCTGTCCAAGCCCCAGTTTCTTTAACAAAGCTGAGCGTGATCACTGTTGACTTTTCAGGAATGCTGTGGAAATCAATGTGCTTGCAAGTACTTTGCTGAGCAGAAACCACTTCTCAACTGTAATTTCACGTTGTCCTAGTAGAGTTGAGGCCCTAATCACATCCCCAGAGAAGGCCACCAGTGTGTCTGTCTCATCACCCCTCAGAGACACTTCCACCTCCATTATGGATTACATAGACGATGGAAAATCTCATTCCAAGTACCCAGCGTCCCATCCATTATTAGAATTCTTTCTTTACGTGTTGAATATTGAATTTAGGTTGCTTCCCACAGGCACATCCTTGTAACTGAGAGACAAATTACAAGGCACCATGTTGGGTCTCTGGTTATTATCCCAGACTAGAAGAGGAATTTCTTTGTTAGGCATAAATACAGCTAGGGAAGTACCAGCTCTCCTCATTGACTGCCTACCCAGGTCATGGCTATACAGGAATTTCGGCGAGACTTTGCCCAGGTCCATAGTGCTTTTTAAAATCCTTCACGAGGACGTGTTCAATGACATCCTGCAAAGGAAGAGAACACATGCACAACTCTGAACGCAGCTGGCTTGAAAACCCTGTGTGTCCTCTGCATACAATTGAAAGCAAGCATTTCTCTGGACTCAAGAACCAGCATGTGGAAATGTTGACCAAGCAGTGGAGTGCTTTCAGGAGAAATGCCTTCTATAAGCTACCGTGGACCAAAAGGCTGCAAGGGTAGGGCTGCTGCCTTGCTCAATCCTAGAAATGTCCCCAGACTCAAGTGTTGCGCCATTGGCACATGGCCAAGCTGAGTAGGTGGGATCTAGTGAAGCAAGCTGGTCACTGAAGGCATGGAAGGGATATCCTGGCTCTAGTCCTTTCTTCCATTTTGCCTCCCTGACACTGTGAGGAGAACATCCTGCCGTGATACCATGCTACCTCAGAGCCAAGGCAACAGGAATGAATAACCATGGACTGAACCTCTGGATCCAGGAGTCAAAACAAACCTTCCTTTCCTTATTGTTTGCTTATCTTGGGTACTTGGTCACAGCAACAAAATCCAACTAACAGGTACATTGTCTGAGGCAAGAATATCAACAACCTATGAGCTCTGACTACCCTGTCAGGAGGAAAACTTACGTCTTTTGGGAAAATACAATTCTTTGTTCACTATAAAAATACCAAATCATCAAAGAAAGAATAGTTCCTTTGATGTCACAATCTGCCACATTTCCCATTTCACTCTACTGTTCAGAGAACTTGGACACAAATGTGTTCTTTTTAGTGCACGTATGAACCATGACACATACCTCCACACTATTTTTTTTAAGACAGGGTGTCTCTGTAGCTTTGGAGCCTGTCCTGGAACTAGCTCTTGTAGACCAGGCTGGTCTCAAACTCACAGAGATCCACCTGCCTCTGCCTCTGTGCTGGGATTAAAGGCATGCACCACCACCACCCAGCCCTCCACACTATCTTACATTGTGATGTCCTGGGACCCTGACTTAATGATTTCTCTAGAATATACTATATATTCTAGGTGCTGTATCTGTGTTGTGGAACATCAGAGGAATATAAATAAATAAATAAGATAGTAAAGGTTTCTGAACTCTGGCTGAGACCTGAGCCTTAACCAACACCAAAAGAACAGAGTTACATACTAATATATATTAATGAATTAATATTAATGACATATTTGACCAGAGAGCTTGAAGCCACCTCAGAAGCAGAGTTTGTCAATGAAGTAAAAACAATCTAGGAAGTTAATACTCTTCCTAAATCAAGCAAAGCTCCATCTCTTGGCGAATATTGTGTCCTGATAACCACTGTCCTGCTTAGCAGCTTCCATCAGCTCTACCTGGCCCCAGCCTTGGGGCTTCCCCTTGCTTCATATTCACAGATTGTGCCTGCTTTGTGTATGTTTCAATGGCTTTTAAAAATTTTAATGTAACTAATGTCAGTTCATTTTGACTCAGGATCCACAGTTACATACATATTAAGACATACATACAAGAACCATATTTTTGTGGCAATAGATATTATATGATGTAAAGTGTCCTGCTGTTTTTCCTTTGTTTCTTATATCCTTGGGCATTTTCCCATGTCAGTACTAAAATTATATTGTCCTTAAATGGAAATATGATGTTGAGAAGATTGACTTAGTTAATCTATATAAGTCACATAAGACAGTGTCTAAAGAGAATTTTGTTTCAGATAACTTACAAAATTATTTCCTGGGGTTCTAAATTCAAAACACCTACTTGGTAGAGCAGGGTCACAATAATCAGATGCAGTTATATTTGGGGCTATCTTAGTTGTTTTACTGAAAATCCTTTGTTTCATAATAAAAGACAAGGTAAGTGCCACTATTCAAATATTTTCCATTATGAAAGCAGGAGACCAGACAGACAGCACTAGGGTTGGTGCCACCTGAAGCTAAATTATCACTTAATATACATAGAGAGCAGCTGATGTCCAGAAGTGAGCATCAAGCTTCTTGCTAACATGATGAGCAATGGCCATCTGTCCCCACAAAGCCAGGCAGCGTGACCTTCAGTCCCAGCATTTGCCAGCATCACTCTTTCCCCATGATGAAGGATGGGAGGGGGGAAAATGCCTGAAGAATTTTCTGTTATGGGTGGCAACAAAGACAAAGTTCTTGTCCCTGTTTTACCACAAAATTTTCAAAACAAAACGCAGCAGCAGCAACAAAGAAAAGATCAACAGGAATCTGGGCAAAGAGTTAAAGCACAGAGCTGAGTGAATCTATTTTCCTTATAGGAAGATAATGTACATAATTAATATGCACTCGAAGAGCAAAATAGAACACAAGCATTATGCTAGAAATTCCTTCATGTCTCATTAAACTAAAGTATATGAAAATACCAAGCAGGAACAAAAGGCACAGATCAAAACCTTCTAGCATGAAACATCTATTGACAAACCGCATCTGTCACTCAGAGGTGACTGCTGCTATTGGCACAAAGGACACACTCAGAGAGATAGGTGAGAGCAAATCACTGCAACGATACAACCTTGCAGGCGAGGAATTTGGTGTTAGAGTGGCTCATTAAGTCCTTATGTGAACTGAATGCATTCCCCCATTTGTCTGTCAACTAAAGGTATTCTTCACTGTGTCTGTCATACAGGAATCATCAGCATCATCAGAACAAAAAAAGAGGGGAAGGAGGAGGCTTCCTCTTAGTGGGAATCCAGCATTCGAGAGAGGATAAGATAACCATGTCCAAGATCAACATTGCCAGACATATAATGTTTTTCAAAGCCAATGCTGTTCTCATGATATCTAACAAATATGGGTGTAGCCTGTTATTTTTGTAAAGAACTTCATTTTTCCATAACCTTTATCTTAGCTCTTGGGATTATTCCCGACTTTTTAAAAATGTGTGTCATTTCTTAGGAACTTGGTTTAATACACTTAAAGAAACAGGAAACATTCCAGAGAGCAGCAGGTTCATCATGGTTGGTTGATAGTTAATGGATAGTTCGAAACAACTAATGTAGTGGGTCTTCAATGCTCCTAGCACAAAGAAGTGCTGACGATCCAAGGTGACAGATACGTTAATTAATCTGATCTGATCATTGCATGTTACATACAGTACATGTCACACTGTAATCCACGAATAAGTAAAATTGCTATGTGTGGACTAAAAACAAAATATGCTTTAAAAATGTAAGAAATAGGAATGCATAAGACAGGAGTCAATCCTTCTCTCAGCCTGTGTTAGATCATGAGAAAGAAAACGCTACGCCATGGAGAAAGTCATAAAGATGCTGTGGGATAACGCTTTTGTACACTGTCAAGATTTGTCACTCATATTGGTTTAATAAAACACTGATCGGCCTGTAGCCAGGCAGGAAGTATGGGTGGGGCAACAAAACTAAGAGAATTCTGGGAAGAGGAAAGGTAGAGACGCAGACACCAGCCAGACACAGAGGAAGCAAGATGAGAATGCCTTCCTGAGAAAAGGTACCAAACCATGTGGCTAAACATAGAATTATGGGTTAATTTAAGTTGTAAGAGCTAGTTAATGATAAGCCTGAGCGATTATTAGTTCAAACCACTTATAATTAATATAAGCTTCTGTGTGTTTCTTTGGGACTGAATGGCAGGACCAGGCAGGATAGAAACTTCTGTCTATATAAAGATTAATTATTGTTGGCCTGGGGTATATCTCAGTGGTAGACTGATAATTTAGCATGCTCAAGTCTCTAGGCTTGATTTCCCCCAATATCAAAAAAGAACAAAGATTATTCATTATTTCCCCTAAAGATTCTGAAGGGGGCATGGCTTCAGGAAAAGTCAGTACTCTATAATTACACCTCTCATTTTTCTGTTTTCCTATGCTCTGTTTATTAGTTTCCCATGCAAATGTTTTTCATCTCAGACTCCAGAGTTGGGTAATGATACTTCATGTATCCTAAGATCTTACTGGCATCCCAGCTAGCAAGAAAGGGTAGAGGCAAAAGGCAAACATTTTGTTTTCTTCCTTTTTGTTGTTTGTTTTTGTTAGCAAGGTCACCTATATAACCCAGGCTGCCTTCAAATCTGAAATATTCCTGCTTCTGCCTTCTGAATATGAGAATTAGAAACCATGGGTCACTATGGTGATGCCTTAGGTTCTCTTTTGATACAGGAGGGGAAGTTCTCTGTAAATTTCCCCATGTGTACTCATTATTTTTCTCTTCACACTGACCAAACACCCAACAGAAGTAATGTATGGAAGGAAAGACTAACTCTGGCTCACGGTTTAAGAGGGCTCAGTCAGTCATGGTGGAGGAGGCCTGGCACAGTATGTCAACTCACGCCAAAGCAGCCATGGAAGGAGAAGGGGAGCTATAGGGTAAGGGTATACCCACTGATCAACTTCCTCCAAAGGCCCTGCCTCATAAGAATGCCACCATCATGTGAGTTAATTGAAGGATGGATGCACTGATTAGGTCAGAGCTCCCAGGATGTAATCATCCTTGGAAACAAAGTCACAGAGACACCCAGCGGTGTGCTTCACTTACCTCCTACATGCCTATTAGTCCAATCAAATTGACAACTAATACTAACCATCACACCTTCTATTGCTTTGGTGACAGTCTCAGGTCCATCCACAGACCAATCACTAACAAAGTGAAAACAGGCTTCTGCTAATCAAAATTGAATCCTGAGATGAAATCCCAACAGCAGCCAGGAGTAAAGATGTGGGCAAAGGCTTCTGGAAAGATGAAGAACACTATCTCAATGTCTAGCCCAGTAGGCCAGGCCTCATTTCCTCCCCACACTTCAAAACGTCTTCTATCACTTGGAACTGCCAGGACTTTAACAACAACAGCAACGACAACAACAGAGTTCCATGTAAAACAGCCATGCATGGAATGAGGATGTATATCTAGAATCTAGTTTTATGTCTTTCCAGGCATTTCCCTATGGATTTTTGTTGTTGTTGTTGTTGTTCTAATGTTTTGGGTTTTTTTTTGTCTGTGTGTGTGTCACCTGTCAGTACCTCTCTGTCAACTCTTAGGGCTATCTCTGAGTCTTTTTTCATAGCACACCCTATGTCTGAATATCTTTGGACGAATAAGTCTTACTCTTTGAATTCTTTTTCACTACAGAAATTGAAAACTCAAGTGAGTCTACTTATGGACATTAAATTCAGAGTGATAATGTTGAAACTATGTGTTCAGTTTCCAGGATCAAAACTGCCTCTCACAAGACCATCTGGGCAGCTTCCCTCAGTAGTAAGAGAGCATCAAACAGCAGAAACATTTAACTGAGGGTGGAAAAGCAATGGTCTTTGAAAGAAGGGAACTTGTCTGATCACCCAGTGGCTGACAGCTACTTTCTGCCTCTTCCCACAGCTCAGCTCTACACCAAGTGTCAAGTTCAAACCTGACCTATGTCAGAACATGGTCAAACAACTGCACTTCCAAACTCTGGCACTTATTGTTTGTCCCATCCTTAGAGAACATTATAAGGAGACTGTTGAACCCACCCCCACGAAGGAAAATGAAATAAAACCAAATGCGTGTCACTTGGAAAAGAAGGCAGAGTTTGAAACTTAGATTCTTCTCTGTGATATGCCATGATGATTTAGATCGCCACACCCAAGGTTGACCTTACCTACCAGGTCAGGGGAGAGAGCACAGCCTTTAGGGCCAAGTGTGGCTGCCTCTATCTTGCTCTCCACCTTTGGGGCTGCAGCTGAGGCCAGATTGTACAAACCAACCCTTTGTAAAGATACAATAAAAAGGAAATGTCAGTTACTGTAAGTCTAGGGGTTTACCTCCAGTCTGGCTCCAGTTCACCTTCCTATGTTGGAGACCATCTACAACAGAATGAGTGAAGGGCTCTGTGAGGTACCAAGGGTTGATTGCAACTTAAGACTCTAAAGTAGTGCTTCTCGGCCTTTAATAGAGTTCCTCATGTGGTGGTGACACCTAGCCATCAGGGAGTTGAGACTCACATGTTGAGAATCACTGTTCTAAAGCAATCTATCCTAAGCAGGGTTGGTGTGTCTCCCCACATCCCACTCCTACTTCCACCCTCTATCCTTATCGCCACTCCAATTCCAGGGAACACATGGCAATGACTAGACATGTTTCAGCTGTCACAATTAGGGGAGACAATAAGACTGGAATGGAGTAGATAGCAGCTGAGGTGTAAGCAGAGACTGCTCACTCTTTTCCTAGATGCCCAGACCAAATAATGACATAGAAACTATATTATTACAACACCCCTTGGCCAATAGTATAGGCATATTTCTAGTTACCTCTTACATCTTAAATTAACCCATATCTATTAATCTGTGCATCGCCATAAGATTGTAGCCTACTGGTAAGGTTCTGGCTAGCAGTTGGTACCTTTCTCCTTTGGCAGCATACATGGCATCCCAATGACTCTACCTACTCCCTATCTCTGATCAGATTTCCCCCCTGGCTTTATTCTGCCCTGCCATAGGCTGAAGGAGCTTTATTCATCAATCAATAAAGCAACACATATTCAGAAGGACCTCCCACATCACTGAGATGTTACTCAATATTCAGCAGTGAAGAGTCAAGTCTCATGGCAAGGAATCCACTCACCCAAGTGTTCCGAATGCTGTAGCTAAAAAACCCTACAGGTGGTGGTGGCACATACCTTTAATCCCAGCACTTGGGAAGCAGAGGCAGGAGGATCTCTGTGAGTTTGAGGCCAGCCTGGTCTACAAGAGCTAGTTCCAGGACAGGCTCCAATGCTACAGAGAAACCTTGTCTTGAAACCTGCCCCCCCAAAAGAAATAAAGAAACCCTGCCCTAGAGGAAGACAGTGATCCAGATTTAAGGAAAGAGATGGACTAGAGGCATATGAGGAAGAGGACAGGGCTGCCAGGATCTGCAGTGATCTCTGCAGCTCTAGAGATGATAGTACATCACGGCCGTAATATGTGGTAAAGCAAAATGACTTCTCTACACCTGGAAAACCAAAGGGACAAAGGAAGAGACTGGAGTCCCAGTATCCCCTTCTTGTGAACAGAAGTTCTCTCATGAGACATCAGTGTTTAAAGCTTCCCTGATGTAGGGTATCCTTCTGTATGTGTGTTGCTTTATTGGCTAATGAATAAACTGTTTTGGTCACTGGATTAGCAGAATAAAGCCAGGCGGGAAATCTGAACATAGATATATAGAGTAGATGGAGCCAAAGAGATGCCATGTAGCTGCCAAAGGAAAAAGATATAGCCTGAACCACGGCCTTGTGGCAATACATATATCAATATTAATGGGTTAATTTAAGATGTAAGAGCTAGCTAGGAATATACCTGAGTTATCAACCAAACAGTGTTGTAATTAATACAGTTTCTGTGTGATTATTCAGGTCTGGGCAGCTGGAAAACACAATCACAGTCTCCATCAACAAATAGCACCAATGTGAGCCAACAACATTCACATAAAACCTGAGAGAGCTTGAGAAGGAATTCTAGACACACACACACACACACACACACACACACACACAGAGTTAAGCACGACTTCTTGGTAGCAGCATTTTCTCGGGTGAGCTCTGTTTGCTGGAGGCAAGAAGAGGAATGATTCCTTTAAGAGAAGGCTTCCTGACTTAGCTTTAACAGCAAAAACTGCATGTTCTTTTAAGAGTCAGCTTCCTGGTTCATGCTGGCTGCAGGGATGGCTCAGAGGTCTTGTTACAGAGTACTTAAATGAGGTTTGTGAGCAGAGTGCTACAAGCTATTTAATGGTGACATAGACCCACTGTGTCCCTGGAGCTGGGGCAGTGAGCATGGCTTGCAGAGGCAGTGAACATACCTCCACCATGTTGAATAGGGTTGAGCCAACAGGCAAGGCAGTGGAGTTGGTCCTAGCCATTCCTGCTTAGCATTAAAAAAATGCACTCCTGGTCAAAAAATGATACAGATACACAATAGGACATATTCAGACATAAAAGACCTCTAAATGAAATACAGTGTGTTTTTAAAAAATGTACATAAGCTTGGGAAAGAGAGGAAAAAGAGTATAGACAGTTATAAAAAGACAGTCATATATTAAAGGAGTAAAGATAGCAAAAATAAATATTAAAAAGTAATAGGGTAAAAAAGTAAGCCACATAAAGATATACACATACACAGAGAATCTGGGTTGTGTATATTATTGTGTTTTCTTTGGACTTTTTACTGTGAATGAGCTAAGTACAGAGATACATTTCATTGTATGGGTTACTAAGCTAAACCAACATATATATATTTTAAAGGTGTCTTGACTTTAAAATTTGAATCTAAGGATATGTTACTTTGGAAAAGAGCTTCTGCTTTTTTTTCCACAGAAGATGAGAACCTGCGGATTTCTTCCAGGCTAATATGGTTTGATGAAATAAGACCCCCTGAAAGGTCTCTGTGAACCCTAACGAACAGCAGGAAGCAGTTTGGAGAAAACTACGCCAAAATTCCCAAAAGGATTGTTTATAAATGTTTATTTTCACCTAAAAGGGGTTGGGTATAAATGGTTAATAATATATTAAATAATAATAATATAAGAGATGAATACTTTGCATTGGTATGGATCTTGCTCTATTGATACAAACTAAAGGTCAATTTTGTTACACTGTGCATCTATATTTTTACTCCTGTTCTTGTTTAAGGTATTGTACTTATATAGCTCACTTTAAAAATATAATGTATAATTTAAAATTATGGATTAATAGTCATTTATAATAGTCAAACTTGTAATCATGTTAGTAAGGCTTTCTAGATGTACAGAGATATATATCAGATAGATAGGTAATCTTCAAACCTTTCAAAGACCTACAAAATATGGTATTTAAACTGTTTTAAGAACTTAGGCTTTTCTTGACAGTGAGACATGTCTGCTTCTGGAAGCACCAATTATTTCAGATAGGTTGATGGGCATTGAAGAAAATTGTTATAGAATTTGCCTTTAATGTGACAAGGCTAGCTATTTGGGCAAGAAACTGCTTTTGCCTGGACTGCTTGATGGTATGTATGCTGTATGAACTGAACAAGCAGGACCCACAAAAAAGTGGCTGCTGAACTTTCCAAAAGAAAGTCAGATAGTCCTTCAGGGTTCCTACTTTATAAAAGAGTCTACCAGACATTCTGGAGGACACAGAAGAAAATGACTGACAAACTGCCAATATTGGCAAAACAGTCATTCAAATTTCTTGCTTCATGGAAAAGTCTGCTGGATGCTATGGGCCTGTAGGCTGAAGATGGATGCCCTGACATTACAGAATAACCTTGGGTGACTGTCTAGGCAGCAAGATATCTCTGTTAATTCTAGAGTTTTGGAAATTGCTTACAATGTACTTCCTGTAATATTATATCCTTCTGGGGTCTTTGTTAGAGCTGAAGACAGATAGCTATATAGCTACAGTTTTCCTTAGTTATGATAAAAGATAAATTAGATACAAAACATTAGACTCATAAAGAAATATTGTAATTCTCACTTGATACATGTTTTGTTATATGTAATCTTACTGTGTTAAAGTTAAAACCTTCTTTTTTAATTAGACAGAAAAGGGGAGATGATTTGGGATGTCCTTCTGTATATGTGTTGCTTTTATTGGCTAATGAATAAAGCTGCTTTGGCCAATGGCTTAGCAGAGTAAAGCCAGGTGGGAAATCTGAACAGAGATAAAGAGAGAGGGTAGGCAGAGTCAAAGAGATGCCATGTAGTTGCCAAAGGAGAAAGATGCCACTGGAACCTTACTGGTAGGCTACAGCCCCATGGCAATACATAGATTAATAGAAATTGGTTAATTTAAGATGCAAGAGCTAGCTAGGAATATGCCTGAGCCATTGACCAACCAGTGTTGCAATTAATATAATTTCTGTGTGATTATTCAGGTCTGGGTGGCCAGGAAATAAATGTGCAGTCTCCATTTACACTTTCCCACCTCCCTGCAGCCACAGTGGGAACTTAAGCCTTTAGCGCATTGGTCTAGGATAGAGAAACACATTTAAGATACAAACTACAGCACCTCCCTTGTCTCTTCATCTGCTTATTTCCACACTGGGCACCACAACACAGGTAAGGTAGGCCCTAGATGCACATAATTCCTTAGGAGCTGAAGTACTCACTACCATTTTCCCTTCCACACCAGAAAGCCAATACACAGGCTTGAAAGTTCATGAGTGACTTTACACAGACAGAGCCCAGAATTTACCTTCGTGAAATTCTTAGAGCATAGCTGCTATTGCTCCTACATTGTTAGGAACACATGACACACAGAGTCTTGACTACTGGGAACCAACACTAGTTAGTGGAGAGACCGATGACCTAGCTTCACTTCCTAGCTGCTGTGCTTGCTTGCAAGGCCTTGCCCTTGGAATTCTTTGTCTCCATTTCACATGATGAAGAGGCCTCCAGTTGTTATTGGGACTAGTGAGGTGAAATGGTTTGTAAAGAATAGGGTTTCCATAAATGTCAGCCTTCTGTGCATGGAGAGGTGGCTTGGAATGCAACTCATGGAACTGGAACAAATCTGACTTCTTGCTAATTTTGCCTGTACTCTTGTGTGCATCTGTGTGTGTGTGCTCTCATTGCTGAAAAAGACTATAAATCTTTCTGTTCTTACAGCAGGACTGATGTACATGTCACCATGATTTCTGCTCCATGCATCTGTTGGGGTGCTTTCTGTTGCAAGCAAGCTTTAGGCTTTCCAGCAAGTATTTCTCATTCTGCCGTCAATGGGTGACTAAACCAAGGTCATATTATCAAGAGCCCCACTATTTATTCTTTCTGTTCTTTAATATTCAGCACAGTTGCTTTTGACTTCAAGCATATTGTTTTGTAGTCACAAGATGACCATAGGTAGCTCTGAGACTTGTATCATTATGCAATAACATTAGTGAGGTAGATAAATGGAGAGTTTCTTTGCTATTTCCTTTTGAAAATCCTAAAATCCCTTTGTAGAAGGTCACTTCTAGGCCATCTTCTTTTCATATGTAACTGGCCAGGACTGTATCACATGTTTATGATTAACCAATCAGGCCAGAGTAATGATGACCCAACTAGGAATGGCTTAGACCAATCAGGATTCACTCTAGGAGTATGGAAGAGTACAAAGACACCAGAGAATGAATAGACAAGCAATGGTCAACTCCAACACCAAAACATTATATCTAGGCTGAGATCTTTAATCTTCATTCTCAATTTGACAGGACTTAGGATCATCTAGGAGATGGTGAGGCACACTCTGGACTTGTCAATCAAAGTGTTTTCATAGAAGATTAACTGAGGTGAGAAGACTCTCCCTAGATAAAGGCAACACCATCCTCACACTAGTGTAGCTCAAGCAGTTATCACACCCCCTTCTCACTACTTCCTGTCAGCCATGGGCAGAGAAGCACATGAAGCCAAGTGGTTGCAGACAGAAATCTCTGAAGCTAGGAACCAAAATAAATTTCTACTCTATAAGTTTTTTCAGGTCTTTTTTTATCACAGCAATGAGAAAAGTAACTAATATGGACATTGTGAGAGTCCCCTCAAAGTCATCCCTGATGCTTGGTAAGAGGTACGTGTAGTGGCTATACACAGTGACTTCTAATCTGCTTATCAGAGAAGTTAATTTCCTTGACCTCTTGAATATCTCTTCTCCCATGTTTCTGTCGTGTTTCTGACAGAGTCATTTACATTTTTATAAAAATAATTATTTTAACAAAATAAATATTTTACTCACCTTTAAACTGAGCAATTCAAGAAGAAACCAGGAAAAAAAAAGTTTTTTTTAAAAATCACTACAAATGCCACTGCTCCAGACTAAGCGATACAAAGATTTGATGAGCATGGTTGAAGACATCTCTGTCTGTACGAAATAAATATCAAAATGGATACATATTTAATTCAATGGTCTTTGAAAGAAAGATTCTTGTCTGACCATTCAGGGACCAACAGCCACTTTCTGCCCCTCCTTTTTCCCTTCCTTCTCTCTCCGTCCCTTCCTTCCTTCCTTCCTTCCTTCCTTCCTTCCTTCCTTCTTCCTTTAAGTGTAAGTTGTTTCTATCAGGTATTCTGTTATGGCAACAAGAAAAGCAACTAATTCAGTGTCTGAAAGTAGTGTCTCTCAAGCAGACTCCCTACGCTCTCCCTGGATTTTCCCATCAAACAAATGGTGGCCACACTGATGTCTAGCCACATGTATAATTCCTTATTCTGTGCTTTGCATGATACTCCTTTCTTACTGCGTAACTAGGCTCTACCTGTTCTTCAACTGTCATGGCCGACATCTTCAAATCTCATGGCTGTCTATTCTCTTTTCCTTCACAGCATCTACCTTTCCCCTGAAGTCCTCCTAGAGTTACCGTCTCTAGCACTGATTTTACTATTCCGTCTTCTAGCAGTTGTTGCAAATGCTTCTGTCATTTCCTCAAGTAAATCCTAAGTATCTGGAGGGCAGGGACCAGATACAAAGCTACAGTTTTGCCCAGCAGCAGGCTGGACTAACAGAATTGCCCATTTAAAATGACCACACATGAGCTACACCTGTGGTAGGAGGGACCACTTATTCGTTTCCCAGTTGCCGAGTCTCCCAAAACAACCACACAGAAATTTTATTATTAAAATCACTGCTTGGCCAATCACTTAAGTGTATTGCTAGCTAGCTCTTACATCTAAAATTAACCCATTTCCAGTATTTTATGTTTTACTACGAGGCTCGTGGCCTAGCAGCAAGGTTCCAGCATGTCTATCTCTGGCAGTGGCTCCATGGCTTCTTCTAAACTCTGCCTGCCTTCTCCCAGCATTCAGTTTAGTTTTCCCCACCTAGCTCTATTCTTTTGCCCTATCACAGGCCCAAAACAGCTTCTTTATTAACCAATGGTATTCACAGCATACAGAGGGGAATCCCACATCACACCCCTATCCCCAATGACAATTACTGTTCATTATCAACTTGGGTGGATTTGGAATCCCACAAGAGACCCAGTGCTGGATGTGTATTTGAGGGTGTTTCCAGAGAAGCTGAACCGATGAGATAGGTCTCACCTTGACTGTGGGTAGTTTAGGTCCCTGTCCTTGTTAGCTTTCTGCTACTGTGACAAAACACTGCTCAAAAACAACTTGAGAAGGGGAGGCTTTTTCTTCCTTACAGTTACATCACAGTCCACTATGGAGGAAAGTCAGGGTAGAAACTCAAGTAGGGATCTGGGGGCAGGAGCTGAAGCAGAGACCGTGGGAGGTCCTCGTGGTTCACTGAACTTGCTTTCTCCTGCAGGACCTGCAGGGACCAGACTTAGGAATGGAAATACCCATAGTGGGCTAGGCCCCCATCACACCAATCATTCATTAATTATATGCCCCAACTTGCCCACAAATGGAGGCAATTTCTCAACTGAGAGTCCCTCTTTCCAGATGACTCCAATTTCTGTCAAACTGACAAAAAGTCAACCAGCATGATCCCAGGCTGAATAAGAAGGGGGGGAGGCCAGCTGTGGACTTACTCTTAGCTCTGCTTCCTGACTACGACACAACCTGACCAGCTGCCTTATATTCCTGCCACCACAATCTCTGCACCATGACGATCCCACCAAACAATGAGCCAACATAACCCCTTCCATCTTTAAACTGCCTTTTTCTTTCAGTTGGTTTGGTGGTTGTTGTTGTTTTGAGATGGGGTTTCACTATGTAGTCATGGCTGGCCTGGAGCTAGTTCTGTAAAACAGACTGGCCTCAATCTCATAAAGATTCCTCTGCCTCTGCCTCTGCCTCCTTAAAATTAACCTTAAACTGCTTCTTGCAAGGCAACTGGTCACAGTAATGAGAAAGTAACTATTGCCTACTGTTTGCTACTCGCAGACAGCTGGTGGCCTCCAAGCTCCTTACACCCTTTAGTGGAAAGTTTGTCTTTGGGAGGCAGTGGAGGCACACACACCGCCCCCTCAGCACTTGAGGCAGAGGTACGTGGCACTCTGTGACTTTGAGGCCAGTGTGGTTTAAGCTAGGGCTGTTACACAGAGAAACCCTATCTCAAAAGACCACACACACACACACACACACACACACACGGTTTTACATGTATGACCATGTATAAAAAGGTTTTCTATGTCTGGTGGTGCTAATGTTTGAACCCGGTGCCTCACATTCGCTGAGCAGGTTCTTTATCACAGAAGCTCACCCCTAGTCCTAAGAGACTAAAAAGAGTTATTTGGAAGGATGGTATTTTCAATTTGTAGAAAGTTTGAGTCTATTCACAACTTGAACAATTGATATTGATTGAAGGTTATGTGCTAGGTACTGAGGATACATTACTGAACTTGATTTCACAGACTCTCCTTGGGAGATTAGGGGCAAAAAGGGCAAGCATTAAATAAACAAGCACTGTTCCAGTGGGCAGCTCAACAGAAGAACCGCAAGTGTTAATGGGATCAGCGAGGAAGCCTCACTGATTCAGGGTTCAGGAAGGTTGTACCGCAAGAAGTCTATTTAACACAAGAGCTGAGGGGGCTGCAGTTTCTGTCCCTTAACTTGAAAATGTTCCATTGGAAGACGATTTTATCTTTCACAGCACATGCTGAGGATCGACAACCAGGACCTCGTGCATGCTAAGTACACACTCTACCACTGAGCTACAGCCCAGCCTTGCGCACAGGTGTGGCACTGAATGTCAGTGCCCACAGGGGGGGTGGCTTGACAGCAGGAATGACCTCTTGAAACATTTGGCAGCAAGTTACAAATAAGGACAAGAAAAATAACCAGAGCTTCTCGTTATGAAACAGAATGCCACGGCTGAATATCTCCCTTGATACGGAAATTAATAAACCTTCCTGTTGGCTGGTCCAGTAGTTCATAGCATTGGCTGATTTCAGGCTCAGGATGGAAGGGTCAGTTGCTTACACTTGTGCCCTGAACAATTGCTTTTCTTCAAGGGAATCTTGAAGGCTTGGGTTTTGTTTGTTTTGTTTTGTTTTGCTTTGTCATTGTTTATGTGAAAATCTGGATTTTTAAAAAATGTAACTGTAAAAATGATTACCCAATAAACATTGACATGTTTGTCTAGTTTTAAAAATGTTACCCCTTTAAATAGGTTTTATTTATTTTTATTTTATGTGCATAAGCACTTTTGCCTACACATGTTTATGTGTACCACATGCATGCCTGGTGCCTCAGGAGCCCTGAAGAGGGCGCCCTATTCCAGAGAACTAGAGTTATAGAGTTCTAAGCGACCATGTGGGGTTAGGAACCAAACTCAAGTCCTCCACAGCAGCAAATTCTTTTAACTTCTTCGGCCACGACAGTTGCCTTCTTATCTAAGACTCTGCATGAGGTAGCTCCTAGTTCCTAGAAGCATATTAACTGTATTTACATTCCCCAGAAATGGAGAGTGTGTGCATTTGCTTGGTTGCAGAGGGACCCTAAATCAAATGTTATGGTGTGTGTGTGAGTGTGTGTGTGTGTGTGTGTGTGTGTGTGTGTATGTGTGTGTTTCTTTTGATTTTCTACTCTGGGAACACCACCTTCCAGCTAAGGGAACACATAAACTATAGAAATAAATACTTCTTACATAATTGTTGCAGAACTATCAAACCCATGTTTCTGAGACAAAAGGCTCAGAAGGCCAGTGGCTAGTCACTATTGACAAAGTAAGGTCCCAGCCACCCCTTTGTGTTTGCAAATGCTGCTCCATTACCAGCTCCTTCCAGTTGCCACCAATCCAAACTCCTGGCTGAGCACCATAGACTCAGGTAAGGTGCTGGGGTCAGGGTGCATCTGAAAGAAGTTTGCCTAGCATGCACTAGGGCCCGGGAATAGGGAGACTGGGAATGAAAATACAAGCAGGGAATATGGGTTCCCTGGCCCTTGAAGAGACTCTAACTGCAGCGGCAGAGTGGGAGTTGGAGAATATGAATTTTGTCAGGGTCCTTGCTAAGTCATCTCAAAATGGGACCTATGCCTAACAGCCTCCCCTTCAAAGAGGCCCCATTCTCTCAACCCCTTTCATTTCCCCTAGGTGTTGTCCTGTTTTCTCTCCCCTTGCCCTTCTTCTCAAGTCCCCCCACCACCACCACAAGCAGAACATTCTATTATTCTATTATCTTTCCTGGTCCCCACACGAGGCTCAGAAACTTTAAACCTTTTTTTTTTTTAAACAAAGAAGTTTAAACAGGGCCTGGTCCTATAGCCCCCATAAGTCTCTGAGAATCCCCTGTGTCTTTTTAGGGGTGGGAACGCATCACCGTACCATGAGGAGGTCACTTCCCCATG
Source organism: Bramus lutescens (assembly GCA_001685075.1). NCBI lineage: Eukaryota > Metazoa > Chordata > Mammalia > Rodentia > Cricetidae > Bramus > Bramus lutescens. The sequence continues at coordinate 174,030 of LOEQ01002082.1, read as the reverse complement.
AACTCTGGCTCCAGGTTCAACTCCAGAATGTTTGTGTATTTTGTAGCTTCTATTAGGTATGGGTCACTTTAGACTTCGTTATTAACAAATACATATAACTGCACAGACTCACAGGCCCGAGATCGCATTCTAAAAGATATCAAATTCCAACGAAAAAGAAATGTGTTGTTTGGGAATCCTAACGAGGCCCATACTTTCATCTCTTCGTGGCTTCTACAACACCACGAGGAGGATCATTTCCCTCCTAAGAACTCGTTGTTAAATTGGCCTTCTCTGGATAGTTTTACATTTTTGAACTCCTCAGTCATGGGAGGCCTAAAGAAGAAATAAACCGGTGAAACAATTGCGTAAACAAGAAGAATATACAAGGGCTAAATGCCAGCTCTTTTGGGTAGAAAGGCAGCTTCGGATGCGCTTCCATCTCAACCCTGGGTTAGGACCGCAACAGGGCCCCTTCCCAAAACTACAAATGAAAAGCAAGCCGAGGACGTAGCTGTTTTGGAATGCCTGCATTGCGATGCGTATTTACCACGGTCCTGCTTAAGCCTCGCTGCGGACGCGTTCACAATATAAACAGGAAGGATTAGAGTGACCCGCGTCCCCAAAGACTGCGGCAGCCCGGGGAAAGCTCCGGTTACCTTGCATCCTGCGCAGCCTGCCCCTTGATGACAAATGCCCCAGATTCGAGCATTCTTTTGTAGTTCATGGGAAAGCAGGCTAATCCGTGCGAACCCGCCCGCACATAGCCCAGCTCCGTTCAGCGCTCCCGCACAATGCGCTCTCTGGCGCCCGGCAGCCCGGAGCCGCAGCTCCTTCACCGCGACCCGGATGCTGCTTCCCCTCCACGTGCGGGACTGCCGCTGCAGAGCCGGTGGGAGCGCAGCGTGAGAAAGTCTGCACCGAAAAAATAAACAAAACATCCAAGACCTGGCAGGCTGGCCTTCTCGCTTCAAGAATTCAGGCTGGTCTCTGTGTTCCACCTAACACTCCCTCCCCCTTTTTAAACCTTTCCATCCGTTCTCACTCTTTCCCATTCCTTTGCTTCAATAGTTCGGATCTCTCTTCTCTCTCTCTCTCTCTCTCTCTCTCTCTCTCTCTCTCTCTGTCTCCCTTCCTCCCTCCTTCCCTCTTTCCCCCATCGAGTCACACCACTAGCCCTCTGTTAGCGCTTTCAGTATGGCAGGTCACTGGAGCTTTTCTGGAGTGGAAGCGTCATCACAGTATCCCTGTGAAGGAGGCACATTTCGCAGGTGAGGAAACTGAGGCACAAATGAGCCCAACGGGTACTTAAAATAGAAGCAGGCCCCTTAAGCTACAGGTTGTCGTGGCTGTCAACAGCTCAGATCCACAGATCCATTCCAACCTGCAGCAGGAGTCAATGTGCACAGATACAATTGTGTTTCCATTTCAAAGGGAGTATAGACCTGGGAGTATAGACCCATGGTTGATTCACAGTTCACTGAGACGCTTGTCACCAGCAAAGTTCTGTTTGTCTAGGATCGGCAGAGTCTTCCATGAGAGCCTCCACTTCCAGCACCTGCTCCAGGTTCTCCTCAGGGAGTTCCCTCCACAAGAAGATGCAACTGTGAGCTGTAGCCTGGTACAATGGAGCAACCCACTGTCTCAGCTACAAGTCAGGCTGAGGTGGGAGGATCACCTGAACCCAGCAGTCCCAGGCAAACATGGACACCACAGCAAGACCATGTCTGGTATCAACATAACACTCACAAAACAAAGCTTTAAAAACATGAACCAAGCTTGGCATGGTGGCACAAGTCCTAACCGTCACACAGCGGCTGAGGTGAGAGAATGGGGAGTTCCAGGCCAGCTAGGGAGACCCTGTCCCAATAGAACAATAGAACAAAGAAATATCAACAAAGCCATGAGCCGTCCACCTGGCTATTTCTCAGTTCCACAGATGAAAGGAGGTTGGTCTGCAGGGTCTACTGATGGCCTCAGTGTCCTGGAAAATGCTGGAGTAGCATGTCACGTACCTAGAATAAATGAAGAGTTCAGGGGACAGTGAAGCAGCAGTCAGACTCCAGAAAGAACAGGCTGATGATCGAAGGGTTTTGGTGCACAATAGAAAACGATACTGAGTATGTTAGGGGTCAGGGAAACTTTGCGCATGATTATAGACACGAAATTAGGAGCTGAGGATGTAGCTCACTAGCAGACTGGTGTGCTTAGCATGTCCAAGGTCCACCAACACACACACACACACACACACTGAAATGTAAACACCCAAAAGATTCCAAATCTCACTCCTGCAATAGCGTGGGAAGAAATAATAGCTTTTAGTTCATTATTATCGTGCATGGCGCGTGCTGGTGGGTGTCATGGTGTGCATGTGGAGATCAAGGTTCAACTTTGTGGACTTGACTCTTTCCTTCCACTCTTATGTGGATGCTAGGGACTAAACTCAGGTCCCCAGCCTTGCCCATCATGTG
>LOEQ01002082.1:146352-162727 GCA_001685075.1 Bramus lutescens | reverse complement strand
TTGGAAGAGCAGGCAATGCTCTTAACCACTGAGCCATCTCTCCAGCCCCTAGTTTTCATTATTGTTGGTTTGTTTTATTAGGTTTTTTTTGAACTCCTTATGTAAGCCAGGCTGGTCTCCTCCTACCTTTTCTCCCAAGGGCTGGAATTAAAGGACTGAACCACCTTGAATGGGTAAGGCAGTTGTCTCTGGGAAGAGATCATGGAGACTTAGAAACCAAAGATACATGTTACCACTGGGTGGTAATGCTCTGGACATGGGCAGACAAGGAAAAGCTTAGGGCAGGGTATGAATAGAGCTGTACTCAAGAGCACAATGCTTCAAGACTGAGGCTGGGTCATTTTCCCTTCCAAAGTATATTCTCTGATGTGGGAGTCCCTTCGGTGTTCTGTGATTATCATTAATGAATAAAGAAACTGCTTTGGACCTATAGCAAGGCAGAGCTTAGGTAGGCAGGGAAAGTTAGGCTGAATGCTGGGAAGAAGAAGGTGGAGTCAGAGGGAGACACCATGGATCCACAGCCGGAGGTAGACATGCTGAAATTTTGCTGGTAGGCCACAACTTCTTAGTGATATACAGATTAACAGAAATGGGTTAAATTAAGATGTAAGAGTTAGCCAATAGGAAGCTAGAGTTAATGGGCTAAGCAGTGATTTAATTAATACAGTTTCTGTGTGGTTATTNACTGCTTTGGACCTATAGCAAGGCAGAGCTTAGGTAGGCAGGGAAAGTTAGGCTGAATGCTGGGAAGAAGAAGGTGGAGTCAGAGGGAGACACCATGGATCCACAGCCGGAGGTAGACATGCTGAAATTTTGCTGGTAGGCCACAACTTCTTAGTGATATACAGATTAACAGAAATGGGTTAAATTAAGATGTAAGAGTTAGCCAATAGGAAGCTAGAGTTAATGGGCTAAGCAGTGATTTAATTAATACAGTTTCTGTGTGGTTATTTTGGGGCTAAGCTAGCCGGGTGGCCAGGAGGAACAAGCAGGCCCTACTCCTACATTCTTACTCTTAGGGTTCTGTTATCCCAGCAAGATAACAAATTTAAAGAGCCCCAAACCCTCTCATCTACTTCCTATAACTATTGCCAACCAGAGAAAATGACCTACTTGGAATCAGTGGGCAGCTGCCAGCTGCCCAAAGTTCCTGGGACATTACATCAGTAGTTACTTTTCTCATACGGCAAAAGTCAGATAAGAAAAGAAGGACTGACTTACTGTTTAGGAGAAGATACATTTCAACATGACAGAAGACACGGCACAGGAGTATGAAGTCACTGATCAGTCTGCATTTGCAGTCAGAGGCAGAGAGAGATGACCACGGATGCTTAGGTTCCTTTCTTCTTTTCACTAAGTTGGGACCCTAGACCATAGGATGGTGTGCCTACATTCAGGCTTAGGCTTCTATCCCCCAGTTAAATTTCTCTGAAATAACCCTTACAAATACACCCATAGGTATGTCTCCATCAAGTTGACAATCAAGACTGACCATTATAGTCATGATTTCATATAATGAGAATGCAACCTTAAGAATTACTCTTTATTTAAGTGGCATCATATTAGAGATAATTACTTAGGGTCAGACAGATCAGGGTTCAAATTTTGGCTCTCTTACCTCATCAGTTTGTGGTCTTGAGTTAGACATTTGCCTCTCTGTCTGCTTCTCCCTCTGGAGATGGCAGAGGCAGGTAGAGAATGGCCCTGGACTTGGATTCATCATGCAAAATAAAGAAGAGAACAATTGTGGAGATTTCCCCTTGTACCCATGTGCAGAAAGGGGTCAATATCTGAAGTTTTAAAGCCATGGAAGATAGAATCATTTATGCCTTCCTCCCTTATGAGAAACAGACTCCTCTATGGGCAGCATCTGTGCCTTGCTTCTCTTGGCCCTTCTCCTGATACAAGGCATATACACAGAAAAGAAAACCTCCTGGATCACTGGCTGGGTGAGTAGATGGGTAATTTAAAGGCCTAATTCTTATGCAATCCAAAAGAATGAGAGCAAAGAAAAAGGAAAGGAAGGAGAGAAGAAGGGACTGAGATAGCTACCGGATGCAACTCCATTTCACAGATGAAAAGAGCTCAGGGTTAGAGAGAAGGAGCGGCTGAACCTAGCTTTGAATCCATGTCTTGTTGACTCTACGCCTACCTTCCCAGGCACTCAACACAAGACAATACAACATAACTTAATTATGAAAGCAGGTCATTGCAGAAGGCTTTTCTGCAGCAGAATTCACAAGCCTTACTGTCAACTTATTATTCACCCCCTCCCCCCCCCGAGAAATCAGCATACCCTTGGTTAGGGTGAGGAGAATGGTTAGGGTGAGGAGAATGGGGGACTGGGCCAGATGCTCTCCAAGGTTCTGAAGAGCAGGGTTTGAAATTCTAACTTTAACTGCCAGAGGAAAGGTAGCATCATTTTATATTGGCTCTTCAGTTTTTACACTCAGGGCAAGACCATCTGTGAGCGGATGAAAATGAAATAATTATGAAATTTAGGCAGTTCTTAAAAGATGAAGTTTTCAACACACCCACATCCATTCACTAAAATTAAGGGATATGAACTCTGCAAACAGACTTCCTTTATGCAGTTTTGGCTTTCCTCCACAGTTATGAAAGTCAATCCATGCCAGTAATGTCTAAATTCACGATGGGGCTTTTTTTTTCAGTACTGCAGTGAATATATTCTCCTAGTGGTGCATCGTTGGCCCTGGAACATAGCAGAGGCCAGGATAAGCATCTGGAAGCAGGTACCTGGTGGCGTAGGTAAGAAACAGCCAGTAGGGTGAGGATCAGTGTCAGAATTGGCAGGCTGGAATCTGCAAGAGGAAAGGAAATCCAAAGGAGAGGAGGGGAGTAAAGGTCTGAAATAAAGAGGTAAAAACAAAACAACAAAACAAAAACCAAAAACCCGGAAAACTTGAATGGAGCCAGTCATACGGGACAGAAACCTGCAGCCAGTGGCTAGTCAGAGCTTTCAGCTCCTGGGGAGAAAGGTATCGTTTGCTGTCTCTTTCTCTTGATGCCAACTGCAGCAATGCTGTTCCTTTCCAAGTCTTTCTACAGAGCTCCACGGGGGTTGACACTGGGCTGGACTGACATCTGCCGCTACTTCTTGCCGCATTCTGTGCTATTTGGAGATATTCTATTGATATCATCTTCTTTGACCTTGCTTCGCTTCCCCCTCCCAACTCTCCTTCCGCTGTCCTATTTGTAGCAACGGCTCTCGTCCACTAAAAAGGCCTCTTTTATCTATTGGTCTTGCTCTTGCTTTTGTTTCTCTTGTCTATTCGGAGTTAGCTTCTTGAGAGAAAGCCAGCACGAATTCACTCCTGTCCTTGAGAAACTGTTGAACGCAGCCGACTTGCTAGAACCAGCATGTGCCAGTATAAACGAATCCTGTGTTTCATAGCAGTATGCCTAGCGGCTTTATGTTTGAGCTAAGCAAATGACCATTTTCCTTGGCAGAAATTTTCATTGTGCCCTTAGAATGACAATCCCAGGCCACTGAGTTGCAAAGACCACATGCATTTAGAAGAAATAAATAAAAAGAACCAGCTCCTGTCATTCGGACCCTGGCTCCGGATGTTTAGATGATACCATAGCAGCTGAAGACGTTTGCTGCTTACAGAATACTAATGGCTCTGACTATTTGGAACTGAGCATTCTTGCAAAAGAAGAAAAAAAAGATGTGAAAGGGAAGCTTATTTTGAGTTGGTCACTTAAAATCATAAGCTGAGCTGGGGAAAATTCTATGTGTCACCAATATATGGATACAGATAGATCTGCAAACATATAGATCTACAGACACATTTTTTTTCCGAGATGCTTTTGTGTTTAGGCCAAGTTGGAAGTATTGTGACTTTTCAGTTACTTAAGTTTCGTGTGCTAACTTTGTCACAGCGGTCTGTCAACAGCATTGACTTGTGCATGTGTACACAGGACAGTCAGAGGCTGCTCTTATTTGTATGACTCAATTTAGATAGAACAAACTGACTTAAAAGTCCATTTACTGGAGAGTCACCATTGATCATGTATGCTTTGATACACTATCCATCTCTTTACTGCTAACATGGGTGTTAGTGAACTTGAAGACAAAGAGAATTGATCCTGAGACCTAGCTAAAGGGTTTCCTACTTGGTGGGAAGGCTATGAATTTGGAGGTAGGAGTCTCAGGGAGGAGTTCTTGCCTTGATACTTAACGAGTTGCTGGAATATAAGAAAATCATTTGCTATTTCTCAGCTCTAGTTTACTATGTCTAAAGTGAAGGGGGGAAAATCCAACCTGATTATATCACATTATAACCATAAAGATTACGTGAGGCCATTATGGGAACCAGGCTGTAAAGACTCTACAGTGCAAGGGATTAGAAATCTTGATGCTAATTTAACACTGTGGCTATAAAAAAAAAGTGACCACAGTTCAGAAGCTAGCCACTTGAAAAATTGTCAGCCTATTCTCCCATGTATAAGCTAATACAATTATAATAAGTTCAAAATGTGCTTCAGTCACCTCCTATGGGGATTTCATTTCATCAGATAAATTATTCAGAACTGAAAGAAAAATCATTTGTAGGGGCAGCAAGTAACTTGGTTCAACTAAGGTCTTTTATTTTAGCAATACTTTTTATAACGTATATACTGTAAAAATGATCAATTAAATAATCTAGGATCTGGAAAAAAACAGCTCTTCATATTTTCTAATTAATGGCCACCCCCCCAGGCACAAAGTCCATAAGAGGACCATTGAGAGGGACTTGTTGGGAGACACATCCTCATGGAGAGGTAGCATTCTGACGCTCTGAGACATTCTCTTGGAGAGTCAGCATTCAGATGGTCTGAGACATTCTCAGGGAGAGTTAGCTTCGGACATTCTGAGACACACTAAGGAATGTTCAGAGAATGTGCTCTCCAATGCACGCTCTCCAAGGGAAGGAACAGTTTCTGCTTAACTGAATTCACCATGGACTAGAGGAAATGTTTCGAGTGCCAGGTCGGTTATCTCCAGTTAAGGACTGCCAACCTGTTCCCCAAAATTAAAAAAAAAACAAGTAAACAAACACAAACCTCCAAAACACAGCATGAACTGTCACCATAATTTGGTACTCTTTGTCAAAGGAAGAGTGTTATCTTTAACACCAACAAAATGTGTCTGCCTGACGGAGAGCTATAAATAGGTAGAGCACCTATTTAACAAGTGTGAGACCTTCGATTCAAACTCCAGCATCACAAGAAACAGATAAATTAAATAGACAAATGAACAGTGAGATAGTCATACTCCCTCATAACAAGCAACCCCGAAGATACAATCATTTAGCTTATTGGAAAACTAAAAATACTGTCCTTATAGTTGTCATTTTCTTGCAAAGTGGAAAAATGTCCCTCAGCCTTTTGGTGCTGACTGGTTGCTATGTTCATCTGATGAACTGAGGGTTGTCTAGACACCTTTTACCCCGAAGACACCATGATCACCTACATGTATTTTAACTAAACTGTTTATAGGTCTTTTTGTTCTAAATAATACTTTTCATTTGAAACACATGAGAAGATATTTGTATGGTGATTGATATCTTTGCCCTTTCAGGGCCTCGAACTGTCATGTAAAGCTTTGATAAAACAATAGCTCGATGCTTTTGTTAATGAATTCTGGTCTCTCATCGTCATCCAGTGATTTTGCTTTAATAGAAGAAAATGTCTATTGATAAAACTGCACAATCCTTTCACGTATTATAACAAGCATTTGACATTTCCCCAGGTGCAAGGAGGTGGCATGCTCCATTTCTGTTCCGAAAGCCCAGGTGCTCTTTGTCAGCCCTGTGGGATTCATCTGCCGTTTTCTATTTCTATTAGCTGAGACTCTCTGTGTTGGAGTTCCACCTGAGAGCCTGACTACACTTAGCTCATTCCAGAGAGAGCAGTTCCTGCTGGGAAGGTGTTGCTGGATTAAGTCTTATGACCTAAGTGTCTGGGAAATACAAGTTCTGCCTCTTTTCTCACCATTGCAAAACAGAAAAAGATTTGCATTATGATTTGTCTTTGTTTTCCCCAGTCATCCTTAGATTCTCTCTAGGTTGGACCATGCTTTATAGAAGCTCAAGATCAGAATAAATGATTTCTTAACAGAACAAAGAAGTTGAGAGAGAGAGAGAGAGAGAGAGAGAGAGAGATCCTATAAATGGAATGAACAAGATTGTGTCTATATGGTAACATTTCAGACTTTATACATGTGCTATACATAGCCTTTCCATTTAGCGTGCAGACTGCCTCTGCCCAGTAGAGTGGCTGAAAAGCATAATAATTGTTTCTGTCTAAATCAGGTTTCCTTTTTAAAGCTCCTGGAGGGACTGAGTTGATTTCTCATCCTTATTTTCTCCCTATCTTGAGCAACAGCAAATGCAGATGTGTTCAGGGAGAATTAACCCACACCACCCTAATGCTCACTCGTCCGTCCACTCCTCTTCACTCTGGTCATTTGTCGCATGTCTACCCCCTCCCTGTAAGGCACCGTGCTCAGTTTTGTGATTCCCAAGATGAAAAACCAATTTCACAGTGTGATGGGATCCAAGGCAGGACCTAAGCCAGCATATATCAACTCAGAGGTGACTGAGTATTTCTCAAAATCAAAGCTTTTAGAATTAGAGTCTGCAGTGAGAAGTTAGTGTATCCTGACACTGGACTCATAGATTACACATAGATACATGGTCATTCAACCAAGATGGAAAAAAATCTTTGACGAGCTAAACTGATTTTTTTTTCTGTATGTGTTATACTGAAATATTTCCTTTCCTAGTTCATGTAATCTTTAGAAAAAGACTCATGTGACCAATTGAACTGACAACGGGTCATGAGTCTGTGGAGTCTGTGGGTATCTCAGTGTGTAACAAAATAGCAAATAAAACGATGACAACACACTATGCAGGAAATAAAGCAAAAGGCATTGTTCAAACAGTGTGGTAATGCCCCAGCTGATTTACTTGAGAAAGGTAGTTCCTACAAGAAAACTTCCTACCAAAAAATGGGACATCCTTTCACCTGGAGGCAAAAGTTAAGAACTGATGAGGAACAACTTCATAAAAGGTACTAATTGATGGCCTTGATTATGTGGCAAGAAGGGATATATATGGGAAAAAATGGAAAGATAAAATTTAATCTGTTTTGCTTCCATCCACCACATCAGCACCCTGTAATTGCTTAGTTCAAACACAAGTGGAAGGAGAAATAAATATATGATAGAGTTAGATGTTTTCAGAGATTTAAATCTTGCAGGGGAAAATCTGAGAAACAAGCATATGGACTATTGAACACAGTCACAGACTGACAAACTTCTCTGTGAAGGTTTAAAATGTTGGTGCTTTGACTATTTCATGTGTTTTTTTCAGGGATTTGTCTGCCTGGTCACCTCTGCTCCCCTAGCTTGCCTGGGGAAGCTTGTGTGGAGAGGGTGATCATTTTTCCTTTTTATGGGGGGTTCAAGACAGGATTTCTCTGTATAGCCTTGCTCCCTAGACCAGGCTGACCTTGAAACAGCTTACTCCTGGCAGCACCAATCTACTTAAAAAAATGGGAAACAAAGAACCACCACATGAAGTTGGTTTTTGTGGCAAAAGCTAGTCACCTCAGCAAGAAACTGCCCTTACCTTAACTGCTAATAGTATGCTGTGCAAACAGGACACAAAAGAAAGTGACCGCTGAACTTTGCCAAGACAAGGTAGGACAGTCTTTCAAGAATTCCTGCTTCACAGAAAAGTCTGTCAGATATTCTAGGCCTATAGGCCAAAGATGGATGTCCTAACATTATAGAGGACTCTTGGGGATGACTGTCCAGGCATGCAGAGGTGTTTGTCATTTTCTAGCTTCGGAAGTTACTTGCTCTGCACTTCCTGTTTACTCAGGTAATATTCCTCCTTGGGTCTCTGATGGGGTTGAAGATTAGATAGTTATAGCTACAGTTTTCCTTAGTTATAATAGAAAAAAATTAGGCACAAATAGAGTATTTTCTCTGAATTGTCAAATACTAATGGACTGGACCTTGTGAATGCATTTCTTACTTGATAATTATTCTTATTGTATACAGCTTACATTCACAGAGTTAACAGTTTTCCTTTTTATTTAGACAAAAAGGGGGAAATGTTTTGAAATATTACTTTACGTTGTGTGAAGATGTATCACTGCTATTGGTTTAATAAAGAGCTGAATGGCCAATATCTAGGCAGGAAGAGGTTAGGCAGGACTTCTGGGGACAGAGAGATCTCAGGGAAAAAGAAAGGCAGAGCCTCCAGCCAGACAGAAAAGGAACAAGACATGCAGGAGGAGAGGGTAAAATCCATGAGCCATGTGGCAGTACATAGATAAATAGAAACAAGTTAATTTAAGTTATAAGAGCTAGTTAGAAACAAGTCAAGCTATAGACAGAGCTTTCATAATTAATAATGGGTCTCTGTGTCATTTTATGTGAACTGGTGGCCCAAAGAAAAATCTGGCTACATTTCCCAACATGGTTTAGCTAAGGAATTAAGTTCCTGACAGGGAAGTTGTGAAGATACATGCAAATTATAACAGGACCTTTTGGCTTCACTGCTCTTAGAAGACTTAGAGTACCCATTCCTAGGTAGTTCTTAGGCCCAGTCAGTGTGGTTACCATGAGTGCCACACCAGCCGTGACTGCTAAAGGAATCAGACTGAGCAGCAGTTGACTTCAGGCCTGTGAGGAGATCCAGCATCAGAGATCTGCCAAAGCAGGGGATTCCTAGTGCTTTAGGGCAAAACCACAAGCTCAGGGAATCTCAGCACAGGATTGGCCACTCATCTCAGTACACCAATTAGAGAAATGGTGAAATCAAAAGAAGGAGATTGAATTAACATGGTCACATTGGAAGGTACAGACTCCAAGGGCACATTCCAGGCACTAACACCAGCTTGAAGTTTAAGTGGAGAGAGAATTGGGGCCAGCATCGGAGGTCCAAAGCGAACCAATCTTGGTGGAAGTGCTGTCTTATGGTCATTATCCCCCTTCTGGTTCTGCAAGGTAGTTAAAAGAGGTCATTATTGTTTGAGGACATGTGCCTGTTCTCTTGAGATAGTTGCTCCTGTTGGATGGGAGACTTTTAGATGCCTTTGCTGGGGGGAGGGCAGGGTCTGTAATAGTATATAATAAAGCCTGAGCAGAAAGTATCTCAGCTACTTTTAATTTGGGGCCTTCACCCTTGAAGACAGATGAAAAAGAGAGGAGCGGAGGATGGAGAGAAAGGGAGAGGGGCATCGTTGGAATTTAAACAGATACTCCATGAGTAATTTACATCTCTACACATAGAATAAAGTAGGTAGCTGACTCAATGTAAAGGACACAAAAGAAAAAGAAAGGCAGAAGCCTGGGGAGATGGCTCATTGGGGTCAAGTGCTTTCTGTGCAAATGGGAACACCTGAATTTGGAACCTCGGCACCCATAGAAAGCCAAGGTAAGGTTGCATGGTTGTAACCTGAGTGGTGAGAGGCAGAGACAAGTAGATCCTGGTAGCTCACCAGTCAGTCAGTCTAGCACAAAAGGTGGGCCTCAGATTCAATGACGGACCCTGTCTAGCTTCAGGTTGAGTGAGACCCTGTCTCAAGATAGAGAAAGACAGACAAGGACACCCTAATCCTTCTCTGGACTTTGCATTTGTGTACAGAGTGCACACAGGCAGACATGTGTGCACCCCTCACCCCTACACCCATGAAAGCAGAAAATCCAGATTTTGAAATTGCTTTGAGTTACTCTATGAAGTCAGTGCTTTGGGGGGAAAGCAGTTTCTGAATTACAGAAACAGAGGTGTTCTGCACTGAATTAAAAGGTTTGCCAGTCAAATCTTCTATCTTCAAGGACAGAGATACACAGAAGGGCTGTAGAACAGCTGCATCTGTATGCAGAGGCAACCAGGATCGAGTTAACACTTGATCGCTGACAAGACAACGAAGGGGGCAGAGATGCGGACAGCTTTGTTCTCATTTGCTGTGGCAGTGGTTAACATCCTTCCCTGCTCTCTCCATGTTCTCAGGCAACCATAAGTCATCCGCCCTGGATCATCAAGTCTTGATTGCTCAAAAACCTAGCCTAACACGTCTCACCTTCTCCAATCTACCTCCTACACGGTTGCAAATGATTCTTCAAAACTACAAACCTGGGGGCATTCCTGCCTCTTGATTCTTTTTGTCTTCTGCTTCCTCACCAGACAGAAACTTCCGGTCCTGAACACGGCACGACATCTAGCCCTTCCTATTGCTCTGGGTCTCAGCTTTTGTCACTGCACTAGCCTGTGTGACTCTGGGCTAGCTGGGTGCCCCTGCCTCTTGCTCATCCTCCCGTCCCCCTGATAAACCTAGCATTTGTCATGCTCCATCGTACATGCTCTTCTCTCAGGCATGCATCTCTTGTCTCCCTGTCAGTTCCTTCTACAAAGTCCCATGAAAACAATGACCAGGTGTGCCACAAGCCCTTCAATCTGTTTCTAGTCTGTCTTCACACCGATAAAGAAGGGCCAGGGTTTCTTGTTAATTCCTAGCATTTTTCGTTTCCCTTCTGATTAAACGTTGCACAATAAAATATTTCCTGGGGAAATGCAACACACAGGTCTACTCACTGCAGATAGGGAACCCACAACAGCTCCAAGTATGGATACCACCAAAGTCCAATTTGGTGAACTAATGCATTCTATTGGGATTACTTACAGGGATATGGGTGATAGATTTCTTAGAGGAGCAGAAGTGACTCAAAGACAGCTGAATCACCGAAGCCCACCCCTGCACGGGTGACAGTTCACAAAGCTGAGAGTTTAGAGCCCACTGCACAGCCTGCAGGCAGCTCAACAGGTTGGAGAGTGGCCTTTTAAGGTGCCTGAGTTGCTCTAAATCTCTTCTAGGGAGTCCAGTTGGTGTCTGCTTCTTCCAGGCAGCTGGTCTGGTCCGAGTCTTTATAGACACTCTCCTCTCAGAGTCTTCTCTGCAGCTCAGCTTTACTTCATCTGAGAAAGACTGTCATCTTTCCTTGCTTACTCTGGCAGGGAGGAGGCGAGTGAATCTGGTCAGTTTCGTGGTGAAGCTGTTTTGAGTTATTTACCTTCCTGCTTAAGGAGCTTCCTTGAAGGATAGACAGTTTCAATCTTGGAGGAGACTGTTACTCAACAAATACTTGTTGGGCTCCTAAATATATGACCTTTTGAAGACACAACTCTGAGCAAGACAGATGCAATCCTTATCCACCCTTCTGCCACCCTACCACCCCGCCAAGTGTATGGCAGCAATGACCAGCATTCAGGAAGACAAGGGGACAGGTCAAAAGTAGAACAGGACCCCATGGAAAGCAACAGCACAGTTGAGAAAGTCCTTTGTGATCTAGTGAGGGTCACTGGAAACCCAAGTGAGGAGTGGGGTACTGTGGGAAAGAGTTTGGATGGAGAAAGGATGGGGAAGTGTTAACATCACAGGAAGGAAACTGTGTGTAAAGCCACAAACGTAAGACAGAGCTTGGTGGGATTATGGAAGAAACACTGCTGCAGATCTTAGAGTATCCAAATGTGGCAGACAGGAAAGTAGGAGAGAGGATCAGTGGTCAGTTTAGTACTTTGCATTCAAGAATTATAAAGAAAATTGTCCATGATATTGAATAAGAGGAGGAGGATGTCTTGACTTCACTTACACTGACTAGTATACTTTAAACTCTTAATATAATTTGTTTGCCAACAAATTTAACATGTATTCATACGTTTTTATGTGATATGATATTTTTATATGTATGCGTTTTCGTTAGGGCTTCTATTGCTGTGAAGAGACACCATGATCACAGCAAATCTTATAAAGGAAAACATTTACTTGAGGCTAGCTTTCAGTTCAGAGCTTAAATCCATCATCATCATGGCAGGAAGCATGGGATCATGCAGGCAGAAATGATGCTGGAGAAGGTGCTGAGAGTTCTATATCTTGATCCACAAGCAACAGGAAGTGAACCGTGTCACTGGGCATAGCTTGAGCATAGGAGACTGCAAAGCCCAACCCCAACAGGGACACACTTCCTCCAACAAGGCCATACCTACTCCAACAAAGCCACGCCTCCTAATAGTGCCAGTCCCCTATGGGGACCATCTTCTTTCAAACCACTACAATATATACAATGTAGACTGGTTAAGCTAATAAGCTAAGTAATGTAAATATCATCTGATATATTTTAATTTTGTTTGTCATGAGAATATTAAATTTTAGTCCTAGCCATTTTTAACTAGAGTCACCACAGTGGACAGTATGTCTCCTGAATCTATTTTCTTGTCCATTTGAAACTTTGAACCCTTGCCCAGTGTTGATCTCCTCATCCCTACACCCTCCAATCATACCCTTTATTCCTTATATTTCTTAGTCAATTGTGCCCAGGATTCTTTTTATTCTTTTTCTTTCTTAGAAAGAAAGAAAGAAAGAAAGAAAGAAAGAAAGAAAGAAAGAAAGAATCCTTTTTTTGTTTGTTTTTCAAGACATGGTTTCTCTTTGTAGCCTTGGCTGTCCTGGAACTCATTCTGTAAACCAGACTGGCCTTGAACTCAGAGATCTGCCTGCCTCTCCCTCCCAAATGCTGGGATTAAAGGCATGCAGCACCCCTGCCTGGTTCAGAATTAGTTTCAACCTCAAGTATTTGGTTTACAATGTCCCCTTCAAATAACAACAGTCTAACAAGATGTCTGAACCACTGTGTCTCTCAAAAAGGTCACCTTAGTTGAAGGAAATGACATACATTCAAATGTCAATAGCTTGTTGTATTACATAGATGCTCTTGAAATTTCCTTGGTTTTTTTAGGTAAAAAAAAAATTCATGGATCCTACTGGTATATAGTTAGTTTCAATACTAGGATTGTGCTGTAAAACTACCCCCAGACCTCTTTTATAAATGTTAAAAATTCAACATAATAAGAAACTTATAGGTTAGGCTTTCTTAGATAAAGTTTTGTGTGGTGAAAATGTTACACGTACTCAGGTTCCTCTATAATTTAGCTCTCTGAGCTAGGGAGTAGTCAGCACTGACGCTGTCTCAAGAGGAAAGAGTACACAGCAGGTAAATGACAAGTGACTTCACAGCAGTGGTGTCGGAACTACAGCTTTCAGTTCTAAATACTTGGTCCTCTCAAGTCAAATTCTGCTTTTCCAACAATAGATATCAATTATATTATATGTCTGAATTGTAAAACTGAACCTATTAGAGAATTATGTTTACTGTTTTAACCAGAACCCTGGAAAACACAATTCCAGAAGAGTATGAATGTTAAAAGTCAGATAAACTTCTTACAAATTGAAAAAAAAAACCCAGCTTAAACTGAGCAGGTAAGGCAATTTTGTTCTTTAATGACAATCCACAGCTGTTTGAAATAATCATCTCAATAATCAATGATGTATGAAGACTTACAGAGCATGTATTTTTTAAGGACTGTCTAGTTTGGAACAATCATTTTAAACCCCCATAAACTGAAGAATTAATTAGCATGAACAGAAACTCAGCAAACTGATGCTTTAGTCTGTCAAAGAATCTGCTCAGGACCACCCTTCTCAGATCTTGGCATTGTTGAGGATGGGGGAGACAGCACTTCTGATGCTGATGCTGGTGGATAGGTTGCTCCTGGACATTTAACCATCCCATCTTCCAAAGGTGTGACAAGAAACAAGAACATAAAAGTCTTTGCTCCCTCTGTACTTACAGTCCAGCCACAGGGTGAAGCCAAACTTTTTAAGCCAGGACCAGGAGTATTGTCCCTTTCAAGTAAATGTTGAGAAGGTTCTACCAAATAAACAAATAAATAAATAAATAAATAAACAAACAAACAAATAAAAAATTTAAAAAATCCATGAATTCTCCTATCCGGATCATGTCTTGAAGTTTTAGTTTGGAGTTTTCTTTTGCACTGTTTTGCATAGTCACCTTCAAACAGTGGAGAAAGGATCTTACTCTGTGTGGAAGGGAAAGATGTTTTGCGTAAACTGTTGCCTGAAGGTTAAGTTAATAGGACAAACTTTATGGTTTTTTTTAATTGGCCTGGGAGGCAACTTAAAAATAAAAATCTAGAATTCCTGAACTTTGTTGAGTCACAGACAATGTGATTTGAATCTAGGCTTAGTGGTGCAGACTTATAGTTTCAGTTACCTAGGAAGCTGAGGCAGGAGGATCATGTGTTCAAAGTCCATCCTGAGTTACAGAGTGAGTTCAAGATCAGCCTGGGTAATTCAATTTAGTGTGACCTTATCACAAAATTTAAATGTTTTCAAAGGGTGAGAAGTAGTTGTTCAGTGGTAGAGCACCCTGTAGTATATATGAGGTCCTGGGTCCGATTCCCAGTATAAAAAAAAAAGATGATTTGAATAAGCATGTGGCTTTCTAAGGTGGTTGCTGTATTTTTTTGTATAAGAGTTGCTTTAAAAAAGAAAAGAAGAATTTCCTGCTCTTTAGCCAACTTCACATCCGGCTGGGAGTAGGTATGTCTCATTGGAAGAGCATGTGCTCAGGAGACTTGGACCCTGGAATCAATCATCCTCACCAAACCAAAACACCGCACATTTACCAAATGAAGTATAAACCTGTTGCTTTTTCTGCTCAGCACTAATCCTGTCTTCTTGTGAGGACTGAACACTGATTTCCTTCAGGGAGCAGCGCTTTATCTGTTCTCAGTTCATTTAGCCCTAGGGAGGGTCCACAACTAGGACCAGACCTTGGCTGACACAGTCTATCACCATGACTACCGTCTTCGATTGAGAGATGAGCCCCAGACCCAAGTGAGGCTAATAAGATTCAATTCCGGGACCTTGGCTTCGAGACTGGGAAGGACCAATTTGTTTTCTTTTGGGGTTATCAAGAATGTAAAGCTGTAATCTCTGAGAGACATCAGATGATGAAATCCAGCTGAGTATGGAAGAGACAAAAGAGAATCTCAACGGTATTGTTTTGGTAGCTAGGCACAGCTTGACCTGAAGCCACATCCCTGGAATTTTCAGTTATAGGAACCAAAAAAATTAACTCCTGGATTTATATACACTTTAGTGCATTTTCATATATGAAGGTTCAGTCACAAAAACAAACTACTAGAAAGAGGTATATTTTATATACATATAAAGATAGTATGCCTTGTATTGTACCTACTTGCCTTGTCATTTTCATCTTGCTACCATTAATAATTTTCATACTTCATGTTTTGTTTTCATAGCTACACAAACTATTTCCAATTTTGGATTTCTTTTACCGTTCTGAAGAAATAGTGATGAAACCGGGAAGGAAGAGATGAGGAATCTTTAAGGAATCTTTCGCTGGTGACTTCTTAAGTTTGGAATGTAATGATTGTGACTAAGAGCCAAAGTCAGCAGCCTTACCGCAGAGGCTAAGAGAAGGTAGACAAAATCAACCCTGACATCTCTCGCTTTTCTGAGTTCCTGCCTGCCCTTGGCCTCACAGGTCAGAAGGTTTTGGCTGACGTGTCCTGGCTGTCATAAAAGACACTCCTTGTTTGTGATATCCCAGCCCCACGAAGCCATTAGAAGCTGCTCTTCTCTAAAAATCAGATCAATACATCTGTTTCCCCAAGGGTAGAGAAAGAACAAATACCAAGTCCTGATAAACCTTCCCTGACATCGTTGGCTTCCTCAAGCACTATCCTCGGCATAGTTAGTACTCCGGTCCTTTGCTATTAATAAGTCCCTCTTGGGGAGAAGCTAAAAGCTCTAATTTTATCCAGAATGCAGGCAGTGTGCAGAACCAAGCCACTCGCCCCAGTCAGTGTTCTTGCTGGAAACATGGCGTGACTCACTGCCTTCTGAAATGTTCTTCCCTGTCCTCCATCTGAAACCAGGTTTGGAGCAGGATGCCCCCGGCTAGTGTCGTTCACACTATGGCTCTATGTATTTCCTCTGCTCACAGAGAAAGGCAGATACAGATGAAGAATTCACTCAGGTGTTCAGTACTGCACCCTTAAAGTCCCCCGGAGGCAAATCACAAGGAGGCTTGGGGCAAACCTTGGGCATCCGCAAAAGATTTACAAACAAGTCCTTCGCTGCCGACTCCACTCCTGGAAGTTCTGCAGGCAGAGTCAGGAACGCATTCTTCTTTCAGGCACAGTGGAGAGAATGCGCAGCAGACAACCTCTGATAAACCGAGTAGAATCTTCAGGCGCAGCAATGTCCAGCCTGGGATTGCTATCTGTTCCTTTCTCTGCTGGAAACCCACTCAGCAGGTCCCCAGTTGTTCAGAGAAATTGGCCCCTCTGCCTTTTCTCTCTCCGTTCCTCTCCACAGTGATGTTCTGGATAGGGAGTGCTCCCAAGAGGCAACAGTATCAAAAAAGAAAGAAAGAAAGAAAGAAAGAAAGAAAGAAAGAAAGAAAGAA
>LOEQ01002082.1:128884-146302 GCA_001685075.1 Bramus lutescens | reverse complement strand
GAAAAGAAAAGAAAAGAAAAGAAAAGAAAAGAAAAGAAAAGAAAAGAAAAAATCTCTAGTAAAAATTTTCATGAGTACTATTCTGGAACTTTGTGATTGAAAGTTTAAGGAGAAACATTTCCACTATGAAAAAAGTTTATATATGAAGAACTTACCTATCTCTACCAAACCCTCTCTTCTAATAGAAAACTTAGCCCAGTGCATGTCTAGGGGAAGAGTAACGGTGGTGGCACACTCAAGTGCCAGATAACTTGACTAGCATGTGCAAGGCCCTAGGTTGTTTCCCAGCACACACACACACACAGACGCATGCACACGCACACACACACATGCATATGCACACACACCACACCCTGGGGGGAATGAGAAAGGAAGGAAGGAGCTAGGAAAAGGACTCAGTGAGTAAAGTGTACGGTTCAAATCCCCAGCACCCACCTAGAAGTCTAGGTGTGTCTGTGCGTACCTGTGGTCCCATCTCTGAGAGGCAAAGACAGGAAGATCCCCAGGGCTTGGTGGCCAGGCTCTCTAGAAAACTGATGAACTCCAGGTTCACTGAAAGACCCTGCATCAAATAATAAGACAGACGACAATAGAGGAAGATTGCTAATGCTGATCTCTGATCTCCACACAGACACATGCATACATAAGAAGAAAAGAAAGAGAGGTGGGAGTCAGTGGAGGGGGGGAAGAGAAGCTATTGTTTCTGTCTTGAAATAATCGTCGGCTATTTGTAACATGTTGGAAGTTTGAAAGGGGCTAAATTTTCTAGAACACCTTTCTCCCAATTATAAAAATTCTACTAAAAGGATGGATGTTTAATGTTAAGGGACACACAGCTTGGTCTGTTGTGTGATATTTTGTTTGTGTTCTGACAAACCAAGCTTGCCTGGAGATCAGAGGGTGAGATAGCCACCAGTTAATCATAGAAACTGGACAGCGGTGGCACCCGCCTTTGATCCCAGCACTCGGGAGGTGGAGACCAGAAGTGATAAGGTGGGGTTGGGACAGCATCTTGAACCTTTTCGGATGCAGGAAGGAGACAGGTAGAAAACAACTGGCAACTACTCTGGTTCTCTGATCTTCTAGGTTTTTACCCCAATATCTGAGTCACAGGTTTTTATTGATTAATATTAACTAGGTTAATGCCTCATTGGTCAAAAGTCATATCTCCTTCTTCATTTTAAATAACATCCTCTAAGATCTTTAAAAGAAATGTGTACATATGACACAAATATTTGGTGAAGTCTTCTTTTGCTATTATATAATTTTCAATGTTGAGGAATATTCTAATATGTATGGACAGTATTCACAAATTATGCAAATCAAGCATGAGACCTTTAGTTGCGATGTTCAAATCACCACACAGAGTGACTAATTTTTCCAAGTTGGTAGAAGAAGGTAGAAGTCTGCGTCAGTGAGAGGCTTGCCCTGATGATTAGAAATAAAACTTATGCTTTTCCCAGATGGACTGCATTTTATTTTTAAAATATTTATTAAGGCTTATTAGTTTTGTGCCTGAATTCTGTTAAGAGATCTTCTCCATATGTGTTTTAACTCTTCAGAGAGTGATAGTGTTTAGACATGAACAGTCTAATATTGAGTCATAGGCATGGAATGGACTTGGATCGCTAACTCACATAATAATTCCATTCATTTAGAGCCATAAACACGCCACTCTCTTCTATTGCCACCCTTGAAAGCCATTCTGATATGCAAGACAAACTTTAGGTTTAGAGACTAGTTCTGCACCATTTGTTTAAATACTATCTACCACACTATAGGCACAGTGATAAGACCATCATGTGCCTATTGATCAGACCTTGTCAAATGTCACACTTAGCAGATCTTACTCAGGGTTAGGATAGTCTTCTTAGAGATGACAATAAGTAAATAAACCGTCTTAATTATCAATTAACATTAATTTAGCCAACCTTCTTGAGGTCATGGCAAACATTGAAATGAGTCTCAAGAATCTCAACAGAAATCAGTGGCCTATCTGTGGTTTTGAGATGATACACACATACATATATGATACTATCCAATGTCTATTCTATGTCTATGAATTAATATGAGATGTCATGTATAAAAACTACATGAAGAGTCAATACACATATAATATTTCCAGCACTGTTTAAGGTCTATGATGACTAAAGAGAAAAACCATACATTTTCTGCCTCCTAATAGATGCATTCAGAGGTGGCCTTGTTAATAGATGTGATATGGGAGTGCCATGCTAATGAATTTCCAAAAGTGTTATGTACTAACTAAAAATTATGGGTCTGGAGATATGGGTCAAAGGTTAAGAGCAATGAGTGCTCTTCCAGAGGAACCAAGTTCAATCCCCAGCACCCACATGGCAGCTCACAACTTGGAGACAGGGCCTTTATTGGCAGAATCATCTGGCAAACTCCAAGGGACTGGTGTTAAAGGACAATGACTTATGATCAAAAGAGGAAGTAAGGCCTGTGAAGAAATCCTTTTAATGGAAAGAGCAAATAATAAATTATTCTGAGTGTCATGTGAAGGCTCATAGTACAGTCACAGTTCCTCCAAGAGAAGCACAGAGGTGCAGAGAAAGAGATGCTAGAACTCTTTAGAGACTCTCTGGTCACAGCAAATTATAGAGCAGCCAAAAGCTTGAACACACTCTATGATTGGATCCATGGGGATTTGAACACCAAAGTTCAACAGTCATGTAAAAGCCTATGTGGATGGACACAATGGAATCAGAGAGAATAATAAAGTCACCTTTTAAGGAAGACAATTGAGAACTCTTTTAATGCTAGCCTGGCAACACATCTTAGAATCTCACAAAAGTGCTTAGTAAATGGAAGTTTCTGTCCCACCTGGTCCTGAAGCTGTTTGCTCCCAAAGAAGCACATAGAGGCTTATATTATTTATAAACAGTTTGACCTATTAGCTCAGGCTTATTATTAACTAGCTCTTACAACTCAAATTAACCCATAATTCTTATCTATGGTTAGCCACGTACCTTTAGTTAGTACCTTTTCTCAGCACAGCATTTTCATCTTGCTTCCTCTGTTTCTGGGTGGCAACTGTAGACTGAGTCATTCCTTTTCCCAGAATTCTCCTAGTCTGATCACCCTGCCTATACTTCCAGCCTGGGAATTGACTAATTCAGTGTTTTATTAAACCAATACAAGTGACAAATCTTTAGAAGGTACAAAAGCATTATCCCACAGCAGTGCTTTGATTCCAAAAGAGATGTGGATAGTGGAGATGATTCTAGGGGAACACAACTGATTGTGTGTGTGTGTGCATGTGCATGTATGAGTATGTTATAAAATAGGATAGATTATCTTACAGATAGGGACTGGATTGTCCAACCATGGCTGGTTGCATGTTGGGGAGACTGTGAACCCAACAGCTGCTCAGTTCATGAAGCAGGATGCCTTAGCAACCCACACTAGCTCTGAAGGACTGGAAGACTCCTGGGTAGTTGGGAGTTGCTGTGTTCAGTCTGAGTTGGAAGTTCAAGGAAGTTGGAGTCTGACATCAGCAACAGTAGAAAGGACAGATGTGTCCACTTGGCAAGAAGTAAAGGCAAGCAGACACTCCACATTGGATTTTCCTGAGACCTTTCTACATCTGAGTTATTTATGAAAGTGCCACTCATCCTAAGGGAGGGTCCTCCCCTCGCCTTATTAACCCTCCCTGGAAATGTTTTCACAAGTCCAGTCAGATGCTCCCAACTTGAAAATGAAGATTAGTTATCATAGATGGATTTGGTTTTCTTTTTTCTATTGGCTGCTGCTGAATTATAAAGGAAAATGGGGTCACAGAGAAATAAGGATTCCAAATAGACTAATTATAAAGGGAATATGCTTGCCTGCATACTTCATTTCCTTTCATGTTTATTCTAATATGGCTCAGCTGACTGCATTATTATTTAACAGGCACAAAGTCATTACAGTAAGGAAACATATTTGTCTTACAACATATGTGACTGAAATGAATATATATGTATATAACATGTATATACATACATACATATGTCTATGTATTTATTAAAAGAGATAAGGTCTTTTTTTGTTGTCCAGTTTGGCCTGAACTCCTAGACGCAAGTGATCTTCCAGCCTCCACCTTGTAAGTACCTAGGATTATAGGAGCATCCCTCTATACCTTGAAGAAAGTAATTATTTCAAAATTTTTATTGCATTTAAATTTATTTATTTTGTGTATATACACATTCGTGTGTGTGTACATATACCAGAGTGTACAAGTGGAGGTCACAACTTTCGAGATTTAGTTCTCTCTTTCCACCATGTGGATTTCAGGGATCATATTAGTTGACATCAAGCTATACCTGCTGAGCCATATTACTGGCTCAGTAGTAATAATATTTAAAACTGAAATGACGATTGAATGATCAATTCTTTAGGAGCATAGTTATAAAAATTCATAGCATCTCTTCTGCATACACATATCTGGAAAACACAGTTTGGAGAGATGGCCAAGTGGTTAAAAGCACAAGGCACATACGACACTTGCAGTGGACCCAAATTCATTTCTCAGCACCCAGGTGGGCAGCTCACGATAGCCTGTAACTCTAGCTCTAGGGGATCTCCTTCTAGCCTCCATGGACACTTATATTTATATACTCATACAGACACACATACAAAAAAATTAAAAATGAAAATAAGCTAGATATGGTTGCTTACACCTTAAATCCAGCACTTAGGAGTCTGCAGTAGGCAAATCTCTGTGACTGGCTACACAGTAAGTTCTAGGCTAGCCTGGGCTACATAGTGAGATCCTATCTCAAATAAACAAACAAACAAACAAACAAATAAATAAATCTTAAAAATGAAAAGAACATATTCTATATCTGCCTCCTACTTGATATTTTATAAGAAAACACAGTGAGTATATTTTCCTTGTGTATATATCGAATAGAAACTAGACAGACATTGGTAAAGTCCATTGCATCTATGAGTCTTTATCTCTTGCGGGGAGAACAGGTTTCAAGACAGGGTTTCTCTGTGTAACAGTTTTAGCTGTCCTGGAACTAGCTCTTGGAGACCAGGCTGGCCTTGAACTCACAGAAATCTGCCCGCCCCTGCCTCCCTAGTGCTGGGATTAAAGGCATGCACCACCACTGCCTGGCAAGTTTTCATCTTTTAAAGTTATTGGATACTATTGGTCTCTAGGCTTTTATTTAAATGGTGAACTTTTAAATACTGGAAACCATGTTCATTTTTATACTCATTTTCCCTGGTAGAGACTAGAAATGCATTAGTTTCTGGGAACAAACTTGCATAGGTTCTCAATGAACCAAGGTGGAAACCGTTAAACACTTTTGGATTTACATGATCTTTTGTGTTTGCTTTTTAAAGTGCTTGTAGTTGTAATCTCTATATTTTGGAGTAGTTACCTACTTGATATTTATAGATCTTATTTTTCACCCAAGAAACAGAATCTCATTTAGTATACTTAGTTTTATAATAGTCAGGAAGCCAAATCTTTGGGCTGTATCAGATGCATAAAGTCTAGAATGTGTATATTCACAGTGATGTATACTTTATGACTATAACAACTTTGAAAAGTGTCTCAGAAAATCTGGCAGTCCTCTCTATATTCATAAGTGCTTTATATGTATTTAATGAAGATGATTATGTATTCTAGTGAAACTTTTGGACACAACCAATTTGTGCCTCTTCACACTCATCCTGTATGATCTATATATAGTACATCAAACTTACAGGCATGACCTTAAATTTAACGTGTAGAAAACTAAGGCAATAAAAATGTAAACTATTTAACAACAACAACGAAATGAAAGACACCACCTAGTATACATCTTTGTGGGCTTAAGCTGATGATGCTTTGATGTGAGCAGCCTTTATGAGGTTATTGCCCTGTCTTTGTTTGGCATCCTAAATTCTGAAGAAAAGTCACACTGAAATGATCAGGTTATTTACTGGTAAATGGTTATATATAACCCAGACCATCTGATGGCCTTCCACTTACAGCAGAATGAATAAGGTGGGGCTTACTTTAGAGCAAAATAATACATTTATTTAAAGAATTTTAGAAACTTCCAAGGTTTCTGGTGATATTCTGGTCAAAGATGGGGAGGAAAAGGCATATGCCTGAAGAGGGCTCTTCTCAACATGTGGTTTTCCTCCCCTTGACCCACTGAGTTGCCTTCTCTCCCCATAGAAGCTCTTTTCTTTACTTTGGTCCCCAAAGAGGATATCTTTTCGGGTGAGGGGATGGTAGTCTTTTCATCCTCTCAGGGTGCTGTTTTGAGTAAGCTGGATTTCTTCCCATCAACCCTTGCTTCACAAGGATTGGGGTCCGTGCAGTACATGTACAGACAAGGGTTTGGTAACATCCTCCACCTCTTGTACTCACAACTTATATTTTCTTAGGTGTCAAGACCCTGGGGACATATAAAAGGGAAGAGACATGGTTAATGAGAGGACNATATATATATGGTGTAGTAGAAGAGTGCTTATTCATTTCCTGACTGCTCAAACCCGAGTAATCACACAGAAACTATATTAATTACAACACTGTTTGGTCAATGACTTGGGCATATTTCTAGATAACTCTTGCATCTTGAATTAACTCATTTCTATTAATCTATGTATTGGCATGAGGCTGTGGCTTACTAGTAAGGTGTATATCTCCTTCGGCAGCTACATGGCTCTCCCTAACTCTACCTACTCTCTCTATCTCTGGATTTCCATCCTGACTTTACTCTGCTAAGCCATTGGCCAAAAGTAACCAATGGTAATAAAAAACATATTCACAGCATACAGAGGGGAACCCCACATTAATCGGAGAGCAATTGTTGTGGATAGATCCTCTCTCTGTGGTCTTTCAATTTTGCATCAAAAAGAGTTTCAAGATTTCTTTCCCCAAAGACCCAAGCTTTTGGGAAAATATATACAGGAAAGAAGAGTATGTCAGATGGGGAAGAGAATTTTGTCTCCACCGTGTGAAGCCATGTGGAGGCACATGAGGAGGTAGACGGCTATGGGAAGAGTGGGAGTGTTAAGCAGTTGTGATTTGAGAGTGGAGGTAGCAAGTGTGGGAAGAGGAGGAAATGACAGTGCTCAGTTGAGCAGTGGGCCTCACAATCTGGCAGTAAACTGGGAGCTAACAAGGCCCACCTGGAGTGGTTAGTGACAAAAGAAACATTTGTAGCTCACCGAGAGAACATTTAATTGAGGAGAAAATAGTATGATGTTTGGCTAGCAGGAGGCTCATGCTGTATCTTGGCCCCAGCCTCTTTCGGAATTTTGAAATGGGCAGGGAGTGACTGACAGGTCTGTGCTTCTGGGCTGGAAACTGGTCTGGTTTGGGGGGGAGGGTTTGGTGGTATTTCAGCGCTCATACCAGCAGTCAGGTCCTCCACACTGCAGAGATGTTGTCTTTTCTCTTGTGTTTCATAATTTGAGACATTCCATTACTACGTGGCTTATTAAAATTGTTCTGTTTTATTCCTTGATTAAGTTCTTGGCACAGATGTACTTTCTGAGCTAATCATAGATTTGTGCCTTTTAACTTTTTATTTTCAATCTTTTTCATGAAAGTTCAACTTCGCTTTTTTTTCTGTATACTTTATAAAAACCTGTCTTCCCTGTTTAGTCATAAGATCCATTCACCTTAGAGATTCCAGTATTCATTTTTTAGAAAGCCCACAGTCCATCTGTTACCATCTTCTCTGATAAATTTTATTACTCTTTGCTGTTTCCTGCAGCTTTTGGCAGAGGAGACTCTTCTCCAGGAAGCCCACTTGCTTCGTGTGGCAAGAAGTGCATTAAGTTTGTGCCGGTTTTGCTGAAGCCAAATCATGAAACCTGTCCAGAAATGTTTACATCTGCTACTTGTTTGTGCCGTTGCTACACTATGGAGAGTGGGGAAGAATTAGAATGCGGATATGAAGACCCGGAAATTGAAATGCTGTATCAGTTTTGTATTGCACTGCAACAAATGGCCTCAAGTAGTGGTTTAAAACATTCTGCTTTTATTGTCCCAGCCTTCTGGGGGTCAGCAGTCCAGGCACAGGTTAGCTGAGTCCTCATGTAAGGGTCTAGCAAAGCTGAAAGCAAAGTGCCCGCAAGGATGCATTCCTTCCTGCAATTCGACTTTCAAGCCCATGTGGCAGTTGGCAGAATTCTGTTCCTTGTAGCTAAAAGACTGACGTCCCCATTCTCTTGCTGGCTGTCAACTGGGCTTGTCTGGATACACAGAGGCCATAAACACTTCTTTGCCCAGAGCCTGCTCTCAAAGCCTGACAGTTTGCTTCTCGGATATTATCTATTCTGATAAGTAAGTCATATGTCATCTAATTGGAGTAACATTATGTCACCTCTAACACTGAGAGACAATGGAGATCATCACACTGGGCATCAAAGAGATGCATCTCTGTCTCACTCTGCAGTCAAGTTAGAAGACGCTCAGAAGAGGATCAGGACCTAACCATACAGTTTGCTATGAACTGAACAGTGTTTCCACCCAATTCCTGTTAGGAGTCATAACCTTATTATGGTTGTGTTTAGAGATAAGAGTCTGTATGAAGTAGCTAAGCTAAAATAGGGATATAAATGAGTCTTTTATATCATCGGATTGGGGTTCTAATAAGATATCAGAGAGCCCCTTTTCTCTTTGTGTCCACAACAAGAAAGCAACCACCTGAAAGCCAAAAATAGAGTTCTCACCAGAAACAAGGCCTTGAGGAAACCTTTATCTTGGGTATCTAGTCTCGAGAGCTGTGAGAAAAATCAATTTCTGAGAAGCCACCCAGTGTATGCATTGTGTTATGGTGGCTTACAAGAACACACAAACATCAGTAGCTGAAAGGTATCTTTTTCTCCTGTGTTCTTGCTTGGGTGGCCAGACCATGGCTGCCATTCCTTGGAGAACATATGGACTATGAGCCTAACGTCGTCATGTTGTGCCATTTCTGTTTTCACACCAGAAAATGGGTCTGAAAAAGTAGTTTTTGAGGATGATGCCAGGTTCAGCACCAAAGGTGAGTAAGAATGGAGTCAGCTTGGTCCTTGATGTAGCCCCATGGATGCCCACTGATGGCCTCTAATTCCTACTTCACCATTTTCTCAGTGCCATCATATTCAGCAGCTTTCTCCAGGCAGAAAAGTATATCCCCATCAGACATGTTGGGATTAGGCACAAGGAAAATCATACCACAGAGCTTACCATTGAGCACCTACATGCCCTTGGAAGCCCTAGTAGATGCAGAAAGAATGCTCTGGGCCTCACAACTTTCACACTACAGTTCCCCAGAGGGGTTATTCATAATCTCCTGAGTAGTAGTTATGTCATGGATTGTGGTCAAGAGTCCTTCTATAATCTCAGCTGTCTTGGATACTTTGCCTGGACAGCTAAGAAGTTGGTGGTCCAGGAGCCATTGATCATAATCTTGAGTAAGTTTGCCTCCTTCTTGGGGTTTATGCCCCTCAGAAGGGGTTGAGATAGTGGTCATTCAGCTCTACCCTTCAAGTGAGGTCTCACCTTCTCCAAGGTAGTAAGGATGCTAGCAGTCTTCTCAATGCACTTGGCATTTCATCACCCTATTTGATGTTAGTGGGGTATGCTGACTAGTTTCATATCAGCTTGACACAGCAATACTCATCGGAGAGAGGGGAACCTCAATTGAGAAAATACCTTCAAAAGCTCTGGCTGCAGACGAGCCTGTAGGCCATTTTCTTAATTAGTGGGGGAGAGCCCAGTCTGTTGTGGGTGAGGCCACCTCTGGGCTGGTGAGAAAGCAGGCTGAGCAAGTCATAGAGAGCAAGCCAGTAAGCAGATCCCGTCCTTGGTCTCTGCATCAGCTTCTGCTTCCAGGTTCCAGCCCTGACTTCCTTCAATGCTGAACAGTTATGTGGAAATGTAAGCTAAATAAACTCTTTCCTCCCCAGACTTGCCTTTGGTTATGGAGATTTATCACAGCAGTTGTAACCCTGACTCAGACATGGACTCTCAATCCTGAGAGAGGGAGATGGCCTTCCTCTTAATGGCAAGCTTCTTGTTCTTCGTTAGGCCTTGATTGTGTCATGGGCTTGTTGTGAGTAGAACCGTACGAGAATATGAAGACCATGTAGTTGAGATCAAAGAGAAAATGCACTGATAGTTACCATGTCCTCTTTGCTGAAGTAGAAGGCATGTTTGATGATCAGGTGCTGCATACAGATAAACCCAGGCACTCCTGCTTCACCCTCATGCCTTCGGATGCAGTTGGCACTGCAGGAAAGGGTGTCGCTGTCCGCCAAACAGGGAGGAGCAAAAGCTAAAATGGATTTTTAAACAGAAAAATCCAACTGAAATAAGTCTGTTGATGAGCTCCACAATGAAACAGAGAAGAGAAAGAAGCAGTGAACCTGAATGTGAACCACAGAAATGAGCCGATGTGGTATGAAAAGAAAGCACAATGAAAAATTTAAATGAACAAAGCTTCAGGGACCCGTGAGATCAGGAGGAAACCCATACTATTTATGCCATTTAAGTTGGGAAGAAAAGGTTTTAAAGATAAGGCAGAAAACATGCTACAAGAAATAATGCCTGGGGCTGGAGAGATGGCTCAGTGGTTAAGAGCATTGCTTGCTCTTCCAAAGNTAAATAAATAAATAAATAAATAAATAAATAAATAAATAAATAAATATTAAAATAATATTGCCTGGAAAATCTCCCAAACTTAGAAAAAGAATCATCAACCTACATGCTCAGAAAGCAGAAAATTCCAAATGTAACAAAAGTGTATGCGTGTAAGTGAAGTTTTTCTTGGTAACATTATGTATTAGTAAGGTGTCTCTTGAGTAACAGAACTATAGAATGAATACATATATATATATAGGGATTTGTTAGAATTATTTACAGGCTGTGGTCCAGCTAATCAAACAGGACAGTCCAAGAGTCCAGTAACTGTTCAGTCCACAAGGCTGCCTATATCAGCTGCCCTTCAGTATACACGAGACTCCTGAAGAAGTAGACTCTAATGCCAGTGAATGAACAGACTTGCTAGCAAGGCAGAGCAAGCAAGCAAAGAACAAAAGTTTCCTTCTCCCATGTCCTTTATCAGGGCTTCTAGCAGAAGGCGTGGCCTGATTAAAGATGTGTCTTCCTTCTTCAAAGATCTGGATTAGAAGTGGATTGTCCCACTTCAAATTAAGCAAAAGTCCCTCACGGGTGTGCCCCTCCATTTGGGGTCTTTGTTAATTCCAGATATAGTTAAGCTGACAGCCAAGAGTCACCGTCACAGATTGCTGTCTTTCAGTTACTCTGTCTTTGTTTTGTTTTTAAATGAAACCAGTTTAAGATGCGCTAGCTCAGGAAAAGAATATTTGTGTATTGGTGATATTACCTTCAGCAAATTTCTGAACTTCTGTGTCCACACTCCTCGGTTGGAATAATTAGGATTATTACACATGTGATCTGGGCTTTACTAAAAGGCAAATGAGGCGGCACGTGAAACACCAACTCTCTACATGGCAAAGAACAGACATCTGATTAACACTCATTTCTTTCCTTCCCTCCTGTTTTTCTTGCACTTTGTACACTTTTGTTTACAGACTCTCATGATTAGTTTTCAGGTTCAGTTCAGCGTGTGGTATAATGTTTTCCTCTTTCTCTTTGATGATACCAGACTTCAAGATACAGTAGTGTTAAAGGAGATTGTTTCTACCATTGAAGCAGATGCTTTTTGGGGGGTTCAGAATAACTACTAAGCACTTTTAAAGCACTATTTAAGTCTGATAAAATTGCTATTAATGTTAACAAGTTCCTTATTCTTTTGTTGAAGGACCTCCTTATGTCCAGAAGGCTGCAAAGATCTGAAGAGACATGGCAGCTACTGGCCATTGGAAGAGTTCCAGACAGCTAGCAAATCTCTGGGGGCAAGCCAGGCTTGAGCATTGTAGCTGAAGTCAAGGGCTGAGGAATCTCAACACCTGTGACTGCCTGGAACAGTGGTTATCAACCTGTGGGTCACAACCCCTTTGGGAGGTCAAACAACCTTTTCATAGGGGTTGGCTAAGACCATCAGAAACACAAATATTTACATTATTATTATTCGTAGCAGCAAAATTAAAGCCACGAAGTAGCAACAAAAATAATTTTATGGTTGGGGGTCAGTCACCACAACATGAGGAACTATATTAAAGGGTTGCAGCATTACAAGGTTGAGAACCACTGGTCTAGAAGCTATCATGCTAGCTGCTATCAAGGGCTAAGGAATCCAAATACCTAAGTCTACAGAAGATTGTAACACCAGTAAAGGTTCACACTCTAAGCTTGCACAGAGTTACAACTCCAGATGGTGCTGCCTGCAGCTGCACTCACCTGTCTGCTCTTACTGCTTACCAGACACTGCGGGATACAATTGTGGCCCACTCTAAAGAGCTTCTCCTTGGCTAGGTAGTGTCAAAGGATCCTGGCCAGCTGACTGGTAACACCATTACGAATCTTCTTGGAAAGGACATGCTTAGGTTTTTCAAGGTAATGACTCTTAGCCTAGGTAGCAAAAATCCCATGGATAAAAGTAATTAAAACCCTTAGAAGTATATACTTAAAATCCAAGTAAGAAAAAAAAATTGCCTACACTAAGTCTTAAATGTCTGTTGTGCCATAAAGTATGAAGACTCTCAAGAGCTAATGAGATCTTTTCTAAAAGAAACAGACACCTAAAAAGATGAATACATTTCTGCTGATCTCAGATGGCATGAATGAGACATCAGAGAGAATGGAAGGAAGTGGTAGCAGAGACAGTACTTTTCATCTCCGAAATTCCTCTCAAAACATAAAGAGCAACAAGGACAACAAACGCAAGTCCTGGGGTGACTTCTACACAAACATCTGGATGGCAGAGTATTCCCATGAACTAGTTTCACTTTTGTACTAGAAGAATGTGGGGGTGTGAAAGAAAATGGACTCCACAGAGGGTGGAACTATTAGAAGGGGGTGGCCTTGCTGGAGGAAGTCTGTCACCACGGGGCTGGGCTTTGAGGCCTCCTATGCTTAAGTTATGCCCAGTGTCACAATTCACTTCTCTGTTGCGTGCAGATCAAGATGTAGAATTCTCAGCTTCTTTTCCAGTGTCTGTCTGCCTGCATGTTGTCATGTCCTGCCATGCCTGTACTACACCTCTGAAACTTTAAGCCACCCCAATTCACTGTGTTCCTTTATAAGAGTTGCTGTGGTCATGGTGTCTCTTCACAGCAATAGATACCCTAACTAAGACAAATAAAAAGGCAAATTGCAAATGAACTCCTGACCTTCTCCTGAGGTCAAGAGAAGTCCTACATCAGCATGAGCACTCATCGCAGGGTCCTGGCCAATCTGAGAGCAAGAGCTGAGACTGGGAGGAGGCACTGCTGAACGAAATTCATAAATTCAAGGGGATATTCTAACAATGACTAATGGTGTAATAGTCCAATGAAGCCAAATGGGTCCTATAAACACTCAAAAACTAACTAAATGTTTCCATAAAGCAAAGTCCCCCATTGATGATAAAATGTTGAAAACAGAATCCATATTGAATGGGATGCGAACCATAGCAGCCAACGAAGAGAGCATCTATTTAAAAATTAGGAAGAGAGACAACATGGTGTTATGTGTAATCCCAGCTCATGGGAGGTAACTGCAGGAAAACAGTGAGTTCAAGGCCAGCTTGGGTTATAGGCTGAAGCCATAAACAAACAAATGAATTGTAAAGAGAAGCAATTCTCTTTTAGTCATCTTAGAAAAGAAAATAATACATAATTTCTGCATCTCCAAAGAATTGTCTTCCATCCCTCTTCTGAAAGCACAGAAAAACTCATTTCAATAAAACAAAATAAAACCAATAGCTATGGCCTTCTGACTTAGCCACCCAAGAGTTAGAATTAAACACAATGTAGCATCACACCTGACCTGATACCTTGACACCTTCTCAAGGTCTAAGTATAAACTCTACAAGAACAAAGACCCTGTGATTCTATGGCTTGCATGCTATTTTCCATATACTGAGTATGAAATACATATTAAGTGAGCAGATGAGAAGTAGTTGAAGTAACAGAATACAAAGAGGGTGCGAAAGAGGAATTAACCAGTATCAAGACTTTATAAAAGGTATTATCCTGGTTTTGCATTGGGGTCACTAGCAGGACATTAAGAATGCTGTCTTAGGGCTTAAGAGATGGCTCAGCAGTTAAGAGCATTAGCTGCTCTTGCAGAGGACCTCAGCTCAGTTCCCAGCACTTACACTGCAGCTCACAAGTATAACTCCAGTTCCAGGAGACAGGATGGCCTCTGTTGGCCTCCAGGGGTACCAGCACTCATGTGCACATACCTACATGCATACTTAATATAAAGATAATGAAAATAAGCCTTTAAAAATGATAATAAAAGCCATGCTCTATAAAAATATTTTTAAATCAATTTTCTTTTCATGTTTAAAGAAAAAAATATTTTTTCTGAATGTTAGCAAGGCTCTAATTTGACTAGGCAAAAAGCAAATAATCAAATTCTCTGCATCAGGAATGAAAGGAATTATTATACATGAGCAAACATTAGAAGATACTATGATCAACTCATCACCAACACACATAACAGTTTATGTGAATTGAGCACACTCACTAAGGGACATGAATCCATACTGGCACAGATGAAAAGAAATATCAGAAACACCCAATTTCCATTAAAGAAATTTAAAATTTAAAAACCTTCTTATGGGGGGAGGGAAGCCAAACCCAAAAAACTCCAAGTCTAGAGAGTTGCATTGGTGGATTCTAGCAAACATTTAAGACACAGAAAGAATTTTATGCAGCATTTTTTTCAGAGAACAAAGCAAATACTTTCTAATTCATTTTATGAGATCAACTGAAAAGAAGACATTACAAGAAAATAAGATTATAGAGAAATATCTTTTATGAGGAGAGACATGATATCCTTTGAAGAATAAAATTCAGCTAGGTGGTGGTAGCACACGCCTTTAATTCCAGCACTTGGGAGGTAGAAGCAGGCAAATTTCTGTGAGTTTAAGGCCAGCCTGGTCTACAAAGCAAGTTACAGGACAGCGAGGCTGTTATGCAGAGAAACCCTATCTCGAAAAGCAAAACAAAAGAATAAAATACAGCAATATATAAAAAGAACAATACAGCATGGCCTAGTGAGTTTATCTAGGAATGTAAGATTAGTTTAACTTTAAAAATAAAATCAACTAAATCAATAGTCAGACAATGCTGTCTTGGTCCATCTTTGAGCTCCTACAGCAGCATATTTGAAACTGGGTGGTTTATAAAGATGGGAGATTTATTTCTTATGGTTTAGAGGTTAGGCATTCCAAAGTCAAGAGACATGCATTTAGGCAGGTTCTGTATACAGCATCATCATATGGTGGAAAGCTGAAATGTAATGGTGTATATAAAAGAGAGAGCGGGACAGAACAAATCCTTTCCATCAGGAACCCAATTCTGTGTACTAGGGATGGAACCTAGGGCCACAAGTATGTCAGGAAACTGCTCTACCACTGAGCTATGCTCCAACCTGATCCTAAAGGATCCAGCTTGATCCTTATCATTGTTACATCCGAGATCAAATTTGGAACACATAAGTTTCATACTTTTTAAAAATGCAAATCATACTTCATGATCATGGTTTGGAAATGTTAATATTTTAAAGATACAGATTCTCTACTAATTTAAGATTCTGTGCAGCACTAATAAAGATACCAGTGGGGTGTGTGCTCATGCACATGTGTCTGTGTGTAAACTGACAAGATGATTCTAAAGCTTCTATGGAAATGAAAATAATCTAGGATAGTCAGAATAATTTTGATGAGCAGCAATATTTGCAAATTTACAATGAATTTATTTTGAGACTTATAAAATTATCATAATCAACAGAATGTAATCTGCATATAAATATGGATGGACATCTGAATCAATGAAATTAGAGACTCCAGAATAGATCCATGCACATGAGTACGTGTTTATATGTGTGTGTGTGTGTGTGTGTGTGTGTGTGTGAATGTGTGTATGAGGGAGGAAGTGGGAGACAGAGAACTGAGGATAATGTCTTTTCAATAATTGATGTGGTGCTGAGATAACTAGATATCCATATGTGACAAAAATAAACAGGCCTCCTCCAATATGGGGTTTTGCTCACCTTTTAAAGTCTATCAGGTCTTCATGGGGCTGATGACAACCATCCCCAGTGGCAGGAATAGTCATATTTATTATACTGAATAAGTATTGGGAATATTCCCTCAGATACACCTAGAAATCAAAGTTCACTTTTTATCTTGGCATTTCTCAGTTGACACATAAAATGCATCCTTATACTGATATAAATATTAGTATTTTCTTAATTTTTATGGGTGACAAAAAATCTTAACCCCATATTTCCCCATAATTTCACACAGAAAAGCTGAGACTCAGTCACAAATCCCAATGCTTACATTATCTCTGCTGTATTTCATTTTTATTTACAGACTTGTCTAGGAGACAAATTAATAATTTCAGTGTTCCTTTATAATACTCTGATAAAGTTTGTGAGCAAATGACCTCTAAAGACATTTCATTTCCTGTTTTTCTATTATTCGATGTTGTGTAGTGGTTTTCTCTGAGAGTAAAACCTTTGCATCTCAGAGGGAAACGTCTTAAGTCACAGGATGTGGAAAGGGAAGTGAAACAACAGGCTATTTTAAGACAGGATGTTTATAGGGAGATGAAAACAAAAACAACAGACAAAACCCACAACAGGATGTTCCAAGGGAAGGTGAATCCTCCATCCTGCAACGGATCTCATTGACAGCGGAACTCAAAAAAGCTCTTGGAAGTCCCTGAAACTGACCATATTCACTAAGTCCTTCCCTCTTCAAGAATATAAAAACAGTAAAGATCGCTGAGCATCATTCTCAGATGAATCCAGCTACTTGAAAGAAGCAGAAACAAACTCCCTGGAAGAAGCAAAGACCAACTGAGCTACTTAGGAGAGACTCACACCAATCGAGCCACTGGGAAAGGATGCTCTCCTTGTTGAGCTGCCTGCAGGTTGTAAGGTGTGCTCTGTGAGCTGTCATCCACACTGGGATGGGCTTTGATGATGCAGCTGTCTTTGAGTCATTTCTGCTCCTGTAAGTAACCCCTCACCCATATTCCTATAAGCAAACTCAGTAAAATTCATTGGTTCACTATGTTGTACTTTGGGGTGAGTAGACATTCATTTACATTTCCTCAGGAATAGTGCCTTGCAATATTCCACAAGGATAGTCTTAATGTTTTGGTATTGACATACCAATTGAATCCTTATCTAGTAATTTATAATGGCTCCTTACATTAAGTCTTGCCCCTTAGGAATTTCTTATGATCATTCTTATTTAATACTTACAAGATTAGATGCCCTATCATACTACAAAAGCATTTGTTCAACTATGTTCATAGCAGCAT
>LOEQ01002082.1:54854-95137 GCA_001685075.1 Bramus lutescens | reverse complement strand
GTTATTTCGGGGTATAAGCTAGCTGTGCGGGAGCCGGGCAGGACGAAAAACAGGGCCCGCTCCCCTCAATACTACATTTCTAGTTTGTAATTATGATACTAGATTTTATATGCACACATGTTAGTACTGTATTTTTCTGTGGTGTCTTCAGATTCTACAGACTTTACAGAATTATTTAACATATATAAAAGGACTCTTGTGTCTGTATCATAGAATATAAATACTTGGGTAAAAATACTATATTGAGTCAATTTGTATGGTAGTAGAATGGTTTAATGTATTAAAGGGAAAGCTTAGTCCATACACTGTTGAATTGTTGAACAGGTCCATAAATTAGGTAAGTTAAAGCTATGATGTAAAAGTTCAATTGTAGAGTGATTTTCTTTGTGTGTTTAATTTGGTATTTCTTGTTTATATTATCTACTTTTACTATGTATTTCTTGTCCATCCTTTAGATAAATACATCATTTTTATTATTAAATAGCCAATGTAAAATTTAGTTTATAATCTGAGTGATCACCTTATATCATCTATGTGTTTATTAGAGATCTAGTCTTTAGGCTGGATGCTCAGCCACTTTACCTGTCTACCTGCATGACCAATCAAATAGGATGAGGGATACTTTTGAGTCCTATGTTTTTGTTAACTAAGTTACCTCTTAAACACTACTTTTCATATTCTTTGGAGATCTTTGGTTAATATCTATGCTAAAAAGCCATATGTATTATGGAATTTTTAAATAGGCCTCATTAAGTTGTATAGCATTTTAATGAGTTATGTCTAATATTTATGGTGATGCAACAAACACTACAGTCCTCATACATGGCCATCACTCTATAAAAGTTTATTTCTGCCTCTTTTTGGTTCAGTGCTTCTCTTTCAACCTTGACAACCACCTAATGTGCTGTCTGTTCCTATAATTATGCTTTTCTAAGGTTTCAGTTCAATGGACTCTTGAAATCCACAGTCTTTTGTGTCTGGTTTCTTTCCTATACATACTTGAGTGCTTTATCCATGTGGTATATGTGAGAAGTAGGATTCTGAGGTGTGGAAATAAAGTTCTTCATTTATTTGTTTATTTTTAATTTTCTTTTTGAAACAGAATCTCACTTTATACCCAAGGTCATGTAGCTCAGGTAGTCATCCAACT
The DNA here is from genome assembly GCA_001685075.1 of Bramus lutescens. NCBI lineage: Eukaryota > Metazoa > Chordata > Mammalia > Rodentia > Cricetidae > Bramus > Bramus lutescens. Next base: position 93,987 of record LOEQ01002082.1, on the reverse strand, counting down.
TGATGACCTTCCTGCTAGGCATCTTGAGTACTGGGATTATAGGCATGTCACTCACTTCTGCCTTTATCTTTTTAATACTTGGTAGAAATTTGGACTGTCTCTGAATATTACGAATAAAGTTTTTATGACCATTGAGTACATGCCTTCTTAAAATGTATTTCCATTTGTTTTGGGTAATAACCTAGGATAAGATTTTGGGCTATATGGTAAGTGCCTGTTTAAATTTATAAAATTGTCAATTTGTTTTCCAAAGTGACTGACTTTAGTGATTTTTTTTTTGTGTGTGTGTGTGTGTTTTAACAGATAAAGCTTGCCTGAAGATCAGAGTGCAGAGCTAAGCCCCTAGAGGACAGGGAGTGGTGGCACACACCTTTAATTCCAGAATTTGGGAGGCAGAGGCAAAGGGATCTCTTGTTAGTTCAAGGCTACCCTGGGCTATGTGAGATTGAATCTGTCTAAAAGAGAAGCAGTGCCTGTACAAAGGTGATCCCAGAACTTGAGAGGTGGAGACAGGAGTGATATGGCGGAACAGAGAGAGGAATACAAAGCGGAAGGAGATAAGAGCTCAGTGCTGTCTGAGGACAGGATTGCTTCTTTGGTCTGAACATTGGTAGAGGTTAAAGGTCTCTCTAGTGGCTGGCTGTATTGCTTCTCTTATCCTTCAGCTCCTACCCCCTTATTTCTGACTCTGGGTTTTATTAGAATTCCTGCTACAACTGACCTTCAGTGTTAATTTTTTCTTTTATTCTCATGTATTTGGAAAGCATTTCAGATTTCAGTGCTATGAATTTTTTTTCTTAAGTAGTTTATATTCTCTTTCTCTCTCTCTCTCTCTCTCTCTCTCTCTCTCTCTCTCTCTCTTTGGCAGGGAAAGGGAGGAGAGAAGATGGAAAATCATTTAAGCCTTCAAAATTTTTCTTTATTAGTTCCTAAAATCTGGTTTGTAAGACTGTTGTGGCTCAAATGAGGTAATGACTATGGATATCTTTATATTCCTGTCTGTCTAAGGCCTAAGGCCTTGAGTATTTTTAATTAACCACATCTTTTCTGAAATACCATGATGGAAGGTTGGTATATAGTCTGTAGACTATATAATAGAAAACAAAGAAAATGGTATGCAAGAAATTCTGTTGTTCCTATACTGGACAGAGAATCACACACACTCTGTGTGTCTGTGTGTTTGTCTGTCTGAATCTGTTTTTATGTTTGTTGAGAAGTAGTGACCATATGAACATAATGTGAGGACGTGAGTAGTACTCAGGTGTCAAATGAAATGGCAGACGTTTCTGTGCTTTACCTGTCTTTAGAGAAAATTATTGTAGCGTGTGTGTGTGTGTGTGTGTGTGTGTGTGTCTGTCTGTCTGTCCGTCCGTCCGTCCATCCATCCATCATCTATCCATCTGTCTATCTATCTATCCTTTTGAGACAGTTTCTCTGGCTGTCCTGGAACTCACTTTATAGACCAGGCTGACCTCAAACTCACAGAGATCCTCCTGCCTCTGCTTCCTGAGTGCTGGGCTTAAAGGTGTGCACCATGACTGCTCAGCTGTAAACTTTATTTTTAATCTTTGTGTTGATCAGTACCCTAATTGTGCATACAATACACAGTACTTTATTTTTTTATAACTGGTTTTACATAATCTGGTGTCTTTGTTATGAAAATGAAAAAAGTTAACTTGGGAGACCTATTCACCTTTTCCTTTTTGTTTTGCTGCCTTTATGGCTAAAACTTAGATGTTGGACTATCATCTTTGAGAACATTATCTCTAAATTTGCTTTTGTAAACTGTGTCTTGCATTCCTAATATTCCCTTCATGAATTGTGCTGTCTATAATATTTATTGTTTATTGTCAAGGTTTATAGTAGTTAAACTGCTATAACTGAAAAACAACGAACAACATTTATGATGGTATACTAAAGATAAAAGGGACCTTTTTTGTAGCTTTTTAGTTCTCAATATTATGTCTTTCTATGGTTTGCATCATGATTTTTTTAAACTTTTTTTTCTTTACTTTTATGGCTTTTGAGACAAGGTCTGACTATGTATCCCAAACTGACCTTCAACTTGTGTTCTTCCTGCCTCAGTCTCCCAAGTTTGGAATTATAGGTATTGGTGACAATGCCTGTCCTTTTCTTGAACATTCTTATGGCTATGTTTCTCCCCTGCTGGTTGAAGAACATATGCTTTATTTATTGATTGTTTTGCTTTTTAATCCTAATATGTGAAGTACTAATGTACTGTTTTCTGGGTATGATGCTAGCTAACACCATGTTATTCTTTATTAAGCTACATGCTTTCTTGGATCTCATATTGTTATTATTTTGTTTTGGACTCATTTCACAGTTTCGTACAATGTCTCCTAAGCTGATACATGTTTTCAGGAGTAATGTGTATGGGTGCTTGTCAGTGTAATATTTAAAACTGTCCTTTTGACTTTCATGTCTGGTACATTCCTTGGCTGGGTTTAAATTCACATTTAAATTGCCTTCATTCAGAATTTTGAAGGCTACATTTCTTTGCCTTTAATAACTAGTTTTATTGAGGAGTGGTGTGATGGTGTGATGGCTCATGAATTGTTTCTTTGTAGGAAATCCACTTTTGTTCTATGGAACCTGTTGATGCTTCTGTGTCTTTGGAATTGTGAAATTCAAGGAGGGTGAATTACAGTTTCATTTTTTGCTTGTTGTCTTAAAAGGTTTAGTGGACAATTTGAATATGAAAGTTTAGGTCAGTCTTCCTTTCTGTAGTGTTTTTTTTAATGTCTTTTTTTCTCTTGTGTATTCTCTTCCTAGAGCTTCTAAATCAATTTGATAAGTAAAAACATTTTCTTGGACCTTTCATTGACATTTCGTTTTCTTACAGTGTATTACTGAATAATTTCAGTAATTTATATTTCTAGAAATTCTTTGTAGTGCATAGTTACTTTTATAATAGTTTAGAACACTAAGTTTTATTACAAGTTTTCCTCTTTCAGTTAAGTATTACACTTTGTTAATTATCATTTTTTCTTGGTGGTGGTTTCTTTAGGTGTCTCGTGATACTGTTTATACAGTTATGAGAAAAAATTGTGATACTGATAGTGCTCTCATTTTATTTATTTATTTATTTATTTATTTATTACCATTTTCTCTGTATTTTTGGCAACTAAGTATGCTGAGTTAGAATTTGTGATGTAATTAACCATACTCTTGAAAGCATTATTTGAAAACCCTAGAGTAAATAAATTCTGGCACCCCCCCCACTATTTGTTCTTCTAGACAATTTCAGTACTGTTTGAATAATAATTTCATGATTCAGTCAAACATATTTCATAATATAGACTGTTGCTTGGCTTTCATTTGGCTCCAAGAATTTCTCTTCCCCAAAGCATTGTTATTTACCCTGGACAGATAATTATAACTTGAACCCTGGTGTATTTGTTTGGAGATATCTGTCTCCTTTACATTATAGTGTGGTTTTAAGCATTATTAGGTATGACTTAGAGAATTGTATTAAAATTACTTACTATGGGGATTAAAATATAAAAAAATAATGAAGTTAAATTCATTGCTGAGAATGTTGCTTCCAGGTTGTTCAGTGGTAGAGCACATATTTCCAGTACTGGAAACAAGTGTAACATAGTTCTTAGTTTGAGTATTAGTTTTATTTCTCCATATATTGAAATATATATACATATATATATGAATCAGTTCTTGATTATTTAAATTCTTTCTAGATACTACCTGATTTTATTTGTACCTTTAATGTAAGTTGATTTTTCAGTAAATAACTTCACAGACAACGGGGAAAAGGTGCTAAATAGTGATATTCGTATAGGATAAATGCTTTCTTACTCTTGTACTCTTGTTTGTTAGAGGTTTATCAATAATGAAACTGCCCTGTGGACTTTTCTGTAGCATTTGAAGATGATAATTCAGTTGACATACAACCTTGGCATTGCTAGTGTAGAATTAATAGTTATTGCATAGCATAAACTAAGTTAATATCTGCATTTTCCTCTGAGGTGGACCTAAGGAGCACTTTTCAGCTTGGCTTTATATTAGCATAGTAACTACCTGTATAATTAACAAATTCTTACTGATAATGTTCTGGGTGACTCCAAACCTTAAAAGCTAGATGGTGAATTTTTCTTTTGCATTTTCTCAGTTTATTATAACTACTGGTAATATTTGCTATGTAGAAACACATAGTACATTAGTACAATAGGAAATTCAACAATTTAAAAAGATTTTAAATGATAAAATTAAATAAGCTGCAATAATAATAGTGTTTTATAATTAAATTTTTTTTAAAAATAATACTGTTTTTTAAAAACCTAAATGTTTTAGCCTACTTTTTAATTCCACAGTAAAATACCTGAAATAAGCCACTTTGTAAAAAGAAGAGGTTTGTTTAGTTTATTTACTAGTTTGGAGACTCAAAGGCATGGCAGCTACATGTATTTAATTAACTCTGTTGAAAGTTCCCCGTCAGGTGTCAGATGGTAACTGAGCACGCAAGCCATCACATTTGGAGGCAGGTGACAGGGAGAGGACAAGAGGGACCATGCTTTGTAGCAGGCTTTTTCTTTTGCACCACAAACCAGCTCCCAAATCATGACGTGTAGACTTAACTAGTTTTAAATGCTTGGCCTACCTTAGGCTCTCATTTCTGGTTAGGTCTTTTAACTTAAATTAACTTGTTTCTCTTTATTTACCTTTTGCCTCAGGGCTTTTTCCTTTCCTTTCCTTCTGTGTATCTTACTTTCACTGCTACTCCTGTCTGACTTGTTGGTGTCTGCCTGGCTTCTGGCCCTAGGCATCTTCCCTTGTTCTCTCTGCTTTTCCTTCTTTCATTCTTTCCTTTGCTCAAACCTAGATTTCTCCTCCTGTTTATTCTCTCTGCCTGGCAGTCCTACCTATCCCTTTTCCTGCCTAGCTGTTCAGCTTTTTATTAGACCAGGCAAGGTGAAATAGATGTAAAACATCTTTACATAATTATATACATTCTTAAATTGTTAAAGAAATGTAGCATAAACAAAAGTAACACACCTTTACAAAAAGTAATATTCTGAAGCATCAAATGGAACACATCTTTGCCTAGTTAAAATAGTATTTTACAACAGTGCTTTTTTTTTTATAATCACTTTCTTACAAGAACTAAAGGGGTCTCATGAGAATAACCCAACAAGAGCATGCCCCTAGTGAACCTGAGGACCAAACCTAATGTCACAAAGGATGCTTGGGTGACTCTTATCATACCCCAAGTGTAGCATTAAGTAATAATTTATGAATGTAGAAAGTCAGTTCTTTGGTAACAAATTAGGAATCTTAGTAGTCACTTAATATATAATGTGACTTTTGGGACATTAATACAAATTTAAGAGATAACTTATTGAAAACATTTTGATTGATGAAAATGATGCTGGTGTGAATTTGTTATACCTGTTCATTATTTTAATTTTTTTTTAACAGATTGAACCTTCCTGTTGTTACTCTGTTGTAACCAGTTGTGCCTTCAAATAATCATTTTTGTTATTTAGCTTGTATTTATAATATCCATAAACTCTGTCAATGGAATACTTGTCTTACATTCTATGAAATGATTTAGTTAAAGTAGATTTGGTAATGTAAACATTTTATCTCTTAATTGTCTCATAGGAGCTAAATCCTGTTTTGCAAAATACACTGTAGCAACATAAGGATTGTGAGTGGGTTATGTTGTGATTTGTGGAGTTGTGATGTAATAAAATTACATAATTTGCTTAATGGAAAGCAAAACAAAAATTTTTTAGGTGCAAAAATCTGAGTCTTTCTTTGTACATGTGTTCCTTTGTTCATGTTTTATTTATGAAGTAACTTTAGAAAATAATTTATAATGTGGTTAAAGAGAAAGAAAATGACGTGATTTCATGTTTACCACCTTGCAGCAGGGTTTTCCCATAGAGAGTGGATAGCTGTGATGGTGACTGTGTAAACCACATTTCAGGTTAGAGAGACATGCTATAACTGTTGAAGTTATCAAACAATGAGTTTTCTCTTCTACATCTCATGTAGCTAGGATTGGCCTTGAACTTGCACTACAGTGAGACTGGCTTTGAACTTCACTCCTGCCTCTACCTCCTGGGATTACATGTGTTCACCACTACTAAGTTTAAATTCATTTTCTAAAGACTTTGAAATTTAGAGACTTAATGTATTTGTAATCTGGAGTTTTTCTCACAGTTTTCATACGCTTATTTTGAAAATTGTAATCAAGAAAGCCTAATAGAGAAAACCATCAAGTGATAAGCTCTCATTCACATTCTGGGGTTAAGGAATTGTGAAATTGCTATGATACAGACATATACTTAATTGTTTCCAATTAAGAGTGAAGCTATGTGTAATCATTCAGTTTACTTACAAATACTACTTTGTTTTCAGTGTGCACAAGGCAAATTTACCAGGGAAATATATCTCTATTTCTTCATGTTAAAGATTTTCTTCCTATAATGTCAAATTATCTGTGAAGAACCAGAATTCTTTTTCTTGTTTCTACAATTCAAACACAGCCATCTTAAGGCCCATGGGGTGCATGTGGCTGAGTATAGCTGTAAACACTGCTCAATGTTATAAGGTTAATTAAAATATGAGGATTTTTTGTAATTTAATTTGTGCAGTTTGCAAGTGAATTTTGTAGATAACAAAATCATGTTGCAGTATCTAAAGGTTGGACATTCCTCCATGTCTTTTAATTTCTTTTTCTGGCCATATTTTACTGGGCAGGGTCTCTACTACAGTGCCCAATAAAAGTGGTGATAGTGTATTTTTGGCCTTCTCGTTTTAATAGAAAAATGCTTTTTACCACCAAATACTCAAGCTGTTGCTTCTCCAATTCAGCTATTTGTCAGGCTGCATTCCTTTTTCCTGTGCTGAGTTTTATGAAATTGTTTCCCACTTTCCCCAAAATATTTTATTGTTACTATGGTTATATTTCAGAATGACCATAATTCACACATTAATATTTTAAAATAAAAATGCTTATTAATGTGTGAATTAAGATCATTCTGGAATAAATCCTATTTGAACAAGATGCATTTAAAATATGTTCCAAATTTGGATTTAATAATAACCTATTCATGTTAAGTGTGATTATTGATATAATCGAGTTTTCTATTTGTGCCATTTGAACATTATTCATTTTCCCTGTTTTCTTGCAGTGTAAAAACTTAGCATTTTTCATGTATTCTGTTTTATTGTTTTTATTGGCTTGTTATGCTTCTTAAATTTTTAAAACATTTATAGTTATTGTTTAATATTTGTTGATGTAACTGAGTTAGTAATTGATGTAGTCTTGTGTGTTTCAGCTTTCTGTTGCTATGACAGAGTACCCAGGAAAATCAGCTTAGAACAAAGAGTTGTTTTGGCTCAGGGTCTTAGGGACATCATGTTACTTGGCCTTGTTGTCTTTGATTTGTGACAAAACAGCACATCATGATAGGATATGTGTGGTTGAGGAAGTTATTCCTCTCATGGTGACCAGGAAATAAGACAGGTAGAGGGCAAAAAGAGGGCCTAGGGTCCCAGTATCCTCTTCAAAGTCATGTTCTCAGTAACCTGACATACTTTTACTAGCTTCTGCTTTCTGAGGATTCCTCTCAGTAGTGCTACAGACTGACAACAAAGCCATCAACAGTTGCCTTTTTAGGTGCTTTTAAGATGAAGCCATAATAGGTTTGTTGTTATTTTATATGAGTTCAATCAGGAAAATTTCTTTGCTTATACCTTCTTGCCTTCTTTTGGGTAAGTTAAAGACAGTTTTTTTTTTTTCTTAGCATTTCTGTATCTCTATCTGTATGCCCCTTCAATGAATATGGCCGTCCTCCCAAAGGTCTGTAAATTGGTTCTTGGAGGAGAGTCTAAAAGACACTTTGTAGATGTTATAATAATTTGTGGTTCTCTAGTGGACCATATTATGGAAATAGATTGACATATGTGTGGTATTAGAATTTCATAGAAAGAAACTTAGTGATTAACGAGAAAATATCTGAAGAGGCTCTATAAATGTGGAAGAAACTGAGAGACATTGTTCTACTACTATTGTGACTTGAATTTATTTTTTTATGCATTTTCTAGAGTAGTGGTTTTCTTTTTAAATTTTTGAAGTTTTTATATTTGTCTGTCTATCATTCAGGTTTGTGTGTTTGATGTTTTGGTGTGGCTCTGAGGGTAGTTTGTGGGAATTGTTCATTTCACGATGTAGCTTTTGGGGATTGAACTCAGCTCATTAGACTTAGCAGCAAGAGCCTTTACCCAATGAGTGACCTTGCAACCAACCAATTGTGTGAGTGTGGTTTTTTCTTGTTTTTCTTTCCAGTACAGTGTTTCTCTGCGTAGCCTGGCTATCCTGGAACTTGCTCTGTAGACCACACACGGAGGCTTATTCTCAGTTATGAATTCTTGGCCTAAGCTTGGCTAGTTTCTTGCCACCTTTTCTTAAATTATCTTATCTATCTTTGGCCTTGGGGCTTTTATCTTTCTCTATTCCTGTACACCTTTTCTTTCCTTCTTACTCTGTGTCTGGCTGTTGCTGGGTGGCTGGCTGGCCTCTGAAGTCCTTCTCCTTCTCTCATTCCTAGATCCTTTTTTCCTAGATTTCTCCCCATATTTAGCTCTTCTCTCCTGCCTCACTATTGACTGTTCAGCTCTTTATTAGACCATCAGGTATTTTAGACAGGCACAGTAACACAGCTTCACAGAGTTAAAAAATGTAACATAAACAAAAATAGCACACCTTAAAATAGTATTCGCCAACAAGCAAGGTCAAGTCTGTCTGATATACAACTTGAAAAAAATATCATACTAAGCTATGTAAAGATAGTGTATCCTTAAGTTTCTCTTATGAAAGTAATGATAAATGTGATGTTTTTTAGATACACTCTGGAATCATGTCGGAAAAGACCCTGATGAAGGGTTTGTTGTTATGTTTTAATTAAGTTTCTGCATTGGGACTGCTACACACAATGAATTATAACTTTGAATTGTAAACTAAAATAAACTTCCCTTCCCCTGTTGTATTTTGTCATATTGTTTTATCACAGCAACATAAGTAAAAATAGAACAGTATGTCAAAAGCCAACATGAACTTTCAGCTATGTGAGCAAGACATCTTGGAAGTAATTGGAACCCAAGATTATAGTACAGGTCAACTTTTGCATATGGTGCCATGAGAGATTTAAATTCTGAATCAACTAGGTAAACTTCTCCTAGCTACTGAAAAGCTGTAGATTAAAAGTTTGTAGTGTTGAAGGTGCTGAAACTCTTGGAGTAATCGTTATTCAGTGGTAGAGAAGTGATATTAGCAGTAGAGTGGTTTTAGTTTTGCTATAACAGAATTGCAGGAATATCTTGAAATTTATGAATGGGACAAAGGTTTGAAAATTTTGAGAAAGTGGAAAACAGTTATATACAATATGAAAGCTAAGAGAGAAACTAAAATTTCCAGCTTCTTTGTATACCTAATTTAACTAGAATCAAGAAAGATCCTGATTGTGGGAGACTGTATAGACTATATATTGAGCACTTTCTCAAAAACCCAAGTCTTTCCCACCTTAGCCCACCCAAAAATACAAGAAAAGAGAAATAGTTTCTGGAAAAGATCACATCTAGAACACTTGTGAAAAAAATGTAGTTACATATGAAACTGAAGGTGTGATATTTAAATCTTCTGTGATCCTTGAATGATCCAAGGTACAAATTGTACCTTCTTATAACATTGTAAAGGACCATCTTTGGCCTTCCATCTTTCTTTTTTTCCCTCACTTTCTCCAAATATTATTAAAGACCTGTTGTGGAATGTCCTTCTATATATGTGTTACTTCTATTGGTTGATGAATAAAGCTTATTTGTTTGGCTTATCAGAGTAAAGCCAGGCAGGAAATCCAAACAAAGATAAAGAGAGTAGGTGGAGTCAAGGAGATACCAAGTAGCCCCTGAAGGAGAAAGATTTCAGAACTTTACTGGTAAGCCACAGCCTTGTGGTGATACATAGATTAATAGAAATGGGTTAATTTAAGATGTAAGAGCTACCTAGGAACACCTGAGCTATTGGCCAATCAATATTGTAATTAGTATAGTTTCTTTGTGATTATTTGGATCTGGACAAAGGGGAAATGAAAGCACAGTCTCCATTTACAAAATAACACCCAACATTCAGCAATGTACATCCACATAAAGCCTAAGAAAGCTTTAAAAAAGTGCTTCTAAACCCACAAAAATGGGAGTCAGTTGCAGCTTCTTGGTAGTCACATATTTTCAGATAGGGTCTATTTGCTGGCAGCAAGGAGAGGCATGACTTCTGTAGGAGACAGCTTCCTGGTTCATGCTGGTGGCAAGAACTGGATATTTTGAGAGATCCTGCTATGGAGCAGTTAAATGAGGACTGTGAACAGCATGCTACTAGTTGCTTAATGGAGACATAGACCCGCTTTGTCCCTGGAGCTGGGGCAGCGAACATCTCTGCCATGTTGGATGGAGTGGAGCCAACAGGCAAAGGTGCAGCTTTAGTCTAGCCATGCCCACTTAGCATTTAAAAACGCTTCTGGCTAGAAAAAGATTGCAGATACACAGAAAGAAGCGAAAAAAAAAGGCCTCTAAATGGGCCACAGTCAATTTGTTAAATGTGCATGGGCTTAAGAGAGAGAGGATCAAAGATAGAGTCATAGATAAAAAATAAGTACATTAAACTGAGGTTTTTAAAGGAAAAATAGAATAAAAAATTTGCCATGAAACGATGGAAAATACACAGAGAATCTGGGTTTTGTATATTATTGTGTTTTCTTTGAGTTTTTTGACTGCGGAGAGATAGTTGATTCTGAAGACTGCTAAGCTAAATCAGCAGATATATTTTAAAGGTATCTTGACTTTAAAATTTTAGTCTAAGGATATGTTACTTTGGAAAAGAGGTTATGCTTTTGTTTACACAGAGGGTGGGAAACTATGGATTCCTTCCAGGCTAATGTGGTTTGATGGAACCAAGACCCCCGAAAGGTCTCTATGAACCCTAAAAATACCTAACAGCAAGAAGCAGTTTAGAGAAAACTGTGCCCAAATTCCCATAATGATTATTCATAAATCTTTGTTTTCAGTTAAAAGGGGTTGGGTATAAATGGTTAATAGACACAGTCATTCTCTTTCTGAAAAAAAGGGGGATATTATGTAGAAATGAATACATTACATTGGTATAGATTTTGGTCTATTGATAAAAAAATTTAAGGTCAATTTTGTTACATTACATACATATATATTTCTACTGTAATTTAAGGTATTATGTTTATGCAGCTTATTTTAAAATGTAATGGATAATTAAATACAGATTACTAGTCATCTATAATAAACTTTTAGTCATGTACGTTAGGTTTTTCTAGACATGCAGAGATTTATTTCAGTTAGATAATCTTCAGCACTACAGAGAGCTACAGAATATGATATTTAAAAGGTTTTAAGAACTATACTTTTCTTGACAGTGAGACATGTCTGCTTCTGGCAGTACCAATTACTTCAGAGATGTTGATGGACTTTAAGGAAACTAGTTATAGAACTTGCCTTCAATGTTACAAGGCTAGCCATTTGGGCAAGAAACTGCTCTTGCCTAGCCTGCTTGATGGTATGCTATATGAACTGGACTTGCAGAACCCACAGAAAAGTGACTACTGAACTTCCCAAAAGATGGAATGGTCCTTCAGAGTTCCTCCTTCACAGAAGAAACAGCAAGATATTTTGCAGGACACAGAAGAAAGCAGCTGACGAACTTTGCTAGTACATGGCAGAACAGATTTTCAAATTTCCCTTTTTTCTGAAAAATCTGCCAGATGGATGTTATGGCCCTATAGGCTGAAGATGGATGCTCCAACATTACAAAAGAACTTTGGGTGACTGTTCAGGGAGCAAGATGTCTCTGTCAATTCTAGAACTTTGTAAATTGCTTACAATGTACTTCCTGTTTACTTAGGTAATATTATATGCTTCTGGGGTCTTTGAGGAGTTGAAAACTAGATAGTTATAATTATAGTGTTTCTTAGTTATGATAAGAGGTAAATTAGATGTAAAACTTTAGAGTCACAAAGATAGGATAGATGATATTTTCCTTAATTTGCCAATTGTTCTATTTACATTATATATAATAAAAATATTGTAACTATAATTCTTGCTTGATAATTGTTCTGTATATGTAATTTTACTATTTTAAAGTTAAAACCTCCCTTATTAATTAGACAGAAAATGGAAGATGATGTGGGATGTTCTTCTGTAAATGGGTTGCTTTTATTGGTTGATGAATAAAATGTTTTGGCCAATGGCTTAGCAGAGTAAAACCAGGCAGGAAATCCAAACAGAGTTAGAGTAGTCAGAGTCAAGGAGATGCCAGGAAGCCTTCAAAGGAGAAAAATGCTAATTTTTTTTTTTTGGTAAGCTACAGTCTCATTGTGATACATAGATTACTATAATGGGTTAATTTAAGATGTAAGAGATAGCTAGGAATACACTTGAGCCAAACAGTATTGTAATTAATATAGTTTCTGTGTGATTATTCAGACCTGGGAAGCTGGGAAACAAAAATGCCGTCTCCATTTACAAAGACCATGTCCCTCTCTCCCTGTAGCTATACTAGCTATTTAGTTAGGAGAGGTGCTACTTGATTCATAGGTAGCAGGTTTTCTATTCTTATAAATCAATGACTGGGAATCTTAATATTTTCATTCAGTATGTCTGGTTTGAAACCCAGAAACCAATCTATCCCCCTTTGCTTTCTTCTTTCTGTTCTTTATATAATCTGATTATGCTGCTCAGGCACTCCCTTTGCCTAAGCCTCCTAGTACCTGGACACTTAATTTATTCATTAATTACTAAATGTTTATTGAGTGATATACTGTCATATTCTTATTACTGTTTGTGTAGTTACTGGTGGAATGTATCCCATGTGCCTACTCTCTAATGGAAGGACAGAGATAATAAACAAGTAATTAACAGGAACATTTCATGTAGTGATAATTATTATGAAGGAAGTAAACTATGATATGTGTTAGAGAATTATGGATAAATAAGATGACTGCAGGGGTGTCTTGGAAGGAGTCTTTGGATAAATGAGTGTTTTTAAAACTGTCTTATCAAATTTACCATTTTAAAGTGTTTTATTTTACTGCCATTTGTTCTATTGTTTGTTTTGCTATTAATCTGTAGAACTTAATTCTTTTGTCTTGGAAAACTGAAAGTTGTATTCATTAAACATCAGACTCTTACCTCTTCTCCCAGCAACCATTATCCTTTCTGTATCTATGAGTTTGGTGCTTCTAGGTACTTTGTATAGATAGATTCTGATGTAAGTTTGTGATGCTTTGAGGAATTTTCACTTTTGTGATGAATCCTACAGTCAGTATCCTAATTTCAGAGATATTCTAGAAAATCTGAATAACTGTCAGACACATAATAATAACAAACATTTGTTTCCTTTCTTTCCTCAATCCCTACCAAAATGGAATAAACAGAATGAGACAAGAGATTAGCACAGAAGACAGAAATTGCTATACTTTGAAAATAATACTGGCAGACAGTCAGTAATTTACGCTAATGAGCAAACATCATGGCCTGTAGGCATAGTGCTAACCATATGAAATACAATACTGTGCTTTTCTGAAGTTCCCAAGGACTTCAGCATTTGGAGACTCCAGATACCTAAGGAGGGTAGGTGTCAGAATAGGGCTGAAAACTGATTGATTGGAAAAACTAACAGATGGGGGTTTTCTGGTTATTCTCACAGATTTTTGTAGATGAATAATTACATTGAACTTAACCCATAGATTTAGGAGACCAAGGTTTATTCTTTGCATAGTTATAGAAAACATGCCTGAATTAAAATGTTGGATAGTAGATAGCTGATCAGGCTAAAACAGGGAGACAACCAAGGCTAAATATACATCTGAATGAAGAAACTTGAGGCTGTTATTTTCTACTTTTTTTCAGCACTCCAGTTATATTTGTTCTACTTGTGTTCATAGTTTCCTCTTTTTGTGGCCTAGATTATGCATTTGGATAATTCCTAATCTCAGCCAGTCTAAAAGCTCTTTTGCTCACTTTTATCATTTGTATTTATCATTCAGGACATGTTTTTATAAATTAACAATTTCCTCCAAATAAATGAATAGAAATATGACAAATTAAAGCTCAAACTGTTCTTTAGGATTATATTCATGACTTCAGCTTCGGCCAAATGGTGAACTTAAAGGAAAGTAAAGACTAATCAAGGTGGTTGTAGAAAGGACTTTTATTATTGTTTGTCCAAGAAGAGTGAACATTTCCTAGTACAGGAAGTGACTTTCAGAAACCGTTGGCAGAGCTACGAAACCATACTGTTGTTGACCCTTAGATCAGATGTTTTAGAGCCCGAATTTCCTTAAATCTTATTAAAAAAAAAATCTATTTTGACATAATGGAAGTTTTATTTCATTTATATTTGGCCTTAAGATACAAAGAACCTGACTAAATTGGCTAATAAAACAAAATCTAGTTTTTACTAGTTCCATTTTAAAAATGTTTTCTTTCAAGTATGTAACACTGTACAATGAGCTCAACTGTGGATTAGCAGATAAACATGTTGATTCCTTCAGCCCACAGCTACTGAATGAAGCCTGGAGGGGCACAATTTGTTCTTTACTCTGCCCCTTGGCAGCATGTTTTTCTTCTTGTCTCTGTTGTGGGAAGGGGACTAGAATAAATTACTCTGGACAGCTTTACCTGAATTATTGAGAAGGGCAAGGAAAAGGATGTTTTAAGTCACTTTTGCTTAATTTTTCTCAATAACGTAAAGCCAGTGCTACACATCCCATGCTTATTGTGTAATACCATGCTGAAGAACAACTTACCCTGTGATATTTTCTCGGAGCCGTTTTGCTTAATGCTTTGTTTAAAATAGTCTATTGTTCAAAGCTATGCATTGGGCATCTTCAGATATATTACATTTTTAGGCCCTATTTGGAAGCAGAATGCAGTCTGCTATAGCCAGCAGAGTTTGATATACTCACATGCATAAGGTTGTAGTACAGATTTTATTGAGTTTATGTGGAATTGTTTTAATAAACCTAGAGTAAAGTGATCCTTGGTATTTTGGAGGTAGCTTTTAGAATATAATCAAGATTTGTAACAGCTAATGTACATTGTGCTGTGTGTTTGCAATGAGAAATGAGAAGTTTCACTGCCTTCAAGTAGCTTACTGTCTTTGCATCATTTCCTAAAAGGTATATTATTAATGAAGTTTTGTTAAAAGTACATTACTATCTGAGAAGTACTTAGACTAAAGAAAATAAAGTTGTTTGATATGTAGAAATTTAAAAAGGTTATATCATAGAATTTCAAAAAGTGATATGATTTGATAGGTTTTCTAGACTTTATTGGCACTTTTTTTCTGTCTGTGAAACCTCTGGAGTGGAATCTGATGGAAATGAGAGGTGGTGGTGGGGGATAGAAATAGATAGATAGTGAGATAGTAGCACATTTAGTTAGATAATAATTATATTTAATTAAAAGTTTTACTATACTAGTAGTGATTATATTTGACTGATGTAATATTCTTATTCAACTTGTGCCTCTGCTGTCTAATGTTTGCTCTAGAATCCCTGTGCTTAATTTTTTTTTTGGTGGAATTAGGACCTTATATCTTCTTCATATTCATCTTAAAGAATCAGTTTATGTCATCTTCTCGGGGAAGCTATCTTTAGCTTTTTCCAGAATGTTATGTTCTTGACCCCCTTTATATGTTCCTACTCTTATTCTTACTACACTGTATTTAATGATTAATTTCTTTATTGTCCTTGCATATAGCCACCAAAAGATTTGTTTTGGTCTGTTTTAAAACAATATTATTGCCTATAGAAGAGGTGTCATACTCAAATAGCCTACAGTCTTTAGTGGAGATAGCTACTTAGGACACAGTATAATAAAATGAAGTAATATAATAGACAAGAGTTTTACTTTCAAAGGAAGTCTTTGTCATGAGTAGTGATGATGTACTTGGAGTCCAGATGGAAGCATTTTGACAGGTTTTGCTTAAAGCAGTAAACATTGTAGCGTATAGAGGAGTCATGACTTGTGGTAAATACGGGAGAAAAGGAAAAATGGTCAGATTGTGATAGGTCTAATTGGGAAAGGTAAATATTACCTTATAAGGAGAGTTATACTTTTGAAGAAAGATTTAATATGATCATCTCAGTGCAAAATGATCACTTTTATATTTTGCATAGGGTCTATTAGAAAAGAGGGAGATAAAAGATGTAGGACCTGCAAAGTACAGTTGTTGATTAAAGTATCAAATACAGAGCAGCTAGCCATGGTTGAAGAATGTTTTGGCCATACAGTTTACTCAGCCTAGATTTGCTGTTACTCTGTTAATAGGATTCTTAATCTTTTGAAAGATAATTTATATGTTAGTGGAATCATTGACAAGTTCATTCCAAATGTAATTGACTGTGTCTTGTTCTAGCTACATTGTGTTTTTATAACTTTGTTTATACTCTATTATCTCATACCTTTGTCTTTAACCTTGAAAGCTGCTTTCTCCTGAAAATTTTTGCTTACATTGTTTGATCCACTTACATAATGCTTAGTACGATGATTGATCATTTTCTGTTTTTTATTTTTTTCAGTAAAAATTTCTTGGGTTGCATGCTCAAGGAGCTGCGTCTTTAGAATTCCAACTGTTAGTCTATATCATCTGATTAGATAAATGAATTCTGTAGGGGCAGCCTTTTAATTCTTGTGTGTAGCAAAGTTGGTAATACCAATGAGGCACTCGGTACTGTAAGAGACATTCATGGGGCAGTATTGCTTGAAAGTTGCATTTAAATTCTGGTTTAGTTTCTTTAAGCTATATTTTTCTTTTCTGTGAATTGTATTTGTCTTTTTAGGTGTCATAACAAAGTACAGATTGGGTGTACAACAATTCTGGAAGCTGAATGTTTGAGTTTGAAATACCAGTATGATAGGGTTTGGGAGAAATCCCCCTGGTTTCTTGCTTTGCTTTCACATAATGAAGAGAACACAAAAGAGCAAATTTAGTTGTGTTTATTGTTTTAAGGGGCCTACTTCTATCACAAGGGCCTTACTCTCATGACCTAATCTAATCCTAGTCCTCTCCAAAACACTCTTATTTCCAAATATATTACACTGAGGATTAGGACTTCAGCATGTAAGTTTTGGAGCAGAAACATTCAGTCTACAGAACTGTCTTTTGTTACCCTTATGGTAATTTATGGAAAGGATTCATCAGTATGTTTCTGACAGAAGAAGTGATATAATTGGTTTGCTACAACGATTTCCCCTTGGCATAAATTTTTCTTACATGGTGCTGGAAGAAAACTGTTCTTTGTTAGTGAGCCTGTGATAACATTAGTTTAGAGGGGAAATATAAGAAGATGTGTCTTGAGCTGTTTCCTTTGCTGTATCTATAGATAGATGTATAGGTACGTACCAATGATGTGAAGTAGAACAGAGAAGCTTTAATGTTGTTCAGACATACAGAACCTTCAAAGCACTTTTTTTCTTTCAAGTCTTTTTTTAAATTTTAGTGATAGGTTTGATGTTTTTGTAATTTGGGGAAGCAGAAGTATCATGTAGATACCTGTCTATAGACAATAAATACTAAATTGACTTTTGAGCACGAATAATAAAAATCTAGAGACAGATGTTGGGGTTCAAGCTGAAAGATCAGAGAAGCAAAGAAGCTTCTCCGCTAGAGAGCTCTTACCTCTACGAAATTTTCAGACTGAAAAGAGAGTGAGTTCCTGTCTTATCCCACTTTATAGTCCTCTCTATTGCTGGTATTAGAGGCGTGCACCACCTCTGGCCAGTCTCTATGACTGACTAGTGTGGCTGCTGAGATTAAAGGTGTGTGCCACCACTGCCTGGCCTCTGTGGCTGACTAGTGTGGCTAGCTTTGCACTCTGATCTTCAGGCAAACTTTAGTTATTAAAATACAAATAAAATATCACTATATATTTTGATGGATTTTGAGCAGTTTTATTTCAGATATTTAGGATCCTAAGCATATTTTGCTGTTTTAAAATTAGTGTGTATGATTTGTTCTTGCCTTTTAGTCTTTGCATTTGACTTTCTGTTCTCTAAGTTAGCCAAAGATTGATTTTATTAGCCTTCCTGGAACTGTGAAGAATCTCTGTCCTTTCATAGTTGGCAATATTTGTATGAACATTTACTTTATAGAGTCCACCATGGGGGAGCTCAAAGCCAGAGGAAGCATAGGATTCCTAAAATGGCGGGTGGTGAGTGCCTGAGAATTTGTGGTAGAAATTGGTAGTGGTTCTTTTTATCCTAGTAGGAATAAAACATTTGAACATTGCATTGTCTGAGTGAAAACTAAAAGAACAGTAGGTGGTATAAGGCTTTTTAGTGTAAATTTTATTATTAATTTACGTGGAATACCTAGTTTGCTACCTATAATGATTTTCTCCTATTTCATAGTGACAATACTTAGAGACAATAAATAGTTTGGCACAACAGTGAGTAAGTAGTATTTACCAAAGTAGATGTTTTCTTGGCAGAGGTGGTCAGGGATATATAATTCCATTGGGGTTTGGACTTTTCTTTCCTGTTTTAATAAAAATACAGTTCTTTAGCATAAATATATATATTTTAAATATTTTAAGCATATAAGCTTCTAGAAACACAGAATTCAAACTTGACTAAAATACAAAAATCTATTTATACAAACATAAAATAATCATGACTTTCAGAAGGAAAATGATCAGTTTTTCTGTGTTGTATATAATTAAATTGAAAAGTGGTTTTTGAACAGAACAAAAGTGAAAGGCAGTAAATACTCATCGAAGAAGAAGTGCCTTTAAGAGTGAAGACTCCAGTAGGTCTGTCTGTGGCAGATACTCTAGTTCTCCTTGTTAAAATAGTGTGAAATTATACAATATCCTGGTTTACTCATGAATTTCTAAATTTTTCTGTGTATAGCATATCTTTTGTAAGATTGGGTTGATTGTAATCCTGAAGAAGAAAATGTTTCTAGGAGCTTTTTCCAACCTAAACTTTGCTCCTTCAGTCTCCTATAATCCAATCCATAGGCCTTTTCCTGTTTTGTTATTATCAAAGGAGAGCTCTAGGGACTTGAAAATTCAAATGATTTTTACATGGCAACATTTAAATACTGACTTCTCTTGGGGGTGGGGTGGGTGCTTTATTTTAGAGAAGCAAGCTTTTTGAGTCTGACCTTAGGTCCAACCGTTTTGTGTAGGAAGGGAACTAGTTCAAGTATTAGTGTCTGTATCTGTAAAACCTTTTACTCAAAGCTTGTAAGGACCGGTATTCTTAATGATGATATAGAAAAGATGACCTGAAAGAAACATGGGGAGACAAGATGGTCTTTTTAAAGAGGTCTTAGTGGAGGGACACAAAATTGTTGCTTTCAGACTTTAAAGACTTTGCCTTATAACAAAATAATTTTTTAATTCTTTTATTCTTTTGCTCTTCTCATGCTTAGCTAACCCAGAATACTAGCCTTTTTTTTTAAAGGTCATTTTCCTGATTTCTTTCTCAGCATCATGTTCACTATTAATATGTAGAAAAAGTGTTTTTTTTTTTAAATACTGTTACTTTGTTGAAACTGTTTATGAGATCAGCATCTTTGGTATGTTTAGAGAATTTTATCTGCAAATAGGAATAATCTTGAGTTTTTCCCTTTCCTCTTTGTCTCTTATTTTTCTTGCCTCATTTCTCTGCCTGAGATGTTAAAATATTGTACTAAGTGTGGAGAGAGTAGATACCTTTATCTTGATCCTGATTTTAGAGGAAATACTTGCATTTTCCCTTCTGTTTAGTGTAATGTTGGCTATATGTTTGCTGCATATACTCTTTATTATTTTAAGAGGTGTGTTCTTTCTATTCCTAATTTCTTTGAAGATTTTTTTATTATAAAAGGACATTGAAGTTTGTGAAGGGCCCTTTCTGTATTGAGATGATCATGTGATTTCTGTGAATCTATTTATATGCTGTATAGGACCTATTTTTATTGATTTATTTTGAACCTTGGAATGAAACCTTGACACTAGTAGAAAATTTTGAAATTGTATTGTTGAATTCCTTTTGTAAGTATTTTATTGAAAATTTTTGTTTCTATAGTCATTAAGAAAAATTAGTCTGTGTTGGGGGAACAGAGATCCTTGTACTCCCAGAGAAGCACTAAGAGAATCAGGAATGAATGTTAATCATGTAGGGGTCTCCTCAGAGGAGGAGATAAAATCAAATACCAGCATTCCATCTAGAAAGCTGAGGTTGGAGGTTGCTATGAACCTGGTGACCTTTTTTTGCTCTCTGTAGGGACAAACCTCATCCAAATTCCCCAGAATGGTTATTCCAGACTCCTTTCTCCCTAGACCATTTCCCATCCTTATGGTAGATGTCACATGTACTATGTCATCTACTGACTTCTATACTCTTAGTCAGAGATCACACTAAACTATAGAATCTACCCTTGTTGTGACACGTACTGTGTAAAGGAGTCTCTATGTAATTACACCTTAAGCTTTATTGTGCGCCTGGAATTGAACTGATTGTTGTCAGGAAATCTTTTCCCAAATCGTACTGTGTATTAAATATGATAACAATGAACCACAACTGTGTTTTAAATATGCGAACTATGAGCCTTCTGACATTAAACTCCCCGAAGTCAGTCTGTACTGGTTTTTCATTCTTATCTCTTCTTGTGGTTTGCTTCCATGTACGACACTTGTAGGGACCAACCTCAAGTCTGTAATTTTCTGTTTTTGGTCTGTCCTCTAGTCTAGATATCTTGGTAGTAAGTACAGATGAGTTGGTACCATTCTGCACGTCTTAGTTTATAGGACAGTTTGAGGAGACTTGAAGTTAGTTTTTTGAAGGTCTGATTATTTGACAATGAATCCATCTAGTACTGAACTTTTCTTTTTGGGAGACTTTATCCATCTAATTGCTCATTACAGATCTACTTAAGTTATTTGCATGCTCCTGGTTTAATTTTAGTAGGCCATATATATTTAGATATTTCTCCATTTCTTCTAGATTTTACAGTTTTGGGAGTATGTAAAATTTTGAACCATTTTCTAAAGATTTTTAAGACTTAATTTCATTTTGTAATATGTTTATTTTTACTCTTGATTTTATTAATTTGTGTCTTCATTGTTGTGGCTAGAGGTTTGTAGATCTCAAATGTTCTAAAAAATTATATTTGCATTTTATCCTTTTTAAAATTTCCTCCCTCATTTTAATATGATTTATTAACCAGTCAGAATTGTATTATTCAATCTTCATGTATTTCTATAGTTTCTTTCTGATTTCTAGTTCATTATGATCTGATAAGACACAAGAAAAAAACATATTTTATCTGTTGAGAGATTTGTTTTATAGCCTAAGATATGACCACTTTTAGAGAATGGTCAATGGGCTTCTGAGAAAAAAATGTATACTGTAATTATTGGATAGAATGTTCTGTAGATGTCATCTAACCATTTGATCTCATAGCCCGCCCTTCCATCCTAGCATGGAGGTTCCAGGTATGCATTGTTATGCTCAGCTTTTTATATGGATGCTGGAGATCCGGACTCAGATCCTTGTGCTTATACAGCAAATACTCTCAGCCACCGAGCCATCTCTTCAACCTCTTATTTATTTCTTTTGACTAATTTTGAGATAACCTTTGTCAGGTAAGAGGATAGTCATCCTTGCTTTTTGTCAGCTTCCAGTGGCTTGATATTTTGATATCTGTTCTTCACTCTGTATTTCTTTACCAGTGAATTATGATTATTGTATCTACACAGTAAACACAATAACAGAAATAGTTTACAGTATTTTATTATTTTAAATTAATTGATTAATTATTATATTATTATAGTGTGTGTGCATGTGTGCATGTACATGCGTGCATATGCCACATAGCAGTGGACAAGATGTGGGAGTTGGTTCTTTCCCTCTACTGTATGAGTCCTGGGTATAAGGCTCAGTGGCAGTAACCTTTACACGCTGAGACATCTTGTTGGCCTGGATTATGTTTTTAATCCAGTGAGTTAATCTATTTATTTTGATTGCAGAAATAATCACCATTTATCTATTGGGTTATTACTGATAGGTGTTTGTCAGTTTTTTCAGTTTTTTTTATAGTTCTACTACTCTTTTGTTCCATTCGTTTCCCCCATCCATATAGTAAGTTTTTCTCCTACAGTAAGTTGGATATTATTTCTAGTTCTCATTTGCTGTTCATTTTCTCTCAACACATTATTCTTTCCTGACATCCTTGTTTGGGAATGGCTGCCTTCTCTCTGTGTAGAATTTTTGTATGTATTATCTGATCTGCTGGATTAGTTTTGAATTGCTTTAATTTGAGCTTTTCTCAGTTAATCTATATTTCTCCATCAATTTTAAAGAACTTTGCTAGATATAGTTGTCTTGGTCAGCAGTTTACTTTCAAGGCTGAAGTATATATATATAAAAAGCTATTCTTTCCTGGCTTTTAGGATATCTGTTGAAAAGATGATGTTATCCTCATGAGTTTTCTTTATAATTGAGTTCATATTTTTCTGTTGAAGCTTTTCATATTTTTTCTTTTCTCCGTATGTTTAGGATTTTAACTAAAATGTGTTGTGGAAAGGTACTTCAGTTCTAGTCCTGCCTCTTGAGGGTTATAAGTGATTCCTGTATTTCGATGGTCATTTCTTTCCCTAGACTTGGGGAAATTTCTGTTAGAATCTCACTAAAGAGACTTTTAAAAAATTCTTTTAGTTTTTATTTTAACTCTTTCTTCAGTTCTTTAGATTCTTAGGTGAAGTTTGCTCTGTCATTTTTAATTTTTTTGGGCAGTTACACATTTTAATGTTTCAGTGTTTGATCTGTTCCATTGTCTCTGGATTAGCTTATTTTGAGGGATTGTTATTTCCTTTTTAGGCATCATTTTGCCTTGTTTTTTTCATATTCCATGTCATTCAGCATTGGAATTTTCACATCTCTTGCGTTGGGAATCTTTAGCTTTCATTCTGAGGGTATTCTTATTGAGCAGGTATCTCTTGGGGGCTTAGTCCCTTGTACCACTCACACACAGATGAGAAAACAATTCATAAAAGCAGTAACACCAAATGAAAACATATTCAAAAACATATTCGGAGTCAGTTAAGGCCGACTTCCATGCCCACAATGATCACAGAGAAAAACAGAATAAAACAAAAACAAACAAAAAAAAAACAGCAAAAAAATAATGTATAGTAAGGCATATAATTCATGATTAATTATTTCAAAGCAAAAATAATGAATAAAATAAAGTATAGAGGTAGAGAAAAAGATGCAGCAAGATCACACAAAAGAAAAGGAAAATGAAATTAGAAGAATCTTAGATGGCTAAAAAAGAGGGTTGACTGAAAACTAGTTGACCAGTAAAATAAACAGACAAACAACAACAAATGTTAGCAAACTTAGAAGAACATAGGAAAGAAAAGTAAAAACAAAAAAATGAGGTAAAAATGGTCCCAAACAGTAGTTTTTTTTTTTTTAAAGTGGGGTGGGGGTGCAGTCAACCACTAGGTTGACTTCCTTCTTGCTCTTCTTAGTATTGAAGTATTGTCAGTTAAGATTGCAGTCTCATTTGTCCAGGCTTACGCTGAGCCTGGACCAGTAAAGGTTCAGTTATTCTGCAGAGCAGTATTCATTATAGGAACATTTCTTTTTACTGTGTCAACAGCTACTTGCCTTATCTTGCCTTGGAGTTTGTGGGCTATACATTTTCTCTCTCACTGCAGATGTTCCCTAGTTTGTACATTCTGAGGTGGTTAATGCTCAAAGAAATCCTCTAGTGCATTGGAGAGTGTGGGAAGCAAGCAGAGCTCTTAAACACCTGTATTGGATGCTTGGCTTTGGGGGCTTTCAGATCACACCAGCATTAAACATTCTGAGGGAGGAGACAATAGAAATCAAGTTCTTTGCTGGATAAAACTCCAGAGTTCTTAGTTCTACTCTCAGCTTGTGTTACATGACAGAGAGGCAGCTGTCTGGGCTGTTAGTTTCAAAAGTTATCCTAAATTGATGCAGTTTATTCTTTGTCACAGAGGGCCAAGCCACCAGTTACCTTGCCCCTCACAGCGGGAGACTCTTTTCTGAACTCAGTGTGAGGCCATCTGGCCCTCCTCCTCTCCAGGACTGACACCCATCAAAATAAAGCAAGATGTGGCAGGTTCCTTGACTTGCCATTGGTTGATGTTTTCAGTTCCCCAAGATAGCCCAGTCTCAAACAGTTAAACCCTAAGCAAGATGACGTCTGGCTATAGTCCTCTGAGACATAGTGAGTAATAAAATGGATTTCTTTTCCAGTGCTGACATGTCATAGTTACACCAACTCTCCCAGTGGAATTCAAGTCTTGTGAAAACTGTGGACTTATCTTAAGGACAGGGATGCCAGTCACTGGCTTACTTTGTGTAAGAAGTTTGGCTCACCTCCCCTACTGTGGAACTGGCACTCTGTTTTTGGGATTCATTTTTTATTCTTTCCTCCCATGCATAGTTCTTCTCCTTCCCTCTTTCCCTCCCTCCCTGTCTTATTTTCTTTCTCTTCCTTCTGCAACCAAGACTGTCCTTGAACTTGGACCAACCTTCCTGCCTCAGCCTCTGGAGTGCTGAGGTTGCAGGCATGAGCCATCACACAGACTTGCATTGCTTTTCTGTTCATTCTTTCTCACTCTTCTATCACTTTTCTTGTGATTTGTGGTTCTCTATCCAGGGAATAGAGTCAGCCCATCCTTTCATACTATGCCTCCTTTCATTCAGGAATTCACTTGTAGGCAGCTTCTTTCCATTTTGCTGAATTACTCTGAACTTAACGTTTTTTGATCATAAGAAAATTTATAGTCTATATATTCATATTGCAATAGCACATAGTGTATTTCACTGTGTTAAGGTTGAACACTCAAAAAATTTCTCTGTATTTTTTCTTTTGCATGCTAGCTCTTATATGTCTCTGGTTGCTAGATCATGCAGACCCAATTTCTGCGTTCTTTAAATTTCTGCATTCTGTAAGTGATGGCGTTGTAGTTGTGGGAAATGTAGAAAAGAGCAGTAATAGAACTATACAACTGATTATGTTACCATTTTCTAATTGTTACACAAATGGGTTTCTTCTTTTCAGAATAATAAACTAGGTTATTGAACAGAAAATGAAGTTAGACAAGAGTTATATGGTAGAAAACATATACTTATTTTCTGGACCAATTTGATTCTAAGGATTTTTTTTTGGCCAGTTATAAAGAGTCCAACATAATTTAACTTCCCTATACATGTCTGTCTCTACTTTTCATATACGTTCATATTTTCATACAGTTACATTGTGGACGCTAAAGCAATAGTTTTATTTGAAAAACACTATGAGTTTATATAAATAAAATGTCTAAAATAGTTTATTGATTTCCATTGTCTAAGGGGAGAAACAAATGGGAACATTAGAGAGTCATTGTTTCTTTTTGGAATGATGAAAAGCTCTGAATTTAATGGTGGTGATTGCATACCTTTGGGAATATTTTAAAAATCACATATTGTATTCTTTAAAGTGATATTTTAAGGAATGTAAGTTAGTTCTCAACTTAAACACTGATTTTGAACTTAACTCAAAAGACCTATGAAATAGTTCTGTATGAAGATACAGGCTTACACTGGCATTTTGCTGTACAGTTGGCATTAGAAACAGATTCTTTTGACATAGGTAGTATTTAAGCAGAAACTACAAGAATGATTTGGAGTAACTCAGGTGAAACAACTGGTAGCAATGAAAACGAGGAAATGGTAAAGAATGTATCAATTACAGTTACCAGCTAAAATGCAGTTTAATTTCTGACAGGCACTTCTTTTTGTCATTATATTAGATGTAAAGACTTTGTTTATGTAATTTGTCCTATAGGCCAGTGGTTCCCAACCTGTGTGTGTGTGTAGGGTATAGACTGAGCCTTTCACAGGGATTGCTTAAGACTTTCTGAAACATAGATACTTACATTATAATTCATAGCAGTAGCAAGATTATAGTTATGAAGTAGCAATGAAAATAATTTTGTGGTCAAGAGTCAACACATCATAAGGAACTGTATTAAAGGGTTGCAATATTAGGAAGGTTGAGAATCACTGCTATAGATAGTCAGACAATATAATGGTTTATAGGGTATATTATTTGTGTTTTAATAAACAAAGCTTGCCTGAAGATTAGAGGGCAGAGCAGCCATACTAGTCAGCCATACAGTCCAGGAAGTGGTGGCACACAGCTTTAATCCTTGGACACAGGAGACAGAGGCAGATGGATTTCTGTGAGTTCAAGGCCACCCTGGGCTACACAAGATTGACTTTGTCTAAAAAGGGAAACAATCACACAAAGGTGATCCCAGTACTTGGGATCCCACAACTTTAATTCCAGCACTATGGAAATGGAGACAGGAGTGATTTGACTGGGCACAGCGAGAAATATAAGGGGGAAGGGACAGGAACTCAGTGGAGTATGGAGTCTGAGGTTGGTGGAGTTCTTTGCAGGATAGTCCCTTTGTCTGAATCTTTGTAGAGTTGAGATCTCTCTAGTGTCTTGGCTGCTTTGCTTTTCTGATCTTCAGGTTGAGCCCCAATATCTATCTCTGGGTTTTTATTATTTGTGGCACAATGTTTATTATAAAAATATATCTTATTTTTTCTGGAAAAAGATCTTTTATATTTTATGGTTAGCTTATAAATACTTAGAGTATAGTATTTTATAATTTAAATATTTCACAAAACCAGAATTAAATCCTAGAACTTGTTTATGATATTTTTTCTTTTTCCCCTGCTTATATATTTTATGTCAAGTTTCCAACTTTTTATTATGTAGATATCCTGTGTTTGATTCCTTTTGACTATTTGAGGTTAATAATCATAGAAACTTACAGGCATTATTTGTTATATCTGTTTGCTGTTAGGTTGAAAACGCATTTATTAAGAAAATATTCAAGGGGTTGAAGAGATGGCTCAGTGATTAAGAGCACTCACTGCTCTTCCAGATGTCCTAAGTTCAATTCCCAACACCCACATGGCAGCTCATAACTGTCTGATGGTTTTTTTGGGTGTGCAGATGTACATGTAGACAAAAGTACCCATATACATAAAATAGATGAATAAATAATATAAAATGCCATTTATAAAAATATATGAAATAAAAATTAAAAATACATTATAGCTTTTGCCTGGAGAGTTTGTAAAATTTGGCAGTCATATTCACAAATTTCAATAAATTGCCACTTTGGTAGTTGAATAAGTTAAAAAAATTTGACTAAGTACTGAAGAAAAGAGGATAGTAGAACTGATACCCATTCAACAATAATTACCAGTTTAAACATTTTTTAGCTCATACTCATTCTTATTTTATCTCTATAAAATTTCTTATTTCTTTGTTCTTTCACTTATTTCCCTACTAATCTCAGATGCATATTTCATGAAAATTTTATTTCTTTTTAAATGACAAGAATTATTTTAAAATAAGCTACATTTTTCATTTTTTAAACATTAAACTTTTAAAATTAAACATTAAAAAATCTGTTGGTAAAAGCGAGTTATTCATTAGTAAACTAATTTAAATACATACATATTTCTCAAAATAAATATTAAATATACTTATAGAATAAATTGTTACATAACATCAGTTATAAATTAAATGTTAGAAGAAAATAGCTTATGTATTAATTAGTATGAATACTCATTTTTGTAGTTAATAATAATTTAGTAGGACTTGATCATAGTCAGACTTTTTTGTCAAGACCTTTGGCTACCAATAATGACACCAAGGCTTATTAGTAATTATGAAAGCTCAGTGGATAGCTTAGGCTTAATTTTAACTAACTTTTATAACTTAAACTAACCCATTTCTATTCCTCTACATGTTTCCATGTGATTCTTGGTGTTTACATCTCCTCCTGCATGTCTGATCCCTCTGCATCTACTAGCAACTCTGCCTTTCTTCTTCCCAGCATCTGTCCAGAAAATTATTCCTGCTTAGCTATTGGCCACTCAGCTTTTTATTAAGCTAATCTGAGTGACACATCTTCACAGTGTACAAAAAGATTATTCAACAGCATTTCCCACTTTTTGTCTAATTAATAAGGAAAGATTTTTAATTCTAACCTAGTAAAACTATAAACAATAAGAACAACTATAAGGTAAGAATTACATTTACAATATCCAGGTCCTTTGTATGCGACAAATTCAGAGATAGTACTATATTATCTATGCTGTCTTGGTGAGTCAAAGGTTTTGTACTTAATTTACTTTTTATCATAGCTTGTATTACCAACCTAAAAATACATTTTTGACTATAAAACATTTTCTTAGATAGACAATTTGTTTTTGTGTATCTCAACCTTATAAATTTTACATCTCTTAAATGTTTCTTTTTTGAATTTGATAGCAAGGAAAACTGTAAAACTATTAACTACCTAGTCATTAATCTCCATCAAAGTCACAAGAAGAATAAAATACTACTTGAGTAAATAGGAAGTTCAGAGAAAGCATCTTTTAAAACTAAGAAATGGCAGAGACATCTGACTGCCTGGACAGTCACCCAATGTTCCTTTGTAATGTTGGGGTATCCATCTTCTGCCTAACAGCCTAGAATGTCTGATAGACTTTTCTATGAAGCAGGAATTTTGAAGGACTGTTGTACCTTGTCTTGGCACAGTTTGGCAGTCACTTTCTTTTGTGTCCTGCTTTTCCAGTTTGGACAGCATACTGTCATCATTTAAAGCAGGGGCAGTTTCTTGTCTAAATGACTAGCTTTTGCCACAAGGAAAGAAAGAGTCCATATGGAGGTTTAATGTCCACATCCTTTTATGAAGCACATTGGTGCTGCCAGGAGAACTGTCTCACTGTCATAAAAAGCCCTATGGTATTAAAACATTTAAAATGCAATATTCTGTAGGTCTCTGAAGTGTTTGAAGACCATCTACCTATTTAAAATATACCTGTATATGACCTTGAACACACCTAACATGACTATAAGTTTGATTGTTATGACTATTAACCTGTATGTCTTAATTAAATGGCTTCAAGGACTAAAACTTTACATTATATTTTTGAATGAGTTGCTTAGGTACAATACCGTAAATAAGAAATGGAAACATATAATACAGTCTAATAAAAAT
This sequence comes from Bramus lutescens, assembly GCA_001685075.1. Lineage (NCBI taxonomy): Eukaryota > Metazoa > Chordata > Mammalia > Rodentia > Cricetidae > Bramus > Bramus lutescens. Next base: position 64,813 of record LOEQ01002082.1, on the reverse strand, counting down.
AACTTTAAATTTATATTAGTATACAAAAATCCATAGAAATGTAAAATATTTGAGACTAGTGGTTATTCAAAAGTACATTTAACAGTCTACCCTTTTATCCCATCATTTCTATACTATATTCCTTTTTTTTCTTTCTGAAAGATCTCTGAATCTAATCTCCTTTGTTTAGCTTTCTCCCTGATTATGATCAGTAACAACTTTTAACCAATCCCTCTAAATATTGGGATTGGTTAACCCATTCTTGGGAATGTGGGTGCTCTGTTCTCTGGACTTCTTCCTGTTATATTTGTGGACAGTGGCATCTCTGAAGGACCCTGAGAACTAGAATAATGGCTAGAATAGTCTGTGAGACTGGACTATCTCAAACAGCAGCCTTGAAGCTGTTCTGGATTCAGAACTCTGAGGAAACTGCAACAGAGGCATCTGAGAGGCTGGATCACCTGGGTTACCTGTTTTCATAGGTGTCTTGTCCTCTTGCTCTGAAAACACATAAACTTTCAAAGGTAATATGCATATCTGCATTAACACAAGTATGGAATGTATGTTGTGCCCTAGTCAGTTTAAAGATGATTTTTTTGTTCTATATTTGAGCTGGTAAAAGACATCTGTCAACTTTATGAATCCATTCGGACTGCATAATCAAAGATAATATAAATTTCTATCCATGTCATATGAAAGGATGACATCTAATAATAAGTTATTAGGCTCTGTAACCAACAGGATTTATCATGTCTCATTCCATCTCCTAGTTGTTCCCATGCAGAGGGATCAGCTTACATGCCATCTGTACTCTTTCTTGGCNCTCAGGAGGTCTCCCCCAGTCAAATCTGATCTCTATTAACTTGGGAAGGAATTCACAGGCTTTCCTGTGGAAACAAAAGTATAATCTCTTCCCCAATGTAATACATTTTTTGACTTCCATTCTAGTCATTCCTAAAGTGTACATAGGTTGGTTTCACCCAGCAGTCCCTCCCACAGTGCAGTGTCTCTCAGCAGCTTGTCCATTCATTAGCATTCAAAAAATTCAGAATTAACAAAGCACCATATAAGGTCCAAATTCCCATCCTGAAGTGGCTTATATTTTTTTAACTTCTCTCTTTAAAGACTTAAATATTTTTAAACTATTTTTTAATCACTGTCTATAGTCTTTCCTTTCCTTTTTTTCTTTAGGCCTAGGCACATTGTTAAGTACACTGAAACTTGTTGGTAGTTTTTTTTTTTTGGTCTGAAACTGTTTTATTGCATTTCTGTCTGCAATAGTAAAACCATGAACTGTTGTGCAATTTAGCTCATGGTGCGCTGGTAGCTGAAGCCCGCAGGCAGTTGCTGGGAGATGTGTCTGTACTAAGGTGAGTATGAGAGACTGCCATGCTAGGAAGATGTGTTTGGCTCCATTTTTGTGTGTTTGGACCCCTCCCTCTTTTTTTTTAAAGCTTTCTCAGGTCTTACATGGAATTACATCCCCCCACTTTGGTTGTCATTTTTAGTCAGATTTTTGTCAGGACTGTTGGCATCCCAATAATGACATGGATATATTATTAATTATGAAAGCTCAGTGGATAGCTTAGGCTTCTGTAACGTAAATTATCCCATCTCTATTCATCTACATGTTGCCTTATGACTCATGACTTTTACCTCTCCTCCTGCTTGTCTGCTCCTTCTGTGTTTACTTGGCGACTTTGCATTCTTCTTCCCAGGATCCTCTCTGTCTAGAAAATCGTGCCTAGCTACTGACCATCCAGCTTTTTATTAAACCAATCTGAGTGACACATCTTCACAGTGTACAAAAAGATTATTCCACAATACTTGATTGTTTTATGTTTTGGTTACTTATTCACTATTGAAATGTATACCTTATTTGATTTCCCTGATGTTTTGCTTTCCAGATGCATCTCTTTATTAGAGTATGTTTTGCTGACTTTTTTTTTAAGCTACCCATAAGATATGAAGATAGTCCTTCTTGAGTCAGTATTTGAACTTTGTTGGCTCTCTTCTAAATTTTTGGCTTTTCTGATGTTTTGGCTATACGTTTTGTCTATGAGTCAGTGAGTTGCAACAGTTTCTCAAGTGCAGTGTGTTTGCCTCACACTACTACAGCAAAAATATTTGCAGTACTTAAAAAGTGAAAGGACTTACCTTGCGTTCCAAGATGGGAAGAAGGTTTTAGTCTGAGATTGGGCATCCACATTGTGTGGGCTTCTTACCAGGGTGGCATTTATGATGAAGAATGTCTGATGGGGCAAATTGTTTACCTAGAAACAATGAGAATGTGACTAGAATTCCAGTGACCTAAGGACTTCTTTCTTATTAGGCTCCTAAAGCTTGGTAACATTTACCGGTAGTGCCACCTGGGGATGAACCGTATAAAACACAGAGTTTAGTTGCATTCGGTAATCAAACTGTAGTTCCAGCGGAGAAAGGAGCTTCTCTTAAGTGTTCTAGTTTAATATTTAAAACCTTTTCATGGATGTCTCATTGCCACCATAAAGCTACATCCACAGAGCACAGCCTGTCCTCTTTTTGGCTAATACTGTTTGCTTCCATCTTTCCTGTGACAAATCACGAGGCTTCTTCAGGCTGCTGTGCTAGAAATGACAGGATCTTCCGCCTTTCAAATGATATTTTTTGTGCTGTTAATTTCTTCAAAAGATGTGTTATTTTGACCAGTTCTAGGACTTTTTCTCCACAAGGAAGCTTATCATATCAAGTTGCTTATATCTCCTTCTCTGTGATTCTGTAAATCCATGTGTTTTCTGTAGTCAAGGTATTTACTGTTCCTTCTTAATATAAACCAGATACTCAACTGTAACACAGCAGGACCTTAATAAAACTCACTAAATTTGAATGGGTGCTTGTTTACTTCCTTAGTTGAGAACAGTACACATACACATAATACAGTTTATCTTCTTACATTTTATGAACTGTAAATTTTAATTCTGCTATATTTATAGCTACTATCCTGATATTTCTGAATGAGCACTTTTGCTAATGAAAAATATAATCATATTCATTCTTTGTTAGACTTGATAGATTTAGATATTTCAAAGAGAAATAAGGCATCATTTCTGGTTTAAATAATTTATTTTATAATTGGTCTGTAAGTATTTTGCCTGCATTATATGTACACATATGTAGTGTACTTTGTGTGTGCAGTGTCCACAGTGACTTGAGGAGGGTATCAGATGTACAACTTGAGTTAGAGATGGTTGTAAGCTACCATGTGGGTGCTAGGAACAGAACACAGGTCCTCTGCAAGAGTAGCAAGTGCTCTTAACTGCTGAGCCATGTCTTTAGACTCTCATTGCCCCATTTCTGTATTTAAAAGATGGAATTAGGAAATATCAAGAGGCAGACATATTTTGCTTATTGAACAGGCCACTGAAAGCTTCCTAGAGGATATTGTTGTTTCTAAAGCTTTTTGAAATTTTAATTTGAAAAAATATTACTATATGTTTATGTATATTGTAGTATGTTTGTAAATAGCGCAGGACAACTGTAACATGAATTCTAATTAGCCTTAATAAGTAAAACCCAGGATCAGATATTAGGGAGTGAAAGCTGAGAGATCAGAGAAGCAGAGCAGCCTGCCTCTAGAGAGACCTTTACCTCTACTGATGCTCAGACCAAAGGGATGATCCTGTTTTCAGATTGCTTCTCCAGACTACCACTGTCTCCACCAAACCTCAGACTGCACTGCCCGTTTCCTCTCTCTGCCCAGCCATGTCCTTCTTGTCTGTAGTGTTGGGATTAAAGGTGTGGGATCTCAAGTGCTGGGATCACCTTGTGTGAGCTCTGTTTCTCTTTTAGTCAGATTCAATCTTGTGTAGGCCAGTGTTGCCTCTGACTCCCTAATCCAGGAATTAAAGGCGTGTGCTTCAACTCTCTGGCCTCTAGTGGCTGAGTTCTGGCACTCTGATCTTTAAGCAAGTTTTATTTGTTAAAACACAAATAAAATATGACTACAGACAGCCAGTGGGAATAGGTTCTCTCCTTCCACCATGTGGGTGGATCCTGGGGGTAGAATTTAGGTTGTTAAGCTTGACTCGTGTGTTGTCAGCCACTGAGCCAGCTTGCTGATCCTCTAAGGGTATTTTCCATTAAAAAATAGTATAAGTCACAGGTTCCATTCATTACCTGGGTACCTGCAAAGAAAAGAGTGAGAGGAACCAGCAGGGAATTATTTGCTAGTCACGAGGCTGCCTTCATTCTAATTAATTTGAACATTTACTTAGAGTAGTGAATGCTTTCTAATACTTTTTGAAGTAGAAATTATTTTTAGATTATTACTTTGCTACCTGAAGTAATTGAAAGGAGCGTTCAGTTATGTACTGTTTGGCCTAATAGATGCTAGGGCAAACTTTGTTGTCAGTGCTCTTCAGTTTAAAAGAATAGTGGGTGTTAGCAGTCAGCACTATTAATATTCTATATAATTTATTATTTACTATAAGAGCAAGGATTTATATAACTCATTCATTGTTCATATTGGCTGACATAAAATTGTTTGCCTGAAAATTCAGCAGACAGTGAGAACGTGATGAAAATCCCACCATTTCTTTTTGGAATGAGCACATAAGAAACAGTTGATAGGCATAGCAAGCTATTATAAATGCATTGATGGAAATAAAAGTGAGTTACATAGCTGAAAATATCCTAGCTTTGGATTAGGAGCAAACAGGATGGAGTGTTTTTTAGTTTGATGATGGGTATTTATGAAAATATTTTTTCTTGTCACTTTCAGTTCTTCCTATCACTGGTGGTTTATAAAGTCTTTAACATCCCTCACAGGTATTATAGGATTTTAAATATAAATTTTATAATCATTGAGTTCATTATTACTATAAGCTATCTAAACTAGTTTTTTTGGTTTTTTTTAGAGAACATGAACATTTCTGTATTTTCTTCTCTAATACAGCTGTAAAATGATGATTTTTAAATGTTAGTTTCTTTTGTAAAGTCACCAGATATGTGCCAAGAATAAATAAAAGTGTAAATTAATTTACATTATTCAAAATTCTAGAATTAGACATCTGTCTAATGAATGCTGTTCTAAATGTTGCTAAATGATTAATAGTAATTAAAAGGTTAAATACAAGCTGAAGAAAGCTTTGAATTTTGAAATGTTTGCAACAGCTAGTAATCTGACTAATGCAGACGTTTTTGTCAAAGTTGAAAAAGTTAGAGCTAATTAATTTCTTGGGAGACATATGATGAAATTGTAGGTGTGATAACATATTTGAGTAACATATGGTGGTTATGGGGCACCTTTCTAATGACTGAACAGCCAGTTAAATATAGACTCTCCAATTTCTTTTCTTTCATTTCCATTCTTTGTTACTATGTATTTTTAAACAAATTTTGTTCTAGAGGTCAGTACTCAAGATTGAACAATGTGTATTTAAAATGTTAACATGATCATGCAGTCTTCTTCTAAATGGGTATATATCTTAGTCAGTTTGCTTAAATAGATAGCCATTTACCCCAGCATATTTGTATATTTTAGTTAATGCTGCTAAATAAATCAAATGATTGGAAAATTGTACTGTCAATCCATACTGCTTCATTCTGATCACCCTTGAGTGAAGACTGAAAACGTTACATTGATACTCAGCAAAATGTATTTATCTTTCTTAAGAGTATAATAATTTAATTTTTATACCTTTTAAGCATCAATATAAGGTTCTTGAATAATGCTTGATAAATCAGATTTGGGTATGGAAGGTATTTTTGGCATTTGTTGTTGAGATGCCACTTTATTGTGTTTATATTTTGATGAAGGACTTTTGAAATAAGACTTTTACAGTTAGAGTCAACATACTACAATGACATATAGCTTATATTTTCATTTTTAATGGTTGTATTTTTACCCCATTTTTTGTAAAGTGGCATATTTGTGTGAATTTTCTGTTATTCAATTATGAGTGAAATAAGAGTTAAGAGTGCAAGAAGTTTGGATGTCCTGCAAGCTAGGTATCAGAGGATGTTGCTGTTAGCTTCTTAATAGTCTGCTGATATGGTTGATGAAATGAAAAAGGAAGGGAAGGTTATTAATGTCCTAAGTATTCTGAATTCGACCAAAACAAAAGTAGTATTTGTTTCTAAAATGAAAATAATTGGAAATAAGATGTAATTTTAAACTTTAAAGGAAGGTGATGGATAAATTTTTAGAATTATTTAGCATATATAAAAATTCTACTTGTTGCTCAAACACATTGGTCAAATATTAATGTATTGTAAAATATATTTATAATATTTACATATACTTAAGAAATTCTAATCAAGTCTACAAACTCTCCAAATTGGTCTACTTTTTTTCCCATCACCACAATTGTTGTTTTCTAAATTGAATATTCTAGCAAGAATTTTGATCATCTTACTCATAGTGTGGGAAGTCCATTTCCCCTGGGGCATGACACACCCTGTCACTCAGAAACAATGACTTTTATAGCCATTTGTTGAGGGAAGATCCTTGCTTATCAGTCAGGTGTAAAAGATAATTCTGATGTCATTATTCATTCCCTAAATATCTTGCAGTACACAGCATGCATATTAGCTTGTTCAGATCATTATAAATAAGTGCTGAGGAGGCAATTAAAATTAAAATTACTATCTATGGTTTTATTTTAATATTGTGGTTGACTTGAAAACATTTAAGAACAGATGATCCACAGTCTAGTCTGAGAATAAATGATTATTTTCACGCTCTAGGAATGAAAGATTAATTTTAATAAATATATTGTAGATCTATCCATTTCACAAAATTTAAACACATGCCAAAGTGTCTCAAAGTTCAGATTTATGAAGATACTGAACTTCTTCAGAATATTATAAAGTATTCTTCAGAAATACAAGAGTGACTAATGATTTTATTTATTTGTAGTTGCCAGTTTCTCTGAAAAAAAGTTGATTTTACAAATATTTCCTACAGTCATAATTTTTTCTTTTTCTCTTTCTCTGTTGTTTGAGACCAGGTCTCAGTGTATATCTCTGGCTAGTTTTGAACTTGATATGTAGACCAGGTTGGCCTTGGATTCATAGATATATATCCGTCTTTGCCTTCTGATTTCTGGGATTAGAGAAATGGACCACCATTCCCACCCATCTCCAGTCCTGATTTCTTAAGGTTTCTGAGATTTGTGCTAAAGTCATAGTTGAATCAACAGGAGAGACTCCGTGATAAGAGACTTAAATTCTCTCTGAGTTTTGCTTCAACGAAAGAATGCTTACTACTCTCTTAAAATGCCTTCATAGTATATTCCTTTAAGTACATTTCTATTGTTTTCCTAAGGAAATTTAATATTTTTAAGCTAATGGATACTTCTTCCTGACTAGCACTTAGTTTTTAATTGTGTATCAGAGTTATGTGCTTTGCATGACATTTTATTTAAATGATTCTGATAATTCTTCTGACCTGTGTTCTTTCTGATGTCGTATTAATGGCAATTAAAAAAATCTTCTGTGTATATACTTTACATCTTATGACTGAATATTTAATACTGTCCATTTATTTTTTAAGGTATTTTTTGTGCTTCTGTAGTTTTCTGTTTTTCTTGTTGTGTGATGTGATACATTTTTCTGTCAATTCTTTTCATCTCAGTTTTTTGAGTTCTCAAATAACCTTTGCTCGTTCATATTACTCATTTATTTTAATTTATTGTGTGTTTTGGGGGGACACAGTGTACATGAGAAATTAAGAAGACAATTTTTGGTAATAAGAGCATCTGTTCTCTTCTGCCACCTTGTGGGTTCTAAAGATCAAACTCAGGTCTTCAGCCCTGCATCCAAGTTCCTCTACCAGCTGAGTTTTGTTGGTCCTCATGTTATTCACACAGTTTTATGTTTTACTGATAAAACTTCAAGTTTAATCTTTATCTTCTTTAGCATAACGTAAACATACTCATTTTAAACTTATAATCTGTCTGATAACTTTGACCTTCTGAAATCCTTGAAGGGTCATTATTTTATGGTTTTTTAGTTTTGTTTTATTTTGCTTCTGACATCTTGGCTCCTAAGGTACCAATTTTAAATGATGCTGATTCTTGTTGTTCATGGTAGCCATGTACTAAAAACTCCCCATACAAACTAATCATTGATTTTAGAAAGAATTTCAGGATTAGGTTCCTTAAAACTTCTGCTTATATTCTTCTCATCTGACCATATATAACGTTACATATTGGATTACTTTTAAAGACTCCTAAAGTATTATTTCCACAACATTGAATTTATAGCCACTGGTACTTTGAAGTCATGACTGAATGAAGGTTATTTAAAAAGCAGGTATTTCATAATTTTCTTGCACAGAGAAACAGTATTAGTTCTTAAGCTTATATGGAGGATCTGTTTTAAACAATAATATCATTAGAGAAAGTGTGAAGAGTGTGGCACTTACTGTACTCTCCATAATGACACTGCTTATAATGAGTGAGTGACAGCAACAAGACAGAGTGATACCTTGTTCATCCACATCTGGAAAAATAGGCATGATTAGGTATTCAGATTATTTGCTCTTTTATATGTCACGGATGACTAGTAGAATAACTGGAGTGTTGCTGAATTTTAGATTATAAAAATTTTTAGTGAATAGGTGACTTTGCAAATGCAGAATCCTAGAAAGGACAATGTCTCTGTGTGCTAGACAGGATAATAGGAAATCATATATAGATTTATATGCTTTGAGTAAAATAATCCCCTTTCCCTCACCACCTGGAAAGAGATTTTATATCTGTCAGATAGCTTGTAGAGCTTGTAGGCATTAAAATTCTGCAAACAACTGAGGGTATTGGCTTGGTTGGTAAATTATATTTGCCTTGCAAGCATGAGGACCTGAGTTCTACCCTAAGAACCCATGTAAAAATGCTGTGTTCAGTGGTGTTCCCTTGTAATCCAAATGCTGGATAAGCAGACACAGGAAGGATGTTGCCTAACTTAAAAGCTTCAGGTCAGTGAGAGACCCTTTAAAAGGGAGGTGGAGAGTGCTCCTTAGAATGGCTTCCAGGTTGTCCTCTGGTCCTCATATCACATTTTACACTTATATAGGGACACACACACACACACAAACACACACACACACACATGCAAGCTCAAGGGCTGATTTCTTTGGTAAGTTAAATAAATGGTGTGAATTTATGCTACAAGATCTAGTTTATCTTTTAGTTTTTAGTATCAATAAAATATATTTGTTATTCTTATGTAGGCACTAGTTTATTAGAATCCTTTTATCTAACATTTTAAATTGTTCTTAATGAACTATGGACTATTCCTGAGTAGCTTACTGAAACATGCAGAAGTAGACATTTTTTTCTGCCTTTCCTTAATAATTTTTCTTGCTATTACATAATTTTTGTACATCTAATGCCTCTTTGTTGTTTTTTACTATTTGAAGTACATTCTGTAATTATAAGATAGAAAAATTGTTATTTAAGTTTATTCCTTAGAATATAAACACACTAAGGTGTGTGTGACCTTATATTCTTTTAGTAATATGAGAAATAAACTTGTTAAGTTTTTTGTACAAAAATTGGACCTGAAAGTTAGAATGAAACAGCGTTTTTATCCTTTCTTCTTCCCTCCTTACCTTTATATCTTAGTTTCTTCTTTCACTCCCTTCCTCCCAGTCATAACTATCATATTATTTTGGAAAGGTATGATGTAATGATGTAATACATGCTTACTTAATTTTTTTTTACTTAAAAATTTCTTTTTCATTTTATATACCAACCCCAGTTCTCCCCCCCATCCTCTTGTCTCAACCTTACCCCATCCCACTCCCCATGGCCTCCTCAGAGGGTGTAAGGCCTCCCTTGGGGAGTCAACAAAGTCTGACATACTATGTTGAGGAAATACCAAGTTCCTCCCTTCTATATCAAGGTAGAACAAGGTATCCCACCGTAGGGAATGGGCTCCAAAAAGCCAGTTTGTGCACCAGGGATAGATCTGTTCCCACTTCCAGGGACGACCCCCCC
>LOEQ01002082.1:31648-49389 GCA_001685075.1 Bramus lutescens | reverse complement strand
TGAGTTAATATCTGGGTCTTCTATTTTATTCCATTGGTTTACTTCTCTGTTTTTATGCCAGTACCAGGCTGCTTTCATTACTGTCGCTCTGTAATAGAGTTTGAAGTCAGGGATGGTAATGCGTCCAGAAGTTCCTTAATTGTATAAGATTGTTTTCACTATCCTGGATTTTTTTCCATTTAAAGTTAATTATTGTTCTCTCAAGGTCTGTGAAAAATTTTGTTGGGATTTTAATGGGGATTGCATTGAATTTATAGATTGCCTTTGGTAGAATTGTCATTTTTACTATGTTGATCCTACCCATCCAAGAGCATGGGAGGTCTTTCCATTTTCTGGTGTCCTCAAAATTGGTGAAGGGAGAGTAATTAATCCTGAAATGTGCAGAACAGTTGGGAAGTTAAGGCTGACCAAAAATGGTATGATATGATGGATTAAGTATGAAGAAGGTGGGACTGGTGTGAGTGGAACGAATTTAAAAAGGACATACAGAAGAAGGGTCTGCTAGGGAAATAGAAAGAATTTGTCAAAGGTCCCCATTTTGGATAGTACTTCCCTTCTACCTTGCCAGTTAGACCTAGATGTAGGGCCAGGTTAGCCAACCCTGATCAGAACTGCTAAGTGAAAGTTCTCACAACTATTTAGAACATAATTCTTGGAACAGCATTCAGACTGCTCAGAAGCCACTAGCGAGTTAAAGGAGCATGGACCAATTAGAAACCTGTGAAGTAATTCTCTTGTTAAAAGTTCTGGTTTTCTTTTAATCCCAATACTTGGGATGCAGAGGCAGGTGGATCTCTGTGAGTTCAAGGTCAGCCTGGCCTCAAGTGCTAGTTCCAGAACAGGCCCAAAAGCTACAGAGAAACCTTGTCTCAAAAAACCAAAACCAAAAAAAAAAAAAGTTATGATTTTCTTGAGTTTGGAGAAATAAAAAGTTGAAAATGGCAAATCTAACTTATATTTAAAATAGTATTTAGAAAATTTGGAAAATGATTAATCCTTAAGATGTAATTGTTTTATTTATTTTTGGAGGAATTAATTTTCTTTTGGTTTTTCAAGGTTGGCTTTCTCTATGTAACAGCCCTGGCTGTCCTTGAACTTGCTTTGTAGACCAGGCTGGCCTGGAACTCACAGGGATCTGCCTGCCTGTGCCTCCCAAGTGTTGGGATTAAAGTCGTGTGCCACCATGGCTGTCTTGGAAGAATTAATTTTATGTGAAATTTAGATAATGAATGTGAATAGCATAAAATTTCCTTAATATTTATATTGATTTCAAAAAAGCTGAACAAATTGTCATCAATTACAAAGATTGTTCATTTCAGTATCAAAGCTGTTTAGTTTATAGTTACTATAATCGATTCATTGTTTTAGGGCGTTTAAAACGGCTGTGCCACGTTATTTTAATAGGTATTCCTTTCAGGTGCATAAATGCTTGATTTCATATGTAAACATGTTTTTATACTATCCAAACCTGTTAATAACTTTGTCTCATCCAGTGACTATTGTTATTGTGCCTAAGATAAAAGCTATCTTCAGTCATGTTAAATCAATTAAAATATACATTCTAACAAGCTGTTTCAGACCTATACACATTTCTAAGCCAGCTCAGCTGTGATAGGCTGGCCCATTATCTGTCTTTTCCCTGAACCTAGTAAAGGTTTGGTTGGGTGAATTGTAGATTGGCAAGTGAAAATCAGTTTATTATATAGCACAAGAACTGAAGTTTCTGGAGGCCATATGAGCCCTGGAAACTCCCTAAAACAGCTTCTGTTCCTGCTTGAGCTGTTTCCTTCTCCTTGTCTCTCTCCCAACCCTCACATCTGTGCAAGCCCTATTCTTTGATAGTCTAGGTCCTCTTTCTGCCCTTCCATGGATATCATAGTTCTAGTTCGGACAAAGGCTCATTCAACAACGAGTGTATTTTCCTCTTCAATTTTCTGTTAATGAATCTGGGTCCCTCAGTACCTTCTTAATAAGTGGCTTTCATAACAGTGGACAAAATTTTGTTAGGACCCAATAACAAAATGTTCTGACTCTATTCAGTGGATTAAGAACAAAATGAAAAACAAATCATTATTTAAAACACAAGTATACTTCTGTCCATTCTCACAAGAGACAGGAGACTATTACATACATAAAGTTTATAAATTGTATTAATATATTTTTACTACAATACAAGTAATATATATTTGCATTATATTTTAAACTCTTTATTAAAATATTGAGTTTCTTACAGTATTACTCATGTAGGCTTTCTTAATTCTTAGCATTTGGTAAGAATGACTACTTTATTTATTATTCTCTTGAACTATGAATGGGATTTTATATACCCTAACACTTAGATTGTGTCTATTGGTAATTTGATGCTTAACATGTCATGGTTGTGACTATGTTTATAATATTTCAAAAGTCTTTCCTCCCTTTCATAACTTTTTTTTAAAAAGAAGCACTTAAATTTTTTAGAAAAGAATATTGTTTTGTATAAAGTAAATTAGACTTGTGGAAGTTTATTTTTTCATAAGTAAAATTGGTCAGTACCTCAGACTTAGATTAATCTTTTTTGCAAAGTATTGTCTCTGTCTATAGCCCAATAGGATCAATACCAAGAAACAAAAGGGGTCAACCTAATTTTTTTTTTTCGAGACAGGGTTTTTCTGTGTGGCTCTGACTGTCCTGGAACTCACTCTGTAGACCAGGCTGGCCTCAAACTCAGGGATCTGCCTGCCTCTGCCTCCTGAGTGCTGGAATTAAAGGTGTGTGCCACCATGCCTAGTTTAATTTTTTTTAAAAAGATTCATATATTTTATGTGCATGAATGTTTTGTCTACATTTATGTCTGTGCACTATATGCTTGCTTGATGCCTGAGGGAATCACTAGAGGGTGTCCAATTCTCTGGATCTGATTTATAGATGGTTGTGAGCCTCCTTGTGGGTGCTAAAAATCAAACCTGGGTCTTTTCCAGGAGCAGCTAGTTCTGGATCACTGAGCCATCTCCCCAGCCTTCGAATTTTTAAAATTTTGACTATCATTTTAGTGAATTAGCCTGTTTTTCAGGCTATGGTAGATTGCTGTAATTGATAGATATTCACTAACACCATACTGTATAAAGAGTATGTTCATAGTCTTGAGAATTTTGAAGAAATATCCAGAAAAGGAAGACAAAGACATTAAACTTGCTGTGCTTCTAAAATACTATACATGTGTAGGAGAGTTTAGGGAGGCAATGAGTGGACTAACAACATGTTTGTAGACTATAGATTCGGGCAAACTGTTTAGACAAATTAATTGCCATTTACTAAATGAACCACTTTCTTCAGAGACAAGATTTCTGCCTCTATTTTACTAAAGCATGTATGGATACTGTGTTTGATTCAGGCTGTGTAAGAAGGTGGGAGAGGAGTTTGAAGTGAGCTAGAAAGCGCACAAAAGGATTACTGTGTTCCTTCAAAGCCAAGGAGAGAAAAATTATATCAATTTGAGAATGTAAAGAGAACACTAATGATAAACTTGTTGATCACCTCTAAGCAGTTAATGTAAATAAGATTGTAATGATAAAAACTAAATTGTCTGAGTTCAAGAAAGAAGGAATAAAGAAATTGGAAAAAAAAGCATAGCTCCTCCTTTTAGAAAATAGATTGCAGTAGGTCAGAGGAAAGATCTTTTGAGGTGGAAACATGTTGAATATATTCACTGATTTTAGAGAAGGCCTCCAAACTCAGAGGGAAATTCTGAAGATTCCAAAATAAAAACAAAGACATTAGTAAATATTGGAGAAAGAACAAACATGGGATACATGAAAGGAGCTAACCCTTGGAAATGGTCATTTATGTTTCTCAGGCATAGGGAAAGATGTGTTCTGATGTATTTCACATGGCGACCTGAGACTTTGACTCTTGAAGTTATATACATTTAGTTTTCCCTTGTTTTCTAAATAGGCAAGGAGGATGGAGTGTGGGGGAGAAGATTTTTGAATAGGTTAATTGTATAGTTAAGTCAACTAGAAATGACAATTTCTCAGGGTAACATGAATTACAGGGGATGCATTTGGCTTACGTTTCATGACTTACTGTATTTACCCTCAGAATAAATAATCAGAAAGCAGTTTATGAAATAGGGTGAAGAATGATAAAAATGTGTACAGTCAAAGAAAAAGTAAATGAGAAAAATATGAGTTAATCCTAGATTTTGTACAGAACTAGATAAATGAAAAAGTACTTAAGGCTTGGGAATATAACAGAGAAGTCGAGGTGCTGGGGGAAATGAATCAGAAGTTTAGAATACTTGAAAAATAGGACTATTATGTAAAAATATCAAAGTAGAATTTATGTAGAACAATATTGCTCTAGGTATGGTTCTTCATTTGTATCTAAGGGTATTGCAGTACCAACTGCCAACTTGCCACTAGATGTCACTCTGACTCATATGGTAAGTCTAACTTAAGATTCAGGATGTTGAAAGACATACAATAAATCTAGATGTATCTTCGTGATCTTTAAGAACCTATTCTATTCAGTTTCTCCTTCAGGTTGTCTTAGTTATACAGCTACTTTGGAGACTATAAGTTATTCAGAACAAAACAAGCCATTGCATTTGGATAATTTGAATGACTAATGCTGCCTTTATTTAACAGTAAAATCAAGGTCACATTAAATAGTATTTCTTTTGGCCTGTGTACTTTAAAAAGTTTTAAAATTTTCTGAAATGATGAATCAAAAATCAAAAGATATTTTCTCTTCTATTGTTTTGATTATTTGTCTGCTGAATTGGTTCTGGTTTTACTAATAGAAAACTAACAGCCTTTTATTGGTATTAACAAAAGTGTTTATTTTTAAGTGGTCACGATTATGCATGTTGACACCAAATCTGTGAATGTAAAGTTTTATTTCTTGAAATTTTCTAGTAGAGCAAAGCAGTAATGACTACAGGAGTCATATTTAGGAAGTATGTCAGATTTGTTGCCTACCCATAATCTTTTTAATCTGCTTCTTTCAAAGTCTCTGAACTGTTTGGAAAACTTTACAATACGATTATTTTAAAAATATAAAGCATAATGAAAAATATTTAGATATGTCCAGGATCATATATAGACTGTTCAGTTACATATGATGTATGTTATAAAATTTATTTATGTTCTTACCAGTTTATTAAATTTTTGCTTTGATAGAGAGTAGTTGTGAAATTGTTTTACACAATTAGAATTGTTGAGTTGCAGATCATATGGTAGAAAATATAATGTTCTAGGTTTTTGCTTGTCATTTGCCACATGATATAGTCCAGCATTTTCTTATGGTTCTCTTTTCATTGATATCTTACCTAACTTGTGATCCATTATTATAGTAAATAATTTTTAGCCATGTTGGCAAAAGTGCTATTCTGGAGTTGTTAAGTAAGCCATCTTATACAATCCGTTTTACATTTTAGTAGGATTAATCTTCTTGGTTCCTCCTGATACAACACTTTTCATTTGTAAAAGCACCTGCTTGTTTAATCTACATAAAATGTATGTTAATTAAGAAATTCCATTGTACCAAAAGCAGAGATTGGTAAGATAAATGGATGAAAAAATATACCTTCTTTAGAGTAACTGAAGATAGTCTGAAGATATCCTTGATATTTGACATAAAATAACTTATAATACTCACTGATTAGGCACTTAATTGTAAATTGTATTTTAGGACCAAATTATAGGTAATAGTTTAGTCTGCATTCAGTATATGCTTAGATTTTGTTCTATGAAGATATCATCCTTTAATCTTTTCATTTGCCTCAGGTTTGTGGGGATTATTTACTTTTGGACAGATCGTAAACTTGTTGCATTGGCTTAGCTGTGGGAAGGTAAAGTGCTAGAACAGCAGAGACGAGCCCAGTGAGACTTTGCTAGCGCACACCTTAACTCTGCTTCTCTAAAAGTACATGGAGACAGTCACTTGAATTACAGATTCTGATTTTTTAAAAAGCATTTTATACAAGAATACTCAGTATTGGTTAGCATGATGTGAAAGTACTTTTTGAAATTAAGGAATTATTCTTGAGATTATTCTTATTTCTCATTTTATCCTCAAATGCACGTTGTCATGTAACTTTCCAAATGATCTTTTCCCCCTTCACAAAGAAAAAGTGTTTTATTTCTTAGGACTTTAAAAGTTAAACTATCGTATTTTCCTTTATACACTATGTGCCCCTGTTATGCCAGGAATAATATGTTAGATAATACTCTCAATCTCTTTTCTCCAAAGGCCTTAACCTCCACTAGGAACAAATGTAGATTTTTGTTTGTTTGTTTCCTTGAAATGTTTTCCTGGGCATGTATAAATCCTTTTGACCTTATTATTTAGGGCCTCCTGTCCTCCCAATGAAGTCACAACTAACACAAAAACTTTGCAGCTGGTGAACTCCCAGAACCCCTTTTGATGATTGTTGTTAAACTCAGCACGGCAGCTTGCAGTTGTTCCTTTCCTGTATGGCCCACCCCACCTCGCATATATGATCTTCACGACAAAGAATTCCCCAGAGGCAAAACACAGGTTCGAGATTTCATTTGCATTTGTCTACTGTTCTTCCTCATTCATTTTTGCTTTAATATTAATCATATTCAAAAAGCTTACTGGACACAGTCAAGGGAAATACCACTCCCTCCACTGTTATGATAAACTTCTCATGTCTTAGAAAACCAGATTAAATTATTGGCTACCAAAGAGTTAAATATGCAGAATTGCTATGATTCCTCATCTTTATGTAGAGTATGCTAGTTTAAAATAGAGTCAAGCCAGAGGTTCAATCCACACTTCTGCCTGTGACCTAGTTCTTCAAATTTGACATTTCCCATCTTTTATAATATGTTCTCTGAGAATAAAACTGAGTATTTCTAACAGAGATAATGACAGTTAATGACCTTGTAACTTATCAACAAACTGGTTAATAAGTTTTCATTTAAACTTTAACTAGTTATTTTTTAAGTCAAATACAGGCTTGGTTTAGTGTTACTTAGGTGAAAAATATTACTCTAGGTAAGCATGCTTATTGAAATATAAAATCCATTTCACTTATGAGCTAAATAGGATATGATACATTAATTGGTGCTGTAGATGCTTGCTAATATAGTAATCATATCTTGAATTAATTGAATTTAACATAAAAAACACAGTATGGTACATTTCTTTATACAGTAAAACTTCCATTCTTAGATCCAAGGCTTAAAGATGTTCTTTAAAAAGAGTAATATTACCTATTTCTGGCTAGTTATATGACCCTGGAAGGCCACTTACCTGTGTTTTTTTTTTGTTTTGTTTTGTTTTTTGGCTTGGTTTGCTTTATTAAATTGCAAGATCTGCAAGATCACTGTAGTCTACATGTTTTGGTAAACTGCATTATTTTAAAATTAATTTTATTTTCTGTTTCCTCATTGAAAATAGATTCTTTTTCATAAAATACATTCTGATTATGGCTCCCCTTCCCAGTTTCTTCAGGCTCCTCCCCACCTTCCAATCCATTCAAATCTAAACCTTTCTTGGTTTCTCTTATCAGAAAGGAAGCAACTAGAGATAGAGAAAAAATAATAAGATAAAGTAAAATAAAAACAAACAAACCTGAGTAGGACAAAACAAACAACAGTAAAACAGAGGCAAAGAAAAAGGACAAGAAACACATGCAGATGTAGACACATGCATTGGTATGGGCAGAAATCCCATAAAAAGCAAAAATTGGAAACCATAATATATAAGCAAAAGACCTTTAAAAACAAATGCCCTGGCAATTATGTGACCAAAAAGCTTCTAAAAGTGTCACTGAGTTCATTTTGTGTTGGCTATCTACTGCTTAAGCATGGTTTGTATACCCAGTGAGACTCCATTAGAGAAAACTTAATTTTTCATTTTTGAGCAGTTATCAGTTGGAGATAGCTTCTAGTTAAGAATGCTTGTGTCCACTTCTACTCTGAGCACCCAGTGCTGAGCATGTTGCTGCAGTCTCTGTGAGTCATGTGCATTGGTTCTGCTGTGTTTAGAAGGCTTTGCTTCCTTGGTGCCCTCCATCATCTATGATCTTTCTGTTTCCATTCAGTAGAGTTTCCTGAACCCCCCTGAGGGGAGGGACTTGATAAAGACATCTCATTTAGGAATGAGTTTTCCAAGGCATCTCACTCTCTGCATACTTCTAGCTATGGGTCTCCGATTTATTCCCGTCTACTGCAAGAGAAAGTTCTTTGATGAGAGCTGAGCAAGACATTGATCTGTAAGTATAGGAGACTATCATTTGGAGTTAGTTTGTTACTTTAAGAACAGTAATATTTGGTTTTCTCCTGGGTCCTTGACTTACCTGCTCTGAGGTTCTTGGCCACCAAGACAGTGTCCAGATGGGTTCCAGATCACAGTGAGTCTTAAATCCAATCAGATATTAGTTGGTTACTCCCACAATCTTTGTGCCACTATTTCACTGGTACATCTTGAATACTGGTCACCATTGTACATCAAAGGGTTTGTAACTGGGTTGGTATTAATTTTTCCCCTTTGGTAGCATGCAGAACCTTTCAGTTCCATGAACACTAGTCAGTAGGAGTGAGGGCTCTTCATAGGCACTAACTCTGTTTCTTTATAGTCAGTGAGTTTATAGGTATTGTTCAGCAATAGGGCCTTACTATTAGTTTGTAAACAGCAACCAGTAGCCTTGATGATATTTTTTAAGGTTTCCTGTGGGATCCTTTGGCCAGAAATTCGATTAGCTGTAACCCATTACTGGAATTGATCGATTTATTTGTTGATAATAAATGTTCAGTTAGGGTTCTGTCTCCTCCATTATTTGGTAAATCCATTTAGATCAGTTTCATGTATTTTAGGAAGCTGTGCATATATTAGTTTGCCATATGCTCTTTCAAATGGCCCTAGTTTTAGCTCTCCTTTCCCATATTCCCTCCTGCACTCCATCTTTCTTCTACTTCCTGTTCAATCCTCCCATTCCAGTCACCATCCCATCTATCTTTAACTCTGTATTTCACCTTCCTTGGTGATCCATTCTTCCCCCAGTCCCTTAGTCTATACCTGGCCTCTATAATTATATGGATGGTAGCCTGCTTATTGAAGGTGGAACAGCTAACACTTGCATATTAAGAAAGTACATGTTATACTTGTCTTTAATACCTTATTTTATTAAAGGCTGATGAGCTCTATACTTCTTTTCATAATTGAGAAACTTTCAATAAAATAATACAAGAAATATTAAGAGTCACGGTGTAGCTGTGTAAGGTGGAGGTGAGAGGAATGAAATTTAAAACTTGTGTTACCTGTGAAAGAACATCCTTTTGAGGAATTAATAAAGATACACTTGTTTATGAGCAAGGACTCAGGGGAGCAGTTATCACAAATAAGGCATGTGGATTGTTTTTGTTTTTGTTTTGAGGTAGTATCCTCAATGTAGTTTAGGATTGCCTGTTAATCCAGTATTACCCTGCCTAAGTTTATTTGGAGCTGGGATTACAGAGCTATGTCTCATTGATACTGTGTTTTTCAGCCTGCATTCCCCTGATGACTAATAAAATTGTGTGCATTTTCATTCATTTTGTACTTGTTTAGAGTAATGAAAAAATTGCATGATGATTGGAATTTTAAAAAATTCTTGGGTTGGAGTTATAGCTCAATGGTAGAATGTTATTGCCATTTGTGAGGCCCTGGGTTTGATCCCGGTGTTACACGCACACACATACACACACACACACCCTTATCATATTTCTCTTTTGTTTAGAAAGATTAAATTAGATACTATCTAAAATATTTGGCATATCTTTTAAACCTGTATTTGATGAATTTTGAAAAGCTTTGAAAACTTTTAGTAATGCAACTATTCTCTATATTTCAAACAAAATTAATGCCAAAGATTTCCTTTTCAGTACTAAGATTAGTTATTGTTATATATCATTTGAAGAAAAGCTAATAAAGTATTGTAAACAAATTTATTAGCTTTTTTCTCCTAGGAAAACATAACCAGACATTGAGGAAAGTGTATTTAAACTTGGTGTGTCTAACTAACTTAGGCACTGGTCAGTTACAAACATGTTAAAAACAGAGTTTCAGATTTCCTGGAGCAGTCTTGTTTTTGGGGTGGAAACTTACCTTCTCTCATGTTCTAAATGTTTCTAGTTTCCCACATCGTGTGCCATGACTGCTATGACTAGCTTCTTACCAAGGGTCTGTGAAAGGAAGTATCATACAGTGCTTTGACACTGCAGCTCTTAAAGCTGGTGTACCTCCTTTCTGACCTCTTGCCATGCTGAACGTATTAGTACTCAAGAGCTTATATGTTTAAGCAAAGCCAGTGCCAACTAGCAGTCACTGCTAAGTGGTCCAGGACAGTTTCTTTTCTTTGAAACTTTTTGTGAAAAGATACCCTGATACCCTTGAGATATTTTGTGCCCTTGATTTCTTGTGAACAGAGTGCTTGCTTCCTTTCTTTTAAAGACTAGGGTTTGGAGAATAACCGTAGGAATAGAATTCAATTTATAAAAATAGTAAAAAGCACAACAATCTTATTTTCTATATTATCTAAAAGGGAAATATAAAATATGGTATCTGATTGCTAAATATTATATTCTATCTTTATTAATTTCTTTAGTTTCATAACTAAAATAATTTTTATTAAGAGTTTGCTTTCTAACAATTTTTTTAGTTTAGGAAGATTATCAGTCATAGGGAGGCATGTAGGGGGTTATAATTTATTAAATTGTGTTTTGTAAATATTTTTTAATATTGTTAACTCAGAGTATTGCCCAGTTGGCATGAAAAATATTTAAAAAAGGGAAGTTTCTTTCACCTTAAAATTTCTTTTTAATACTTTCTTCAAAACACTAGTAATTAAAAAAAAACCCAACAACTTTAATTTGTATTTTTTCTTATACTCAATTTTGCTCTGGAAAGAAATCACTGAAGCCCAACTGAGTTAGTAATAAAATATGAAGTAGCTTAATGTTGCATTATGTCTGCTACTTTTCTTGTATTAAATTACTTCAGAAACTTTAGAAGAAAACATACAAATGTGAGATTTTTTAACATTTAAATAAATGATTTTAAATATGGCAAAATTGCTTAAGAAATTGAAATAAGCATGAATATGTGATGAGAACTGGGGTACTGGATGGTTGGTAGAGTGTGTAGTTAGCATGTGTAGTGTGTGAGCCCCAGAACCTATTTGTGAAATGTAGATCCCTTTCAACTGTCTAGGAGCTAGTTGGGTTTTTATCTTTTCTGTCATTATTAACAAGCAGGTTTTTTGTGATTTTTTTTGTATGTTTAAGACAAGGTCTGACTAGGTAGCCCAGGCTGGCCTGAAACTTAAGATCTTCCTCTTCTCCCCGTAACGCTCAGATTACAGGTGCCACTATGCCCAGTTTGAGTGTTATTTTTATATATAAGTATTTCTAAGTATATATGATAGAGTTTTCACTAGTAAGAAATTAGTTTAGTGAACATTAGCTTGAGAAAAAGATGAATGTACCTTGATACATTTTTGCTGTAAAATTTATATTATTGTAAATATGTGATCTAGTGCATCTTCTTGCATAATGATGTTGGTTTATCTGTTTTGAGGGAAACAAACAGAAGGACAAAAAAGAAAAGAAAACCCCAAATAACAGTTTCAAAGACTAGCAACATTTCTTCAGAGCCTAGAGATCCGTGTTTTCATGAAACAGTGGAACAACATGAAATAGTAAATCTCTGAAGAACTAGGCTGGTGTGTATAGTGCTTAGTTCTCTCTGTTGGCTGTGAGGAACATGCAGTTAGATATCTGAGGATGTTAACATTAGTGATACCAATTTCCCTGTGAAGGGCTAGCATTTGCTTCAAGAACACATTTCCATATATTTCACAGCTTGAACAAGCATTCAACTGAGACTGTTCGTCTTAAACCCTGTATGTTAGAACTTAATAAATATGAATAGAAGGTATATAAAGATGAACTGTTGGCATTTCTAAAAGATGGCCTTCTAAAGACTCTTATTAGATACAATATGAAGATCAAAGATGGAGGCTAAAATACATTTTCCCCCTCCCTGTAGTGTGTGCTTGATAAAAGCATATAGGCTAAAACCCTGTATAGTTCATATTTTCTCATACACCTACTTACCTAACATAAAGTTTAACTTAGAAATTAGGAGCAATAAAAGATAAATAACAGTAACTGAAACTAGACCATTTGTAATAACATACAGTGATATGTAAACATGATGTCTTTCTCTCAGAATGCCAGGTCACACTGTCTGTCAGTGTTGTGATAATGGGATATCTTTGTGATGAGATGGAGTTAGAGTAAAATGATTATTAGAGGAAGTAGGAACCATTAGGCTACTGTAGGATTACTTGAATACAAGCATTGTAATGCCATTGTGGTGTACCTTGTAACCGAGGCAGCTACCAACTACATGATGGGTATGTAGCATGACACACTGGGCAAAAGGATGATTCACATCCTGCGTGGATTAAGCAGATGGTGCAAGATTTCATCATGCTAATCAGAACAGAACAAAATTTATCAACTCTTTATTTCTGTTTGATATGCCAGATTGTTACTGACCATGGACGACTGAAACGGCATGGAAAGTGAAACCATGTGTAAGGCATCAGCTGTACTGTGATAACAGTTAAATTGGAGGTTTTACTGTGAGAGCCAAATGACCTGTTGATTGCAGAATTAAGCAGACTTTCTCCAGCACATTTCAGGCTTTTCAAGCAGGATAATAGCTAGAGCACAGAGGTCTCTGTTGGTAATTATCTTTGCAGATAATATGGTTTTTTAATGTAATTGCAGCCACTCATCTCTGTGACTGTTGTGCAAGAAAATAGCCATGGACAACATGTAAAGTAAAGGTGTGTCTGTGTTCCAATAAAGCTTTATTTTAAAAGATATTTCTAGATTCTTGCAGTTATATGTTACTTCATGTAGAGGAAGAATGACAAAATTTGCTTTTTCTACAACTCACTACCTTCAAATGAAAGAAAAGGCTCTAAACTGAATTATTCATATCAAGATATTCCCCACCATCATCAGAATTAGAATAGTTAAGACATAGACATCTGGAAAGATATGATTCCTCTTATGGAAAGTAAGGGGAAAGCTTTCCTTAGTAGTGACTGAGGAAATTTCTCTGACCATCAGGAGCACTGCCCTTCCAGTGGGCTTACAGTAACTGGAACATAGAATGGTAGTTTGTACTATACATTTTCAACTCTGACTTATTCAGTACTGCAGGATTTTGGTAGTTTCCTTTGTACATAGTTTATTTTTATTAAGTGATAGAAAAACCATGTAGTGGGCTCTCAGAAAGAAGTTACAAGAATGAAAAATGGAGCCTTCAGACTTTAAAAAATAATTAAACATAGTAAATAAATATTGAACAGAAAATTTAGATTTGTAGACAAAAGGCAGTGTAAATCAATTTTTGTTGACAGTGCTCATCTCCCTGGCATATTGAAGAAGCTCGGGTTATTGTTAAAATAGTTAATAATTTCTGAGTACTTGCAAATGCTTTTTTCTCACTTTAATAAAAGCAAGAATGTGGGAGCAGGAGTAGCATAGTTCCCGGCATTCTTTAGAGAGCTAGTGTGTTGTGTCTCTAAACTGAAAGCTGAAGAATGAGCTGGCTTGTTGATGGGGATGGGCAACAGGGGTGTTGTGCAGACCCTGCAGTAGAAAAGGGTCAGTGTGAATAGAGCTCACCATGACCATGATCTGGAAGTATAAAAAGGAGAGTGGGGCTAGTTGAGGCTGAAAAAGGAGGAGGAGTCCAGTATTGAGAGACCCTAGTAAGTGTTTGGATTTTGCCAGGAGGTTGATGGAATTTAGTGAAAAGGATTTTAGGTTTAAGATGATGGGAATAATTCTCAATTATGAATATTCTCAGACTGGTTTACGAGAGGCATGTTGAAGAACTTATAGCTGTATTGTCCAGCAAGATAGTCCTAAGCTAAATCTAGCTGTTGAGCTCTGGAAGTGTGGTTGGTGTAGCTAAGAAGCAATTTTTGATTTTATTTTAAAAATTAAAATTAAAAATTAGAGCAAGTTAAAATATGCTTTAAGTATTTTTTGAGTAGGTTGACATGTCCCTTAAGGTGCTGAAAATTTGCAATCTTGAATTGAGCTATGTTGTAAGGAGAAAAGGCATGATGGATTTTGAATTCATGATGTGAAAAAGTATTTTCTATGAGTGTTGAAGTCATATTTTAGATATACTGATTAATAAAATGTCACTCAAATTAATCTCATCAGTTTCCTTTTGCTAGCTCAAATATGTCTGGCTTTTAGAAACTTTGAAGTCACGTATATCTTTGACATTATATATTAGTAACCTTTCAGAAATCAGCCTGGAGACTTGCCTAAGAGTCAAGCAAGGTAGCATTATGTTCTAAACTGGGATTGCCATAGCAGGGTCAGGAGGATGCGTGAGAAAACGAATCACCAGGGAGCTAAAATTGATAGAATATGACATTTAAGTAAGAGAAAGGTTGCTGAATTACTTGTAAGGAAGAAAACAGGAGCCTCAATTCTAAAATATAAGGAAACGAATAGAAACTGAATGGAAAATTAAAATGTGTAAACAAAAGTCATAAATATTACATTTCACTGATAATTTAAGATAAAAAGTTCAATAGTTCTACCATTGGATTTTAGTTTTGTTCAGGATTGCTGTGTGGAAGGTATTATCTATTAGTTGATTCTTTAGTTATGTAATTTTCCATTTCTTAGATTGTAGATGAACATCAAATTTATAATTTAGTGGTTTACTATCTATGTTTCTTTGGTGCTGCTTACCTCTTTTAACTAATTACTAATTAAGAATAGGGTCTGAGGTCCTTACATACTTTTGAACGTATAAGTTTTCTACATATTTTCACATTCAATAACATGAAATTTTTATCTACTTATATTTTTATTTTAGATTACGCTTATTTCTGTTTAAAAGAAAAAATACTTTGCTTTTATGTGGTTTTTTTTTTAGACCCTCCTTCATTTAAGCTTAAATATCTGGGGTATCTGATGCTGGTTAAATGTTTAGTTCTTTCTGTTGACAAGTGAAGAAATAGGATGCATGGCTAGTTGCATTTTCTAGTCTTCTAAGCTTATGAAAATAGTCGAGACAGTTTGTTGACCTCAAAGAGACCTTTTAGTCTTTGGCTTGTTAGACAACAGGGTCTGTACTCTTCATTGGCATTCAGATCACAGGCAGCCATTGGGCTCAGTGCAAAGCCAAGCACAGCTTTAGGGTTTAGACAAAGCCACCTTGGCAAAGGAACCCAGTTGTCAGGGTAGCTGGCTGGATTGTAAGAACTGTTGCATAATGTGGAGACCAAGTAGAACTATTAGGATGCAAATGTGAAAAAAATGGTGGCACTAACCTGCAAAAACAAACATTTCTTTTTTAGTGAAGAGTCTATTCATTGTTGCTTTCTTCTGTTTAACTTCTCTGGGCCTTAGATGTAGTTGGTGCAATTGGAGTATATTGGTTTCTCTTAATCTCTGTCCATAAAACTAGACTACATGTAGAATCAACATCTAATTTGTAGGAAGACCCAAGTACTTCAATGTTTGGATTCTTTTTGTAGTGAACAAAAGTGTCCTGGGTCAGTTATATATGTGTTGTTTATTATGGGTTAGGAAGAGGAATCTTTTTTTGCTATTGATTTTTTTATTTATAACAAATTATTCTTATTATTTCCACCTTGTAATTTCTGGTGGTGGCCTCTTAGAAAGTAGTCTTATACATATTGTAGGATCATGATACATGGTAAGAGTAATGTTATTCAAATTCTTAGGGCAGTAGGAAAATTTAATTTTAATAATATCTGAAGGAAATCCACCCCTCTTGTTTTTGTTCATTTCTGTCTTGAGAACCAGCTTTAGCTTTTCTTTTTATATCTTACCTTGTTATCTTTAGCAAAATATAATGCCATCTATGCTTCGGTAAATGCTGTGGTGTGAAATAGGGAATGAGAAAAGATAGCAGTACTAGTGGGAAAGGGGCTTCAACCAGGGTCAGAGAACAGCAGTAGTAGCCATGCTTTATTGTGCCATGAATTTTCTCCTTTAATTGTTAAGCACCACCTTATGAGGTATATAACATGTAACCCCCATTTTGCAAATGAGTATACTGAGTCAAAAAGAAACAGTGGCTTGCTCAAGCTAAGTTTTATTTACAGCAAAACTAAGAAATGGTTTGAGGATCTGCCCTAAAAGAAGAGTTCTTTGGTAAAATGTGATTGAGAGCAGGACCGAAGGAAAGTGTTGTACAAGGACTCCCATGTCTACGTGAAAGAGACATAGGCTGGGATGATAATTAATTGATTCGTGTCAGTTTTGTTTTTCTTTTTCTTTTTTCAAGACAGGGTTTCTCTGTGTAGCTTTGGAGCCTGTCCTGGAACTTGTTCTGTAGATCAGACTGGCCTCTGGCCTCTAACTTACAGAGATCCACCTACCTCCGTCTCCCGAGTGCTGGGATTAAAGACATGTGTCACCACCACCTGACTTTCATTTTTATTTAACGTGTTCAGATATTTTATGTATGCTATTTAATTGTACAGAAGTTAATTGACTTAGCTCATGTGAGGGGAATTTGAGGTTAATTTTAAAGTAGATGAATTTTTAGTATTTGATAGCTCTTGCTTTAGATGGGCAAATCTCATTCTTTTAGTAGTCACACTTCTATTTCTGTCTTAGGTTTTGTACTTTTCAATGTTTTGAACCTTATTAAAAGTTGTATTTCTGTGTTTCCCATTCTTTTTCTTCTTTGCTTTCAAAATACCTTTAAGCAAAAATAAAATATCACTGTTGCTTTTCCAGACAAATATTAACTAGCATTCCAAGTCATTTTTTTCATTCTTTTCTTTGACCTGAGTTTTATTGAAACCTGATATAGGTGATAAGAAAGGAGAAGTGGCAGAAATGGGGAGGGGCTTTTGTTTATGAGTGGAAGATCAAAATAGGAAAGGGAGTAAAGAGGGATTTATGTAGATATTTCCGAAAGCTATAGGAATCCTATCATTTTATATTTACCAAGAATTATGTATATAGTATATTTAACTGTATGTTTATATATATGTATATAGTTTAAATGAAGTTCCCAATTTTCCACACAAGAGCCATAGACTATTTAACAAAGACTTAAGTACCAAGCATGAGAAACCTCTTTTCAAGTGATTGGTTAGGAGAGACCCAGAGACTCTGAGAGCAATATAGGCTATTGTTGTTGCCCATGGTTTCCCTTTGGAAATTGAAGGTAATTTCCTGTTGCTGAAGATACCATACACTTTGAGTACAGGACTCAGAGGAATTGAGCTGGATCTTACCTGCAGGTGCTATGCAATCTATCAAGGAAGAAAAGCAATCAAATCGGACCACGCTGAACCTGATAGAAGAGAAAGTGGGAAGTAGTCTGCAACACATGGGCACAGGAAACCAATTCCTACATTTAACCCCAGTAGCACAGACAATAAGAGCAACAATGAATAAATGGGACCTCCTGAAACTGAGAAGCTTCTGTAATGCAAAGGAAACTGTCCTTAAGACAAACAGGCAACCTACTGAATGGGAGAAGATCTTCACCAATCCCGCATCAGACAAACGTCTGATTTCCAAAATATATAAAGAACTCAAGA
Organism: Bramus lutescens; assembly: GCA_001685075.1. Classification (NCBI taxonomy): domain Eukaryota; kingdom Metazoa; phylum Chordata; class Mammalia; order Rodentia; family Cricetidae; genus Bramus; species Bramus lutescens. The sequence continues at coordinate 31,760 of LOEQ01002082.1, read as the reverse complement.
AACAAGACATTGAAACTCTAATTAACCCAATTAATAAATGGGGCACTGAACTGCACAGAGAATTCTCAACAGAAGAAGTCTGAATGGCCAAAAGACACTTAAGGTCATGCTC
>LOEQ01002082.1:0-24756 GCA_001685075.1 Bramus lutescens | reverse complement strand
TCTAGAGGGGATCCCAGGTGTCCAAGGAGATGTTCCCTGCTTGTTCCTTGAGCAGCTGAGGAGAGGGCGCCTCAACTGGCCCCATCCTATAGCCACACTGATAATTTCTTGCATGTCACCAATCTTGTTTCTTAAGTAAGACCCATATAGTTTTTGAGTCTGATGTTTGTACATTGCTTAGGATACATTTAAAAATTTTTTGAATACTGTGAAATACTCTAGTGTTTCTTTTTCTATAGACTAAAAAGACTTTGAATGTTTTGTCCTATAAATTATAATTAGGAAAGAATACTTATAAACTCAGTGTTAAAAAATGTGCCTGGCAGCACTTTATTTTCTCTTCTTTTAGCAGAAGATACCTGGTTGAGTTCCCTTAATCTTTTTTGAGCAGTAATATAAATTCAGTGTGTGTTTGTAGGTTAGGTCCCTTTTAAATATTAACATCTCTCCTTTTATCCATGTGAACAACAACATAATCTTACCATTATTGCTAATATTATTTATCATGTTGTTATTGTCATAACCTGTGGTGTATGCAAGCAACCTTTTGAAGGCTGAGAAGACTGGTTTTTACACAGTACTGACATGTCTGCATTGCCCGTATACTAGCAATGACTTGGCTGTCTATGCCTGTGTTTAAGCTGAATGGATTGATAGAATTTTTTTTTTGTTTTGCTTTGATTTGGTAATGCTAGGGTGTGATGAAGAACACCAGATGTTTGGATAAAGCAAGTTCTTTTTTTTCATTCTGTCTCTTCCAAATCTGTACCTCTGTCTCACAAGGATTTCCTACCTTCTAAGAGCTGCCAGGATAGTGATGGATCAACAATAGGACTGTTAATGTGGGCTTTCTGACCCATTTTTTTTAACCTTGCCCCTCTCCCAGTTTGTTTTTCTTTTTATTTATTCTGATAACTCCTTTGGGGTTATAGGACTGTTTATAGAAAAATAACTTTCTGTTTGATGAAGAAAGAGAATGTTGGTTGGTAAACCTGGAAAATCACAGTATGTTTTTCAATAAAATTGAAGCTTATTATTTTGAGAAATTCTACTTGTAAGGTATAGCAATTAAACCTACATGGAATTAAGTGAACCATATTGAGTATGTGACATATATTTAGGTTGTTATGTGTATTGTGTTTACATATGTGAAACATTTATTTTTAGTAGGTATATCAAATTATTTTTAAAATTATAAAGACTTTAAAATTTATTATTTATCTAACTTAATCATTATCTAATATGAACATAATCAGTACCTGCTTAATAGTTTTTAAGCACTACCCTTTTGAAAAGGATAATAGATTTTCTGGTTTTCTAAGTGTCTGATAAGTACACATAAACATCTTTCTTTGTATTTTGATCCTATGATTGAAAATCATAATATTTGGAAGCACTTAGTAGTTGTAGAATCGTCTAAAATTTTTTTCAGAAGAAATAGCTATTGCATTTTCACAATATCAGTTGTAATGAGTTTTTTTTCTGTTCTACCAACCAATTCCCAAATAATGACACAGAGACTTCTTATTGATTATGAAAACTTGGCCTATAACTTAGGTTTGTTTCTAACTAGCTCTTAAAATTTAATTAACGCATTTATATTAATCTACATTCTATCATGTGGTTTTACCTGTCTTTCATCTTGAACTTTCTGTTTTCTCTCCATTTCTCCTGGCATTTCCCGTTTAATTGGTGTGCCTAGATTCTTCCTCCTCTTTCTCTTCAGAAATCCTACCTCTCTCTCCTACCTAGTTATGGCCATTCAAATCTTTATTAAACTTATCATAAGATGCCTTGGCAAAGACACATCTTCAGTGTAGAAATATTCTGCAACAAGTTTTGAGGTTTTTTAGCTGTATTATATGTGGCATATGAGTACTTTTTATTAATGCTGCTAAATCATATAAGTCAGTTACTGTTATTTAGCAAGGGGGCTTTGGAGGAATTAAATTTATCTGCATATTCAGAAACCCCAAATGGTCTTCAAAAGGAAGGCACAGATACATGATCTCTTCAGTGTCTAAGTTGTCATGGAAAACTCAGCTTCTGTGGTCCTATCTCTGCCATGTGCTGTGTGTGAGTAATGTTCCTACTGTAGGATTTTACTCTTCTCTTTGAACTATAGATAAAACCAATGGAGGCTTACTGAACTGTTGTGTAAAAGTACATCACCTTTCCTCAAACAATGGCACAATTCCCCTTCCCACCACTCCTTCAGAAATAGCACTATGCTTTACTGGAGTCAGATGGCAAAATGCTCTTTCCTATCCTCAGACAGTAGTTCAGTAGCCTTGATCTATTCTCAGAAAACTAAAAGCTCCCTTTAGAACATTGCCAGTACTTTATCAGAACTTTTCTTAGCACTTATCGTAACTTTACTACTTGATTGTGTATATGACTCCCTTTTATATTGCAAAATATCTCAGAATAGTAGTGTTTTTTCATCCCTCTCAATATCCAAGTAATTTGTTGACCAGAGCTTTGCTGAATGAATTTTATCTTCACATCCCCTTATAGGAGCCAGGTGGTGGTGGCACACACCTTTAATCCCAGCAGTTGGGAGGCAGAGGCAGGAGGATCTCTGTGAGTTTGAGGTCAGCCTGGTTTACAAGAGCTAGTTCTAGGACAGGCTCCAAAGTCACAGAGACATCCTATCTCCATAAAAATCCCCTTATAGGTATCAAAATTTCAATTTTTAAGAATTAGAATTTTCATATTTGGGATCATAGAAGGTGGGAATCCTTAATCTTTGTGTTAAGTAACCTTAGTCACTTATCTGTACAAAAGTTTAAGACTCTAAGTTATTATAGAAATAAATAAGAATGTATTTTAGTTTGAAGAAGTTATAATTGTCAAAAATAACATATAAAATACAGAAGGTATCCCTTTTGTATTTGATTCTTTGAAAATTACCTTATTGATTCTTTTGAAAATTACCTTACTGATTTTCATTTTCTGTTTTATTACTGATTGGTTTACATAATCATTTTTTGTTCACCTTACAAAACTAAGAACCAGCCAGCAGGAATTGTTATTTGTAAAGTAAGAAAGAGCAGTGATCTGCACACTGAATAAAAGGGTAGTTTTATCATTCTTTGAATTTCTTGCCCTCTTCAGTTTTTCTTGAATTTGGTTATCCCTTGTATTGTTGCAGGTTTTTGATTTGCCTGTTTTCCTCTCCATTCTTACTGAGATGCTGAGTTCATACCAGACAGAGCCTTGTACATGCTAGGCAAACACTCTTCCACTTTCACACACCTTTTCTTGTCTTGCTTACTGTGTGTAACCTCTTTTAGAGGGCCTGGGGGCTCAGGTTCTCTTTCCTGTCTCACTGAGCAATGTTCTAATGATGCAAAACAAAACAAAACAAAACAAAACCACCTTTCTACATACAGTAATTTGTGGATTAGTTTTAAAGCTTCTGTTTTTTGGATTTGACTTGAAAAATAAGGAATTATTGTACTGTTTCTGTAAGTGTTGATGACTAGTCTATACTTTTTTTTTTAAGCCAGGGTTTCTCTGTGTAACAGTTTTACCTGTCCTGGAACTCACTCTGTAGCCTATGCTGGTCTTGAACTCAGAGATCAGCCTACCTATTCCTCCCAAGTGCTGGGATGAAAGGCGTGTGCTACCACCTGGCTTAGTCTGTACTTTTTTTAAGTATAGGGATGAAATACTTTAGTAGCTTTACATGGTGAGTACATTTAATGCAATGTAGTGAAAGAATGAGAATGTCTATAGAAACTTTAATTTGGATTTCAAGACCTGGAGATGGAGGACATTTCATACACACACACACACACACACACACACACACACACACACACACACACACNAGAGAGAGAGAGAGAGAGAGAGAGAGAGAGAGAGAGAGAGAGAGAGAGACAATACACACCTGTCTTCAAAGTGATAATTTTTATATTTCTTAAAACATAAAAAGATAGGTTTAACTCGACCTACATGCCTTCCCTTTCTCCTTCCCTCCCCTTTTCTCTTTCTTTCTTTGTCACAAAGATGCGACAGGCATCTATGAATAGTGATGAATTCAGGAAAACTCCTAAGCTAGACATTATCTTGACAGTTGGTGGACAGATGCTCCTGATTTGAGTGTGAGACTGAGGTATTCAAAAAGCACTTCAAAACACTCTCCTATGCCAGCCAACATTATTTTCCTTATATTAGGATAGTGTTTTTAGCTACTTTGTAATAATATTTATCGATAAAGGATCTTGTAATATATGAATAAATATTTATGGTTCATTTTTTAATATAGCAACATGAACTTTTATAAACTTATTTTAGATCTTAATACTTAGAAACTGATGTTTTTTTAAAGAGAGGAAACATGTATCTTTCACGTTTTACCATGCATATGTTAAATGAAAAATCACAAATATTGAATTCAAAAAGAAGTTTTGATTTTAAAAATAGATACTCAGATCTGAGGATGTAGGTAACTAGATAGAGCATTTGATTAGCATGTATGAAGCCCTGGGTTCAATGCCTAGTACCACATAAAAACAGCAGTGATGGCATGTGTCTGTGATTCCCCCACTTGGGAGATAGAAGCAGGAAGATTCCAAGTTCAAGGCCATTTTTGTCTACATAGCACATTCAAGGCCAGGTTGTGTTACATGAGACCCCATCTCAGTTTTTTTCTCAAATGTGTTTCTCATTACTTGAGACACATTACCTCTTTTACTGAAGCTATAAGCCATTGCTTTAATATTGCTCATACCTAATATACAATATTTGAGATGTGACTTGCCATATTTCTCTGTCATAGTCAAAGGTTTATTGAAGAAACAAATCTTTATATATTTTTACATTTAGGAAAATATTTTCTAGTGGGATTGAGAAGGTCTTCCAGGTTCTCCATTTTGTATTTGTGTGTATGTGTGTGTTTAACTGGAGTGACTTACTTCTGTTTGTAGTACAAAGGTCTTCTTAGACTTTATTACATTTATTTATTTATTTGCATGTGTTGGGGGCACATGTGTAGAAGTCAGAGGATGTCTTTGTGGCATTTAATTCTTTCCTTCTACTGTGTGGTTTCTGACTCAAATTGTCAGGCTTAGTAACGAAGGAGCTTATTTCCTGAGTCATCAGTGACCATTCTGTGACTTTAGGTTTTGGTCTGGGGACTTGATAGTCCTGAAAACTGTCTTAATTTAACAATATGGGTTTTGAGAGGATATGTTTTGTAAAATAAATTTTGGTTATTATGTTATTACACCTGAGACTTTTTAAAGTATGCAAATTTTAGTAACTAGAACATTAAAATGTATTCATTTTCAAAATATGTTTAGAAATTACCTAGAATGTTTTATGTTTGGCTTGTTAAAAATTTTGTTAAAAATTTTGTTATGTAGTATTTGATTCGAAATGGAAATTCTTAAAATATCTAGGCTGCTTTTTGTCAGTAATCTTACTTCTCATTTACATTTTCCAACAGCAACAGAAAGTTTATGTAATGTTACACTATTATCTGTCTATGTCATGTAACTCTGATATTCTGTGATTCTGTGACTATTGAAGGTTATATGGATAGAATAATACTGGAATGATAAATTTCATGGGGTTATTTTCTTTCTATGATGTAAAGAATAATGAAAAGTTAGAATTAGAGTATTGCTTATGAGTGTATATTATTGGCAATCTGATTTTCAATTTTATTGTGTTATAGAAATACTTAATGATTTAATTGCCCACTTTTTTGAGATATGTATTGTGAGGTTTTAGAAATAGTTAAAACAACTGGGAAGATGTAAAAAGTAAAAAGGGAAGGCAAGAGCGATTAGCAGTTTGATTGGCCCCAAATTATCTTACCCATTAATGTTTATCTGTGCTATAACTTTTAAAGATACTAATATTTGGAGATAGTACCTCTTTATTTGGTTTCATTCTTTTATTTAGGCAATATTGTAATTTTTGCCAATTCTGTGGTTTTTTTTAAATGTATCTTAAGATATAAACCAAAAGGTCAACTCTGATTGAGACTCTAGGATAAAAATATAAAATTTTATGTGGTAAAACATGATTATATTTAATTTTATGTATTTTACAATGATTTACTACTTTGAAATATCTTTTAATAGTTAATTTATGTACAAATTTTGTCTCACTAGAAATATTTAGACAAAACTGTTCTCTCTATATATTCCTGACTCTTTCCTAAATATACATACCAAAATTTTATCATTTTAATACTTTTTAGACATATAGATGCTTTCATTTCTTACTTGTCTGTCCTAAATCCAAGGAAATGAAGGATGAATCTAGAGACTTTAACAGTAGATGTTAGTATAGCCAGGATTGGCCAGTCCTTCATCAAGTCCATTTGTATGGACCACTCTACTCAACAACCTTTCTTTTCACAGTCTAAACTCTCTTCTAATCATTTGGAAGTCAGGCGTCGTTGTGATTCTCAGTGGTAGCTACTGAAATTTAAGCAGAAATAATGAATATTACTTCTAATCTTGGCTCATAGGCAACTACAATGTTTAATCCTATTTGTATTTTCCCTTTTGAGTGCAATCAGGAAACCAAGCCTCTAAGAAGACCAGGTCTATAAACACTGAGTCATTATGAGGGGTAGCATGGTGGCTCACTGAGCAGGATGATCCATTTTGAGTTTACCTGAGCCAAAAACTTGTGCTAAGCCACTAAGATGTTTTTGTTAGTTAGGACTTTTTGTCACTCTGATAAATACCTAAAAGAAAACTCGAAAGGGTAAAACAATTTGTCTCCCCTTTCCAGAGGCTTTTTTAGTCCATTGGCTAAATGAATCCATTGCATTTGGCCTCAAGTGAAGCAGAATATTATGGCAGTAGCATGCAGTAGAGGTTGCTACCTCATGTTGCATAGCCAGGAAGCAGAGAAAAGAAGACAGGTACAGGATATACCTTTTCAGGGTGTATACCTCAAGTGACTCTTTCTTCAGTTAGCCTCCATATTTTGCTTCACACTGTCTCCCAGTAATGCCATCATAATATGAATTTATCAAAGAATTAACCCAGTGGTTAGGTCTGAGCCCTCACTTTCTAAAACCTATCATTTGGCAGCCAAGCCCACTGTACTTAAACTTGTACAACAATGTAGTGACAGTGAACATTGTAAACCAGTACAGGGAACAGTTCTTGGGATTTGCAAAATAAAGAATATTACATATAAGAAAATTTTGTCTCTAAGAATTACATAGATTTTAAACACTGTTGGTTTCATAAAAAGGAAATTTGCCATATTCTACATAAAGTTTGAAAGTATAAGTTTTGCTTATTGTGATGACTATCAAGCATTTGTGATATTCAGAAAACATGGAATGGCTGACAGCTAATAGGAATGGAGTTGCATTCCTATACTGTCGGTTAAATTTGGACTCATTACTTGAATTATTCCTCTAATGAGCCATTCTCTAAGGTACATGAATGAATTCTAATTATCGCTGCTTTAGGAATATATAAAGTTGAATGCCTTGCTTTCCTATAATGTTTAAACATAGGTGATATTTACCTTGTATTATTGAATATGTGAAATACTGGAAAGAATATTTTAAAAGAAAAAATTCATCCCATTTTACTAATATTTACTCTTCATATTGAAGTTCATTTTGATTTGTTGAGCCTCAAAATTGGATCTTATCAAACATTAAAGGTAGAAAAGTTAATTGTTGTGTTTTAGGTTGCTTTAAAAACAGATAGTAGCTATAAATTTTGGTTTAAATATAACCTCTGAAGTTTCAATGAAATGATGGGCTTATAGAACAAATATGCTAACTAAGATGTAAATCCTTGGCAAGTTATATGATAATCAAGTATCCATTAACTTTTGGGATTGCTTCTTTTTGTCAGGTGGACTTGCTCCTCCTGCTTCCTATATTCTAATAGTCTCTAGTCCTTGAAATTAAAAGTCATACATACTTTTAAAACCAATAGACAAGACTGTTTATGAATATGTAGTAATGTTAACTAAGAGATGGTAAAATAAATTATAATTATGGAAATCATTTGTATATTTCTGCTATAATATTAATGTTTTTCCTGAACATTTTATGTAAAGTAGTCACCAGTACAAAAACATGTTTTATTTTAGAACTAATAGGGAATTATATACTCAAATTTGTCCTGCTTGGATGCTTTAATAGTTCTATATAGTAGTCATTTGAAACATATGAGTTGGGGTTTGTTACTAATATATTTAATGGTTTATGTCACAAAGCCTTTATGTATTTGAAAATTTCTAACAGCTAAGAGTAACACAATAAACTACAAATCTTCTCAGTCCCTTCTCCTGTTCTTTTTACTTTTCCTCTTATCCCAACCACCCCACCCCCTTTCTTACCTGTGTTTATGTGAATTACCAGTGATTATTGCTTCATCCATACTTAGCCCTTTCTAAGGGAAGTTGGCCTTCCTACCCCTCCTGTTGTTTTGGTGGACATTTAACCCAGGAAACTAGAAGGACTAGAGGGTATAGAAGACTGAAGCAGCTAAAGATGAAGTAAAACTGGAACATTTTGAGTAGGATTGCTAGAAGTGCTAGACAAGCCCTTACGATGGAACTAAATCCTCCTGAGCAAGTTAAGGAGTTGGTTGTAGAGATCTTGTGACTAATACTTCAGACATGCAGAGAGAAAGAGATGCAAATGGGCTGGGGAAGAATAGAAGACAGATAAGGAAAGTGGTGGACATCAGACCTTATAGAGTCCCTGAACAAGACAAAGGGATCTTTTCTATCACTTTCCAGATCTCGCGTGCAGGAAGTTGGGTCAATACTGCCACATCAGTGTGCCCCCCTTCCTTGAGTAGTGTGTATTCTTATAAGTATCTCATCATTGTCATGTTCATCATCATTACCTATTATTGTTAATCAACATTGTCTTTATGGGTGAACTTTGTTCCTAGTAATCAGAAGAGTGTTATGAAAGCACTAAGGCTAAAGACAAACGTCAGGGTACACTTGTGCTAAGAGGCCTGCTTTGTACACTGTTGTACACAGGACCTTTCCTCTACTCATCCTTTTTGTGTCGTCCTTAGAATAAGGTTCTTTCTGACTTTTGGGTCTTTCAGTTTTAGAGCTTGTGATAGATACTCTTACTGCTTAATTTGCAATTATTATGGAAATCAAACATTTATAGTAAGCTGGTACATTGCTCAAAACTCTGCTCTGGAAGTTTCTGTGAGTGTGTTAGCTTTCTTGCATTACATAGCCTTACATAGACATTTATCAATGTTGTTAACCAACCAACAAACCACTGGATTCTTATCTAAGCACTTCCTGACAATGCTGACCAAATATTTGAGTTACCCCAAATATTATAAATTGTGTTTACCATTTGCACACCTCAAGTGCAGTTACTCTCATTTAATAAAATCACTCTGGTACTTTATGACATGTTTGAGCTCTTAAATATACATATTTGGTATGTAGAAATTAAGATGTTTTTCCAGTCTAATGTTGGGTTCTGTAATTATGTGCTAGGATAATTTCTTGTAACTTTGTCCTGTATAATGTTCATTCTCCTTCATCCCTTAGGTCAAGAAATTGCTTACATTGAAGGACACATACTCTTAAAATATTATTTGGTCTCTTGGCAAATATTTAGGAAAGGCTTTTAAAGGAGACAATGAAATTTGAGAGGTTTTGTCATTCTTATTGTGCCAGGTAGTTTCAGGTAGTTTAGAAATGGATAGATTTGTCTAAAAACCTTTCAATAAAATTCTGGATCAACACTGTTTCAGAAGCCGTGCCCATCATTCCATTAAAATTTCAGAACTTGCTTTCATTTTAGGTTTTATGTCTAAGTGGATCTTTCAGCTTGCAAATACATCCCTAACTTGATATTCCTAAATTAAACCAAATTCTTTGCTTTTCTACCAAGAATAGCTTTCTATCATTATGTGGGGAAGAGATCAGTTTCATCGTTGAATGTGTTTTCTAAAACAAAGTTTTTCATTTTTTGCTGTTCAGTTACACTAGAACAGTTATTATATAATGTTTCTCTGCATATTTTAGAAAAGGAAATTACTTTATCCTCTTTGTTGATTTATACATTTTTGTTTGTTTAACACCAGATAGTGTCTTGAGCTTGTTAATGTAATTGGATTTACCTGTCTTTAACGTATATAGGATCACAAACGATGCTAATCAAGTATTTCCCAGACAAAACAACAAATTACTGCTGTTCACAAACGAACCTTTAAGACTCATTTATATTTGGCAGTGTTTAGTAAACTGTAAAGCAGTATTCAGAAGTGAAATATTTTTACCCAAATTAAATGGGTTGTATGACCCAATAATAGTGTCATAAGGGAAGCTACCACACTGTTGTAGGGGATAAAGTTTATCCTTTTTAAAAAGCCAAGGTGGAAATGTATTATAAGAATTAGTTGTTGGTTGGCATTTGTTGAATGGAGTTCCTTATTTCTTCTGAATGTAATTATCTCTTACTTCTAGAGTGGGCTAAGTCTTTTACAGTACTATGATAGTATTGCCATTGATAAATATATTTCAAAGTGAAACTTAAGTAGGGATTTTGGGTTTTGGTTTGGGACAAAATTTCTAAGATATTTTACTTTAAATGGACCACACCATTGATTAGACGGATACTTGTGGCAATTGTAGTAGTTCAGATTTATGCTTTTACTCTGCTAGAAACTTTGAGGATTTCTAATAATTCCAGTTGAATGCCACTGTTATCTGAAGAAAAATAGTGATCACATTAAAATAAATTTACCTGTGTTTAAACTAGTAAACTAGTGGAACATAATTTTATTTTCAGAAGAAAAGTTGATAGATATGGGACCTTGATTAATAGTGCATTAGTGCTGTTAAAGTCTTTTTTTAAACATTAAAAAGACATTGCTGAATTTTAAAGTAGACAAAAATATTGTCAGTTTATGATTGCGTGTGTGTGTGTGTGTGTGTGTGTCTGTGTGTGTGTGTGTGTTTGTGCTTGTAAGCTCTTCTGTACTATATCCTCCTCTTAGTCTAGAACAGTGCTTGGGACTGTTACATAAGTATTCTGTTGTTACATAGTATATAATAGCAGAATTTCTAACAAAACAGAACAAACCTAGGTTGTGTACAAGGAACTGTTTCTTCCAGGTTTACTGTGTATATGACTGAGAGTTCTGTGTGTATCAGTGAAATGAAACAGATGAGTTTAGTAAAAGATCATTTTCATGCATACCTTATCTTTGAGGGTGGCTCTAGAAATCTTACCCACTGTCATAGTTTATTCTGTTGGAATTTTCAGAAGTACTAATAGCCTAGAAACCCTTCAATGAACCTGTATTCATTAATTTCGTTGGAGTTAAGGAAAGACATTTTGCAAAGTGGACACATTGTTTAATTTTGTTTTGCATTTCACTAGATTGCAGTGCTAGGCCAATAAATTAAACCTAGGCAGTTCTGTTGCTAATTACACACAACTTCTCTTGGTATCAGATATTCAAATCCATTTTATGAATATGGTAGAGAGAATAACAACTGTAAAACAAAGCAGTGTGCATGTAAGTGACTGTTAGCGTGCATTTCAGAAAGGATAAATGCTCACCATATGGTACAATTACTGTGTCCAAGTTTTCAAATTAGCTTCTCTCATCCTCCTTATTACTGTCTTTAAAAGGAGAGGAAAAAACCCAACATGATTTATCTACTCTGCAGCAGAACTCTTGACGCAAAACAGCAGCCCAGTTCTGTCCAGTTTTTTTTTCTTTAGCATAATAGAGGCTGTCGGACTTTTTTATACTAATTACTGTGTGAGCCTCAGATGAACCCCTTCAATTCACAGGGCTTTGTTAAGGGAGGAGCTGTCAATGTGTCTGCCCGTTTGCAGCTGTGCTGTGGCTTTAGCTTGCTTAACATTATGCTGCTTTTTAGACTTGACAGAAGGGATTTTTTTTTTTTATTAAGGCAAAGCAGCCTTGTAGCGAAATGGTTTAAGCAGCTGCATTGTAGGGAAGCACAAAGAAGTTATTATTGTGTCTGTTTAGGAGGGGGGAGGATAAAGGGGGAGATATTCGGCTGCTGTTGATGCCGATTGTTGACTTGCCATCTGCCAGATAGGGAGAAGAAAAAAATGACAGCTCCAGCAGGGTGTTCAAGAGGTTGTTTGGAGAGACGCATAAACATGTGCAGATGTCGAACTGAATAATGGCTAGAACTGGAGACGGTTTATGATGCTGCTGATGTTTGTGCATATACAGAATGAATGTATGTGTGGATTTGGTTAACCAAGGGTACATACTAATTATCATTGTTTTCCTGCATACCCCACTCCTCTGATTTTGTTAATTAGTTTAGGGGTGTAATACTTCCTCTTCCCTCTCTTGTTCATGTCTAGGTTTAGAAAACAACTTCCTGAAATGGCAATACAAACTTTTTTACTTCTCTATAATTAAGGTAGATAACCCATTTAGTTAATGTCAGATGTGAATTCTTAACTGGTAAAAGGAACTTTTGATTAAGTAATCTTTAGTTCAGTTACCATTTTCTTAATTATTCCACTGACAGTTTAACTAGTCAGTACTTAAAACTATCATTTACAACTATATTGATTTATTCTATAGTTCATCACTAGGGATAAATTTATAACACTTTTTTAAAGTAATTCTATAAAGCGTTGAACCTAGATATTTCCAGTTTTGAAAGAAAAGAAAGAAAAAAATTGGTTGCACAGAAATCTTTAAAAAAAATGCCAGTTCTCTTGTTTTTGTTTCTATTAATAATAGGAATTTTCATCAAGCATCGATGAGTTGTTTTTCTCTCTTGTCATTTCATATTATTAGGTCTCAGAATTTTGAATATCTAGAATTCTCTTTGCACATAGAAATAACTATCCAAATATTTTACTTTGATCTCAAATAAGATGATACAATGATGTTATATTGAGATTTTCAAAATTTTTTTAGAACACTTCAATTTTTGGTAAAATTTAAAAGTTCAATCAGTATGAATAAAATGACTATAAAAGAGAGCACTGTTTTTTATTTCTCTTTTAAAATGCTGTTTGAATTTTTAATTTAAAAATGAAAATGTTAGATGAATTGCAAAGAAAGATTGTTTACTTTGAGTTTTGGTACACTTATGCTTTTCTAAATACAAAAGATCTTGTAGCATAATTGTCAAGAATACCTAAAGTGGTTGAAAGGCCATATCCTGGCAGCCTTGAGTCCAAAGTAATGTCTTTCTGAAAGGGCTATTTTCTACTCATAAAGAAGTTGAGTCAGGTCTTTCAGGGGAGAGGGGAATGGTTTTATTGTCAGTTTCTTCTCCGGCTACTCTAATCTGTACTTGCTGAGAAAACACAGATAATCATCAGTTTCACTGGGCTTCTACTTTGTCTCCTGTATTTCTTTCATTTTGAAAATGTAGAATTATGCATGTATTATTTGTAGTTCCACAATCAGTACTGATAGCCCTCCTAAGTTTGAGACAAACAACTGACATTTTCCACATAGACGTTTTGTTAAATTGAGAGTGTGATTTGCCAGAGGTCAGTATGTTAATAAGCAGCTGACTAAAGCAAGCTTGAAGAAGCAAACTTGCTTGTCTATGCTATATTAGTCATTTATTTTCTCATTTCTTCAGAGCCATTGAACAAACCTTAATACAGGCGAGTACACACAGAGAAGTGATTGAAATATTCAAGACAGAGTACTTTTGAAGTTAAAGGGACTAGATTTAAATATCACTAATATAGGTGAGCTTATAAAAGTCACTTAAACTGCTAGAACCTGAATTTAGATTTGAAGGAAATAATAACAGCCACTGAAGGAACCTGAAAAGACTAAATATGATAGTATATTTAGCATGTCTGAAAGAAAGTCAGTACTAGCTGTCAGGAGTACTTCATTTTTGTTTGGTGTTGATGAATGTCTAGAGATTGTAGATGTTGAAGTTAGTATTTGCAAAATGTTCTATTGGGAAGTGAGCACACCAGTTTCTAGGGGATGTTTTAAGGAAGTGGTCACAGATCGAGGATTCTTATCTCAAAATCCAGTGTTTAGTGACTTACTGTTGTTCCATAAACCTGAAGGGAAATCACTCGTTTAAAGAGAATGTGGAGAAAGCTGTGAATGTCAATTCTTTGGAGATGTGGTATAAATGGCTTTCCCTAATAGTTTCATAGTGTATACTATAAATTCATTTTCCTATTTAAAAATAGGTATGCAATTGCTATGAAATAAGCCATCTTTAATTTAATGACAATCTCAAATTATTATTTTTTTGTCTGCTATGGCAAATGCTAGTAGTGAACAAATAGAACTAAAAGTATGGCTTCATCTCCTGAGGAAGCTTAAAACATTGTTTGATTGTCAGAACTCTTTACTTTGCTGATAAAAAATGTCAAGCTCCTCTTGTGTTAAGTGCCAGGGTGGATAGAAGTGTTTCCTTGGAGTAATTAAGAGGAAATGCCTTTATTGAGCTGAGTCAGTGAATTCCCCAGAGTATGAGTAATTCCCACACAGATGTAGCTGGTAGTTTTTAAGGTTTTACCTTTCAAATGTTTCTGTTAATCATGTACTCTGTTAGTATGAAGCAGTAACTTGAAATGATGACTGAAGCAAGGTGTGTTGTGCCTAGGAGAGTGCCTTACTTGAAGCAAGGTGTGTTGTGCCTAGGAGAGTGCCTTACTCAGCACTAAAGTGTGCTTCTTAGGATTAGAGAAAATGACAGTGGAGAATTTCAAGCAAAAAGTGGTTGTAATAGGAAAAGTGGTGCATGACTTTAATCCTGGTACTCAGGAGGGGGAGGCAGAGGCAAGTGGATACTGTCCTTTGATGCCAGCGTGGTCTACATGTCAAGTTACAGAACAGCCAAAACTACAAAGAGAGACCCTGTTTCCAAAAAACAATAATAATAGTAATAATGATAATGCTTTACTGACATAATACTGTAAAAAAATCTGTTTACCAGAAGTAATTTACATGAAAAAGAAATGGGACTGTTTATATCTGTGAACTGTTGTGTGACAGGTGAAGCCACCTAAAAATGACTGTAAAGGCATTTTCATAAATGAATGAAACTGTACTACATGTATTTTCAGGACAACTGAAAAAAGATTTAGGATCTAGTTTTTGTGGTATATGAATGAATGTATTTGAATTTTGCCTCAAAAATTACATGAATAGTAATTTTAAAAAATATTGGCCAGTGTGTTGAAAACAGAAGATTATTTCACTGTCTAACATACTCTTTAAAGCATCTTGCAAAATGTTTTGGGTTAAAGGTTTTTTTTTTTCCTTCTTTCTTTTTTAAAAATTACCACCTCCTCCACTCCTCCCATTTCGCTCCCCCTTCCTCCCCTCCCCCTTCCTCCCCTCCCCCTNCTGTACATGAAGTAGAATCAAAACCCAGTGCCATTGTCCTTGGCTTCTCAGTCAGCTGACTGGGTTAAAGTTTTTAATATGTTTTTAGTCTCATGAAAATCTGGTTGAAGATGTTGGTAAACTTGGTAGCGCACTTTTTAGAACAGAAAACCATTAGACAGAAAGTGGAAAGGCCTAAGTCTAAGTAGTTGGAGGGCATTCCTTCATCTCTCCCCTCCTTTTTGTTAACTAAGCAACTCAGTTTGTTTGTGACTGGAACACGGTGTGAACACCGTGTCAAAGTTTATTATTTTATACTTGTAAGTGAAAACATGTGGAACAGCAGCTGTCGCTGCCTGGCATCTTTCTGAAGAGATGTGTGTGTGTGTGTGTGTGTGTGTGCGTGTGTGTGTGTGTGTAACATTATCAAATGGCCATTGTTTCCTTCTCTGTGTTTGCGATTAGTTCACTCTACTTTCTGGTTTGGTTAAAAAGATTTGGAATTTAATTTTAATTTTTTCTTTCCCCCCAAGACATTCATGGAATAGTGTAGTTTCAAAGTAATATTTTTTTAATTTTACTAATAAAAATGTTAAAGGCCTAGGTTATTCAGAGTTTAAAAAATTAACATACTTGATAAGTGGGAATTAATACCTTAAGTTATAGGGAGAAAAGGACTTTTCTAAAAGATATATAAAAATCTACATTAAAAACTCAGTTTAAGCATATGACAGATGATTGGCTGTGTAAATGTAAATTTTCTGTCACCCTATTGTAATAATTTTCATCTCCCTTCAGTATGCCACTTTTTAAGAGCTAGGGATTTTCTTTCCTTTTTACATATTGTGTGTGTGTGTGTTTTCATGTTATTGGTGTGAAGTTTAGGTGGGGCTAATCATCAGTTAACTTATACATAAAACTATGATGGTAAGATTAACATTTTTATAATACTAAATAAATGATCTATCACACCACTGGATTTTACAGGGTTATAATCTGTTTCATGAAAATGGTCAATAAATTAATTGTAGAAAGCATTTCCTACATAATGTACTTTTTGAGGAATGAAATAAAATATCCAAGGTTCTCTGAGCTAGTGTGGAGACCAAAGGTGTTTTCCCTTTGAGAATTAGTTGTGAAAACTCTGTGCTCTACAGTTAACTCACCTTTGCATTGGCTTTTATTAATTAACAAGTAACTTATTACAAATAAACTTATTGGTTGTTTGTTGCTTTGAAGAAGAAATTTTGGGGTTAATCTTAGTTGTTAATCTCTGAGTTATTTTATTCCTAAGAATGTATATTGCCTTATAATAAAAAACTATAAAATGACTGTTCTACAGAGAACAGGACAATGTGTGTGTGTAACTTAAAATAAATTTATTTTGGGGTGAATTTTATAAGAGACTTCCAGACATTTTTCTTGCTGATATTTTTTTTCTTAAAGTTACTACAAGCATTTCAAAATAACCATTATTATGTCCATATACAAATGATGATAAAGATAGAAATATTAATATATCATGAGGAACGTTATGCTCACTTCCATTTTTTAAATCTGATTTTCATTAGAATGATATATAAATGTTGTTTCCTGAAAAGCTGGCCATGTATTAGGTAATACTGCCCTCAGAGGGCCAAGGTAAGTAAATTCATTTTTAACATTGAAAATTGGCTTCCCTGGTATTTATCTGATGTGTAAGCTTGATTTGAAGAGGAGAATGAGTTTATTTGAATAATTGAATAGTGTTTTATTTCTTGTTGCTTTTCTTTGATTTTCTCTGTCTGTTTAAATGAAATAAAAGTATCTGGGCTCTTCAATTTGATGATAACATTTAAGCACAGTTCTTTCTTGAGAAAATTTCTAACAACTGACTGGCCGCAAATTGCTACATTAGCTTCGTATTCAAATAGGATAAGAAAATCACCTACCTGGGAAAGTCAAGGGTATTCTACTTCTGTGTGTTTTACTTTTTCATGCATTTAACTATATATATTAAATTATTATAAATTATTTGTATTTAAAATAATTTTTTGTTCTTACATTTGAATCTGTATATAACAGGATTCATTGAAATATAAGTTTATTTTCTTTTCAATTTAAAATATAAAAAGTTTAAAATTTTATTCAAGAATATGTACTTCACTAATATTTAATGGTTATATATAAGATATTAACAGTTAAAATATAATTTTTCTAAAGTAATTTTAAAAGCCTAGATTCATAAGTCTTTTAATGTTTCTAAAGTCAGAGTGAGAGTAAGTTATACAATAAAAGAGGAAGCACAGGAAAGGAATAATGTTAAAAAATCAGATACAGCCTTTGCATTGTTCTTTTCAAGTAGCATTTTTAATGAGGCAAGAAAGAAATGAAATGCTTAAGTAGTCTATCCACTTTACTGCATCTCCAGGATTGCTTGATATTGAATTAAGAAAGAAGATTTCTATGAAAGTATTGGCAGTTTTTAAATTGAGATTATTATTAAAGAGAATGGTAAATCACAAAACAGGATCAAGTACAGTAAATAATGAAGTTTAAGTTTTTTCATGTGTTGTGTTGCATGATTGTGCAGAGCGTTCAGAGGTCAACGTCAGGTGCCTTCATCATTCTCTGTCACTTTTTTTTTTCTGAGGTAGAAGTCAGTCTTCGGAAGTTCACATGATCAGCTAGACTGGTTTGTAAGCTCCAGAGATCACTTGTCTCTGCTTCCCAAGTGCTGGGAATACAAACTTGTGCCATCATGCCCAAGTTTCTTATGCAGATTCTGGAGATTGAAGTCAAGTCTTCATGCTTCTGTGCTAAACACTTTACCAACTATCTTTCTAGCCCTCGAATTTCTTTTTTTTTTGCCTTAAAAAGATGAGTGTTTAATGCTTGACTACGTGTATCGTCACCTTCCCTCCTCCCTAAGTCTTTTTCATTGCTTTTTTATTATCATAGGATAGTTTAGTTTATTAGCATGCAAATAGATAATTCTTACTGTTAGTAGACATTTAGTTTGTTGTAAATATTAATCTATTTTTTCTGTTACTGTTGTCCCCATTTTTCAGAAGAGGAAACAGGTATAGAGAGACTGAGTGCCAAGTTTGTAAAAGGATGTTGTTCATATAGCTGTGTGTTCAAGTATCATCTCTGTCCTCTACTGGCTTTTCCTTATGTCTCAGTTCCTTGTGACTATCTCTGCAGTGATGATGTTACAATGGTTGCCTCTCATTTTTGTGAGGACATCCCTTCAGGTGAAACATGAACACAGGGCTTAACTGAGAACTTTGTTTTCTTTGTTTCTGTGTTCCCTTTCGTTCTTTCATCCTGTAACCTGATGGTGACGAATGTCTGAGATTATTGTTTAAGAACGAAGAAGGAAGAAGAGGAGAGTTTTGAAGGGCTTGGAATTACCATTAAAATGATAGCAGCTATGGGTTTGAAGTTCTGTCATTTTTCGGGTTCCATACCACTAGAAAGTGACCATTGGAGAGATTCATAGGAAGATCTAAGATAAAGCAGTATTCTTTCCACTAATTTTTTTAAAGTGGGGATGAAATGGGTCATGGGTTGAACTACCTGATGTTTTTTTTGCCCCCATATAGCACAGGCCTCCTGTAGCGAGCACTACAGCTTTTTAGTACTTGCACAGTAGACATCAAAGGGGAGGCAGAGAGTGATCCCAGGTTTGTAGTATACTGAGATGTGCTGAGTTTTTCTGCCATGAGTGTAGTCTTTCAGAATAGTGGTAAGTTCTTTATTTATTCAATTAACAGTTATTTCTTAGGCTGATCTGTTCCAGGCATTGAACAGACATGGTAAGTAGGTTTACGTGTTATGGTTACATTGTTTCCATATTTGATTTTATAAAGACTATTTACTATGATTATATTACATATATTGTTTAGACTTAAATGGAAAATATTTACAGTATAGATGCTAATTTTTATAATGAAATTATATTTTTATATCAGTCCATTTCTTTGCAGATTTTTTCTTACTATTTTGTTTTATTTTGAGGCATGGTTGCTCTACATAGTGCTCACTATCCTGGAACTCACTATGTAGATCAAGCTGGCTTCCAGAGATCTGCCTCCCTCTACCTTTTCAGTACTTTTAACATTTCCTCATTATTAAAATAGTGTAGAAATGACTTCATATTCAAGAGTAGTATAGTGTAGAAATGGAGACTTTTTGCAAGAATGCAGAAAAGGAAAGCTCTGCTTCCACATTCTAAAAGTGCGTAATTGAAAGCAAAATAATAATTTAGCTCACATTTAACCCAGCAGGAAGCTGAGTACAGATTGAGTAATTCTCCACAACATATCTCCTTCTATGTAAACTAATCTCATGGTTTATTCTTCATTAAATTGCCAGGATGCTATTTTCTGCTGGTGAGAATATGTATGTCAGTGTGTGTTCTCCACTCCCCTTGATTTTCTCAGTAAAATTTGATACCATAATATGGTTAGGACATTGTTGTGTTTAAAAGACTAATAAAAAGGCATTATTTCTTGGTTTAAAGTATGATGTTGCCTAAAAACAATAGGAGCCAGGGTTTTATTAACAGGTTCCTGAGTATCATTGGACAAATACCAGAATGCTTAAAGGTTAGGTGTAATTATTCAGGTTCTAGATATATTTAAATTACTGACAGATCACCACACTGAGGTCTTAGAGAGGTTGAAGTTGACCTTCTAACATCTTACAGCAATAGTTCTCAACTTTCCCAATGCTGCAACCCTTTAATGCAGTTATGTTGTGGTGACCCCAACCATAATTTTTTTTTTGCTACTTCATAACTGTAATTTTGCTACTGTTATGAATCATTATGTAAATATCTGTGTTTTCTGCTGGTTTTAGGCAACCCCTATGAAAGGGTCATTGGACCCCCATACATGTCACAGCAGGTTGAGAACTGCTGACTTACATTGTTAATTTCTGAGATTTTTTTTTAAGTGCTTCAGCTTTGAATCAAAACCTGGACCCTAGTCTTCCTTAGGAAGTAGACATGAAAACTGCACTTAATATAAAAATGACAAGTTCATGCATTATGCAGTGGAAGCAGAATTTCTTGACTATATTTCTCAAAATAATCATGAAGAAACATATGGAAAA
Organism: Bramus lutescens; assembly: GCA_001685075.1. Taxonomy (NCBI): domain Eukaryota; kingdom Metazoa; phylum Chordata; class Mammalia; order Rodentia; family Cricetidae; genus Bramus; species Bramus lutescens. The sequence continues at coordinate 4,342 of LOEQ01002082.1, read as the reverse complement.
GCAGAAAAATGTGGGTACATCTGGAAAGCTTTTAAGCCATCTTGGAATTACAACGCAGAATCATCAAAATTGTAAACAACTTCATGCTGCCAGTTGCAGTGGTGATATTATTGTCCAGTCCAGGAGCAGACAAACCTCTGCAAGTTGAGAACAGGCAGGCAGTGTCTCTTTAGCTTATAGTCAGCACAGCGGCAATGGAATGTTGAACTGTTGAAACACTGTGTGCTGAAATCACCCCCAATCAACAAATAATATCAAGTACTCTTTTTCTCTAGGCACATGTATAGAAATTTGGGAATGGCAGAGAATTAGAGACGTTGCTGTTATTTACTGTGGTTAAAGACAGTGCATAGATCTCATAGTTCAACACTGGTTAGTTAAAGGAGACTGAAGTGACTCCTTCGTTGAAGGAATCAATGAAGGAAAATGATACAACTGTTTTTCATCAGGAATGAGTAAATACATTTTTATTTAGAAAACTTTAATTTTGAGTGCATCTATGTCCTAAAGTATTTTGTCCAAGCTGATCTCAAACTTCTGGCTACAAGGGATCCTTTTTTCAGATTCCTGAAATATCTGGGATTGCAGATGTGTGCTGGGCCCAACTTTATTTCTCATTAAAATCTCTCATGTCTTTACTTTCTGTATTCGATTCTTAAGAACTTCTTACTAGACTTAAATTTTTATGACGGTCGGACTATATCTATCTTGTTCATTTCTACATTCTTAGTACTTGTATTGTACTTCAATACTAAATATTTTTAACTTTTTAGGATTTAGTTTTGTTTTCTGTGTATGGATATTTCGTCTGCATGTACGTCTGTACAACCACTTGTGCATAGGCCAGAAGAGGGCATTAACTCCTCTGGAACTGAAGTTACAGTCAGTTGTAAACTAGCATGTGAGTGCTGGAAACTGAACCTGGGTCCTCTGTAAGAGTAGTCAGAGCTCTTAAGCAGCACCATCTCTTTAACCCCACAACATTAAATATTTTTTTTTAGCAATACAACCTAATTATACACCCTTTTTCTAAATTCTAAAAGCATGTTTTCAAGACATATCTTTGATCTATGGTGCTCAATGACCATCAACCACTTAGAATAAGTGACCCATATTGCTTATAAAGGCCTATTATTGCCTTTGGTGTGTTTTGTAGACAAATTCAGGGTTTGTTTTAGCCAATTATAGCAATTAATCAGTAATATTGACAATAGAATTTATTATTTTTAATTTACTGAAATCAAAGAAATAACATTGGAATGACCTAGTGAAAAGAAAGTGACAATCTAAACATTAAATTTTTAAAAATTGGAGAAACTAAATTATGTATGTTTATTAGTGTTTCTTTCACATTCATATATATATCACTATGGATATACAAGATTTTTAATGTGTTAAGCTGTATGTTGAAATAACTAAAACTTCTAATTTCTTTTTGATCATCTTTATCTCATAAACAAGTTGAAAAAACATGAAAATTGCCTACTGATCATCATTCTCAATGGAATGATTTACTACTCTTTGAATTATAAACCATATCCCTTAAATTTAAATAATATATTTTTATAAGGACAAAATTTCATTTTTAATAGTTTCATTTTTATGTAGTCCTTTGCAATTACAAAGTATTATAATACTTCGTTGCCTTGTGAAGAATACAAAATAAAATTATTAGGATTGTTTTAAAGACATCTACCAGTTCTGATAATGATAAGTTCAATGAGAAACCTATTCCTTCTCCCTGAGAGACATGAACAGGCTTCCACTTATAGCTTATTTGACACCTTCTCATAAAAATGCAACAGGCAGTTTTAAAGATTGCAGATGTTGTGCTATACTTAACATAATATGCTTTCCTATATAATATTTGACTTTAAGATAGTTAAGCTATTATCAAATAATGCTGCACTGTACAATATTTTTTGTTTTGGGGATAACATTTACTTATGAAATACACTGTAGAAAGAAATCTTTTTCTTCTAGGAAACTCACGTGTTTATATTTAGTTTGTATCTATTAGCAAATAACTAAATGTTTAATATGATGTGGACCATGAAATTAAACAGATATTTATGCTGATGGTAACATTAAAACTTTCTATCTGATGTTAAAAATGAAACCCATGAAGATTTCTATTTTAGAGTACTGGTGGAGATAGTTTATGGAAAGATTTACTGAAAGGTGCCAGACTTTTTTGTGTGTGTGTGTAAAAACATTTATTAGAATTGTATGTGTGTATGTGTGTGCATGTGCATATGCACACACATGCATACATGTATGCTTGTAAAAGTATGAGAGTTGGTATCTGTGTTTGCAGGTGAACACACATTTGTGAGCATGTGAGTATGGAGGCTAACGGCTAAAGTCAGCTGCCTCCAATTACTCTCTGCCTTATATACTGAGGCAGGGTTTCTCATTTGAACCCAGAACATGCTGATTCTGCTAGTCTAACCATATTGTTCCAGGGAGCTCCTGCCTCTACCTCGCACACTGGGATCACAGCCTGAAATTTCTATAGGTTCTGGGGATCTAAACTCTTGCGGTCAGGCTTGCACAGCAAGTGCCTTTGCCTGTTGAGCCATCTCCTAAGCTCCTTGAAATTGTTAAAATATCATTTATGTTTATGAGTTCATAAAAATTGTTCATAAAGAGCATGGGGGAGGCTAAAGATAGAGGATTGCTGAGCTTAGTTCAAGGCAAGCCTGGACGGTATAGGAAAGTCCCATCAATAAAGGAATAAAGTTGTGAAAGCTTTGAGACTTCTGCTTGCCTTTCTGCTATTTTATCTTTGTCTTAAAGAAGTAGTATGATTTGAACTAATGCTCTAGTTAGATACTGCATATTGCATAGTTCTCTCTCTCTCTCTCTCTCTCTCTCTCTCTCTCTCTCTCTCGTTTTGTTCATTTTAACCCTAGGGGCAATAGACTATACATATACATTATACACACAGGCGCAGGGATTAGCTATGTGCTAGACTGTATGATCTAGATTTGTATGCTAATGTTCACATAATGACAAAATTAGCTAAGGACATGTAACAGAGATCGTATCTGACAATAGGCAAAGCCTGACTGTGTGGGTTGGTAACAATGGATTTCAAAGTAGATGGAACCTTTAGTCAGAGAGGGTAAGCAAGAAGAAGCAGCACAGGGTCTAGTAGATAAGAAGTTAGGAAAAGATTGGGCTGGGAATTTTATCCCTTTGTTCTTACAGTTTTAATTGAAGGCATATCAGGAGAGTTCCTCTAAAATTTGAATGCTTATTAGTGAGTGATCCTAGAAAAATTTGTTTCTTTTTTTGACATTTTATTTTAGTTATAAAGAAGCTGTCTCCTAAATTAGTTGAAATTTATGAGCATAAATACAAAAGAAATGTAATTTGGTTTTGATATATTGAGCTTAAATGCAAGTATTATCTTTAAAAATAAGATTATGGATCTGGGTGGTGGTGGCACACGCCTTAAATCCCAGCACTCAGGGAGGCAGAGGCAGGCGGATCTCTGTAAGTTTGAGAAATCCTATATTGAAAAACCTAAATAATAATAATAATAATAATAATAATAATAATAAATGGGCACTGGGAAGATGGCTTAGTCTGTACAGTACTTGATGTATAAAACAAGGACTTAAGTTCAGATCCTCAGCATCCATGTTAAGAGCTGCGTGCAGTGGTTCAGACCTACAATCCCAGTGTTTGGGTTGCAGAGACAGAAGGATTCAGCCGTCTCTCTTTTGCTGGCCTTCATGTACACTCTGATCATATGCACGCACGCACGCACGCACATACACACAACACACACGCACACACAGACACACACACCCTACAAACAAAAGCCTTATGGCTGGTTGTTAGCAGCTTATATTTAGGATTGATTACGGAAATAGTTCTTTTGTTCTAGGCATACAGCTCCTTAAAATCTTGGATGTTTTGTTTCTACTTCATTTGAGCAGTCTTGTGGTATATTCTTTATCTTAACGCTCATTGCTAGAAATACTGCAGCAGTGACAAAGGTATCCAGTTATTTTTCCAAGATCAGCTTGAAAAGACCCAGTTGGGAATCCTTAGGCTATAGGAATACTTTTACCAAAATAGTGCCATTGTTTCAGGATAGGAATCTTTTCCTCTATATAGGGCCTTACAAAATGGCTTTTTTTTTTAAAATTTACTCATGTTTGTTGAGTTTGTGTTCTCTGTAAGAATCGTTCTTCTTGGAATCGTTCTTGGAACTAGAAAAGGTGTATTTAAAAAGGTCAATACACCATGCTGAAATATGAATTTTTTAACGTTTTATTATTATTATTATTAAAAATTTCAATTCCCTCCCAATTCCCTCCCCCTCCTC
>LOEQ01002081.1:187470-197815 GCA_001685075.1 Bramus lutescens | reverse complement strand
GAGCCACCATGTGGTTGCCAGGAATTGAACTCAGGACCTTTAGAAGAGCAGGCAGTGCTCTTAACTACTGAGCCATCTCTCCAGCCCTCAGTTGTAATTCTGATAGGTCTGCCTTTATATGTTACTTGGCCTTTTTCCTTTGCAGCTCTTAATATTCTTGCTTCATTCCGTATGTTTAGTGCTTTGATTATTATATGGAGAGAGGGCTTTTGTTTTTGATCCAATCTATTTGGTGTTCTGAAAGCTTCTTGTATCTTCATATGCATATCTTTCTTTAGATTTGGAAAGTTTTCTTCTATGATTTTGTTAAATATAATTTATGTGCTTTTTAGCTGGAGTTCTTCTCTTCTATATCTAATATTCTTAGGTTTGCCTTTTCATGGTGTCCCATATTTCTTGGATATTTTGTGTTAAGCTTTTGTTAGATTTAATTTTTCTTTGACCAAGGAGTCTATTTCCTCTATTGTATCCTCAGTGCTTGAGATTCTCTCTTCCATCTCTTGTATTCTGCTGCTTGTGCTTGCATTTGTGGTTCCTGATCAATTTCTCATAATTTCTTTTTCTATAATTACCTCGGTTTGTGTTTTCTTTATTGTCTCTATTTTGGTTTTCAAGTCTTTAATCGTTTCTTTCACCTGTTTGATTGCTTTTTCTTTAAGGGATTTGTTAATATCTTCCAATTTTTGTCTTTTTCTCCATTTCTTTGAGGAGATTTTTCATTTCCTCTTTAAGAGACTCAAACATTCCCCTAAAGTTATTTTTAGGTCATTTTCTTCTGTTTCATCTATATTTGGTTGTTCAAATCTTGCTGTTGTAGGGTCACTAGTTTTTATTGGTGTCATGTTGCTCTTTGTGGTGTTGAGTGTGTTCTTACCTTGTCTACCCATCTTTTCCTCTGATTAGTGTAGTTGGGGCTGCCTGTGTCTCTGGTGATCAGTCTTCCAGGTGCCAGGGGATCCAAGGCTTAGATGATTGTTCCTTGTGGTGCAGTCAGGGCCACGGTCCCAGTTATCCCAGAGATCACTCGGTGTTCCTAGATGTCACTCAGCATTCCCTGAGGTTGCTCTGCAACACCAGATGTTGTTTGGGCCTGTTCCCATGGAGGCTGCTTGCTTGGGGCTGCTTCTGCTAAAGTTGCTGTCTTGGGACTGCTCCAGCAGAGGTCACTGGCTCAGGGATGCTACCTCTTAGGTCACTGATTCATGCCCCATCCTACAGAGGTCTCTGGCTCTGGCCTGCTCCCTCAGTGGTGGCTCCCTTGTACCATAACTGATTTCTTCACACTTTAGAAATTTAAACACTTAAAGTTGACAAAGTATATGTTGTAAACATCTATTACATATCATACTGTCTTACACTGAGACTAAAAATTTGAAGGAAACTGAAAATACAGCATTACTGAGAGACATAGGTAAGCAAGCATTGACTGCACAGCATGGTAGGATTCATTGACAAGAGAGTAGACAGTGCCATAGTAACAAAGGACAGATAGCAACACCTGACTTTATTGAGACAGTTACCTCAGTAGATAATCAATACTTTCTGGGAAAGAAAAAAATTATTTTAATGTCTGTATAGCTCAATACTTGAGACAATGTCTAATACATGACAATTCTTCAGTAAATGCTTACTTTTTTACACTCATTCATTCATTTACTATGTATGTGTGAGAAAGAGTGTGGGCATGTATGTATCATGCCGCAAATGTAGAAATCAGAGAATAGCCTGCAGGACTCAGTTCTGTTGTGTGGGTTTCTAGAGATCAATTTCAGGTAAAGGCACTCCAACACCCCTGAGCCATCCTGTTGGCTAGTAAACGCTTCCTCAGTAAGTGTGTAAAAGAACACAATAGATAAACATTTAGTAGTGACCTGGAATGCTGATAAATGCCAGGCAGAAAATATCAATAAAGTATATGATTTAGTTGGAATCCAATATTTTCTAGAGTCTATCTGCATTCAGATACATTACTGCATGCTTACACACACACACACACACACACACACACACACTCCCTACCCACCACCAATCCTAATTACTCACGGATACAAGGGGTTTGTATTGGCCAGGTGGAGAGTGTGTGTTTTCACAGGTTCCACAGCTATTAGCATGTCTTGTTCCACAGCCATGGGAAGAACAGAGTATCCACAGTAATCAATGTGCTCTCCTAGAAAAAAGAGAAAGCAGGCTTTACCATCGCTAGCATATGAAATAAAAGCTCACCCTAGCTGTGTGAACACCAGTTGCTGGAAAGAACCACAACTTTACTGAAGCTTCAAGGCTGATTGCCTGAGTAGAAACTCAATGAACTAGAATCTGGAGAGTTGTAAGTCAGGTGACCTCACTAGAAGCCATTCGTTACACACTGCTCTGTGTGACCGAGCATCCTTGTAACTACTAGGTCAATCCTTCAGATATATGGGCAGACCCCCTAACCTTCACCAACCAAAGGCCAATCGTACCCAGCAGGTAGCATTGGCAGCCAAGAACTGAGAATTCTCCACCTTGCTGTAACCCGCCTGCCTGATGCTTCCACCAATGTATCTGAAATGTGTCTTGATGAGTGTTTCCTTTTCTGGTAATATAAAACCTCATGAGGCTGTTCCATGTTGAGGTTGGAGTAAACTGTATCCATGTTCCCATGTCATGGTCACTCATAATTGGTTACAGAATAAACTCTTATCCCCTACAGGTGAAAGCTATGATTCTTGCACAGACAGTTAACGTACAGGAAAAACATGGCCACGGTTTAATAAAAAGTGGAATACTATGGGCAGATAGATACTCAATTTTCTTTTTACCAAACACTTTTAGGTAACTTCTGTTAGTCGTAAGTAATTTGTTTTGGTTAATTTGGAGGCTTCTTTTTTTATCTTAAGCTTGTTTTTCCACTTTCTAATTTGTTTTCTTTTCTTTTTAACATACTTTTGCTGATTATTTGGAAATTTCACATAATGCATCCTAATCACATTCACTTCCAGTCCTCCGAGGCCCACTCCCCAGCCTTGTGACCACCCCCAAAACAAAACAAGAAGAAAAAAAGAAAAAGAAAACAAAAGTATACCAAGTCCAATTTTTGGCCAGCCCCTTAAAGAAAACTGAGTCCTTCTCCACCCCCACTCCCATCAGAGGCCATCAACTATGAAGAGCTACACCTCAGCATCTCTATTACAATTTTTAAGAGTTCTCTTCAGTGACTTCCTGTCTAGACTGGCTTTTTCTTTGGGGTGGGGAGAGTCTGTGGAGGAAGAGGAAGGTTGTTACAGAAGCCTTCTATGTCTCATTCTCAACTGTGAGTCTGCAGTCACCAATACCACTGCAAAGGAAGCTTCCCTGTCCTTTATAATCAGCAGCAGCATGGCTCACGGGCTTCCACATGGTTTCTGACTATAACATGGGCCACAGACATCAACATGGCTTCAGGTGGTAGCATAGACACCACTGACATCCCCATGGCCTTCAGAGGTAACACAGACATCACCACTGACATCCCCATGGCCTTCAGAGGTAACACAGACATCAACATGGCCTCCAGTGGGAGCATAGGCACACAGCCTCCAGCCACAGCAAGGACCACAGACACCGTCATGGCGCTTGGCAACAGCACAAGCCCCAGACTTCAACATGGTCTATGACTGCAATATGGCCCTCAGACATCAACATGGATTTCGGTGGCAGCACAGGCCATGAACGTCTCTTCAGTGGAAATATGGGCCATGGACATTGGCACAGGCCCCGGCAGCAGCACAGACCACAAACATCAGCGTGGACTCTGTTGGTAACAAGAACCACAGACACTAACATGGCCTGAGGTGGCAACACATGGTCTCCATCACTTTCTAATTTACATCATTTTCCAAATTTATGTCATATGACTCTAAAGCATCAAGCTGATTAACATCTCACAGTGGATGCAAAGCTATTTATTTTCCTGGTATAGACTTATATATCTCATTGTTTCTTTGGCAGATAATAACTAGTGAGGAAGCATGAAATTAACAGGTGACGATTCAACTGCACATTCTATTTTTATTCCAGATATTCTCTTGGCAGACAGGCTTTTGCTTCTGCATTGATATTCACTTCAGAACGAGATAATAAGGGCCTTTTATGGATTAACAATGACAGGTGAAGAATTCATTTACAAAGTAGTATTTTTATCCAATTATCAAGAGGACAATAATGAATCAAATAAAAACCATGTATTTGAATACATGGATAGGGCGCCCGGTCTGCTGGAAGGCATGGGTGACAGCCTGCTGCTTTGAAAAAGGGTTCCTTTCTCAAAATGTATAAAAGAAGAAGGAAATCACCCACCCTGGGTGAGGGTCGTGGAGGGAGCAGGAACCACTCGATGAAGGATAACAAATCTATTATCTCCTCGATATGTCAACAAAACTTACACTTGTGCTTTTAGCAGAAACTGAGATTCATTTCGTCTCCAGCCCTGTTTCACTAATCCTGGAATAACACCCCCACAACACTTTACTGAATCAGGAAATAAGAAGTCTTTGTTAGGAAAACCCTATCCCACAGAAAGGGAGCTTGGCTGTTCTCCGAGAACACTGCTTCTGTGGATTCTCTAGCAAGGAGGGGCCTTGTCTTCTGCCCTGCCTTCCAGGCCCTTTCCTGTTCTCTGTTCTTCAGAGGCTCCACCACATTTCCTCCTCACTATTTTCCCTCTGTGACCCTTTAAGACACTAAAGAGCTCAGAGATAGACTGTCTGCAGCCCCTCTCCATCCCAGTCCCACAGTAACCCTGATGACATCCAGATAAACGACCTGGTCCAAAGCCCAAGCCCTCCTTCCCCTTGGCCATCTTCCCCCATGACTCTGCATCCAATAGATGCCTGATTCCCATCACCTCCAAGCTTTTATAAACCCTGAGCTTCAAATCTCATCCTTTCTACTGAAGGTCCCCATCCTGCATGTCTCTCTGCCCTCCTCTGCCTCCTCTTCTCCATTCTGTAAGCCCTTCTTCCGTTCTTTCCTTTGCCACCCAGCAGATGCCAGGCTTTATTGTTTCACCAGCTCTCCTGCCCATACTGTCAAATTCCCTGTTCCATGTCTTCCTCTGCGAACTCCACCCAACAAAGCTCTAAACCTACCTCAAAACCACCTACCTTACACTAGCTATGGCAGGAAAATGCAAGATCTCTGGGTTGGTGACTAGCCCACAAGTTTGCCTTAACCCAGATCTCAGCACTTTCCAGAAAAGTAGCTTTCTTCAGCCTTTCACTGTCTCCATCCCTTCATATTCAAATTTTTTCTTCCCTCTCCTTAAAATCCCAACCCTCCTCACAGAAACATCCTCAGTGCTCTGTTCAAAACTATACACAATTGTCATCAAGCCGCATCCTTTTCTTCCTTGTCTCCGTTAAAAGGGTTGGAGTTGATAGTGCCCTATGGTCCAGAAGTCAGCCTTCATGTCTTTACAGGCGTTTCCCTCCACCAGATACTCCCTTTTCAATCATGGGTCATCATCCCTCTCCAGTGACTTTATCCCTACTATAAACCCACCCGCACTGGCCATTCTCAAAGAGTCTGTGGGATTTTTTTTTATTAAATCTGTGGAATTTTTAAATCCTCTATTATTTGCTTCAAAATAAAAAGCAAGGCCTAAGTTAACAACGGAAGCTGGCTAATAAGGGCATGCGAGTGCTTTGTATTATTCAGTTACTTGTTTTATAAGTTTGCATTTCCCATTATAAACATATTTTTGAATCCTCCATGGACCCTGGACTTTTCTCAGCTCCCCATACATTTTCTCATGACAAGTCTTACTCATCCTAGAGGTCGTGACTTACAACATCCCTGCAACACCTCCAGCTCCTCCACGTAAGGCGTGCCCTTCTCAAAAATTTGAGATGTATACGTTTAGCTTAAGAATCTTCATTCAAATAGAACTTTATGTGGGTTTGATGTAGCGTGAATAATAAAAACCCAGAGACAGATATTGGGGTTCAAGCTGAATATCAGAAAAGCAGAGCAGCCAATCACTAGAGAGACCTTTTACCTCTGCCAAATCTTCAGACTCAGAGGATGAGATCCTGTCTCCACAAGTCCTCAGACTCCACACTCCAGTGCGGTCCTATCTCTTCCCTGTTATATTCCTCTCTTTGCCCAGCCATAACACTCCTGTCTCCACCTCCCTAGTGATGGGATTAAACGTATATGACTCCCAAATACTGGGATTAAAGGTGTAAGCCACCACCTGGATCTATTTCTGGAGTGATTTTGTGTAGCCCAGGGTAGCCTTGAACTCACAGAGATCCATCTGCCTCTGTCTCTGGAGTTCTGGGTTTAAAGGTGTATGCCACCACTGCCTGGCCTGTATGCCTGACTCGTATGTCTGTTTTGCCCTCTGATCTTCAGGCAAACTTTATTTATTAAAACACAAATAATATAGCACTATAGTTTGAAATGGGGAGAAAAGATAAACAAGAGGCACCTCTGGTTGAGCTTTCGCATAGCTGGCACTCCACCTCAACAGCAGTCCCTGCACAGACTCCACCCAACCCTTAAATTCTGCTGACTCAGCCTGAAGATGACACCAGTTGTCTAGGGAATCTGTCATACCTGCCATTAGACTGCAGGGTCTACCACGGCAGCTACCACACAGAAGACAAACAGTGCATCTTCTGACTGAAGGAAGGGCAAAGACTTCCTTTTGATAAAATTGTATGTAACCATTTAACATATATTTTTGCTTTGTTTTGTTTGCAATGGACCTAAATTTGCACCTTCAGTTCCATGTTTCTCTCAAGGAAGATCAGAGACATATATCCAGATGCCTTTCTTAGAAGAGTCACTTCCCTATACAGACAGGGTAACTATCCGAAATAGAAACATTGAACAACTGAAAAGTTTTCAAGACCATGGCTTTCTCTGCTTTCTTTCTGTGAAGTACATACTACATAAAGGTATAAGACTTATTTTGGTAGTAAATGTGTGTGTGTGTGTGTGTGTGTGTGTGTGTGTAATTTTGGTTCAAAGTTTCCTAAAAGATGAAAAACATGACATTCTACAAAAATCTTACTAGTAATACAAATTTCTATGAAGTTTACTGTGCAATCATATGTAAGAAATTGAAAAGAAAAAATGAGAATTTAAGTGTTGTAAGAGGTTACATTCTTTATCATACCTACTTCTCTTTCCCACTGGGGAGAACACTCAAAGTTATAGGAATGAAAAACTGGAAATAACTTTATGTACAATAAAAGAAAACTGTTAAGTAAATTACAAAACAGCATCTTAGTAGGCTATTATAAAGACATTAAGATAATAATTACAACCTCTTCAGAAACATAAGAAAATATTTGTTATATTAAACACAAAAGAATGAGTTGGTGTACAATCTAAAGCTATATCCATTATTATGTATTTATGAAGACCAACTGGATACAAAATTGCTAAAATCTACTACTCAACACTAAAATATAAGAAATTACAAAATATCTCCCTGAAGAAACAAAAAGGAAATACAAATATACCTAATAAACCTGGAAATCCAGACCACCAGAAGAGGGGGAAAAAATCAAAAGAAGAAATTTAAAATACCTATTATGTTGACTCTTCCTGGGGCTCGAACATAAAACTTCGGTGTGGACCCAAACTTAGAGTTAAACATCTCTTTTAGCTTTAACAATCTGAAAAACAAGAGTGGAATATCTCAAGATATCATATACTAGAAACCCACGTTGGGCACAAGTGCAGCAGCAACAGGGTGTACACAGCATGTATGAAGCGAGGGTCAACCCCTTAGCATTGTGGGCAACACACACACACACTGCAGAATGTCAAAGGTCAAATTGATGTAGCTAATAGAAAACCCTTTTTCCTTCCATTATAAAGAATCTAACCATATTTTTTCCAATGATAATGAAGGAAGAACATTTTGAGGGGGAGGTGTCAAGACAGGGTTTCTCCGTATAGCCCTGGCTGTCCTGGAACTTGCTCTATAGACCAGGCTGGCTTTAAACTCACAGAAATTTGTCTGCCTCTGCTGCCCCCCTGAGTACTGGGATTAAAGGTGTGTGCCACCACTGCCCAGCTGAAAGAACATCTTTATAGTAAAGAAGCAGCTTGAAATCTGGGTCAGCAGGGCCACAGCCTATGAAGCCTGCACAAGACTTCCAGGCTCTTCTTCCCTCTGGTGGTAGCTCTTGGGCCTTAGTGTTCTTGGCTTATAGCCACATTCCTCCAGTTTCTGCCCCAGTTATCACAGGCATTCTCCCTTCAGGGCTGTACCTCTTTGATTTTCCTTCTAAGATCTGCAAAGAATTAAGTCCAAATAAAGTTACATCCTGTGGACCAAAGTAAGCTTGAGTCTCAGGAGCTACACCCTCAACACAGTACAGGCATTGATAGAGTGGGTAACAGGAATCACAGTTCTAGTCTAGTGGAGTCTGTAACTACTGTAAAAGTTTAGCAAATAATTTTCCTGTTCTCTAAAACTGGAGAATTTAAGCTAAACATTCCTCTTAGGTACCACTCAGATCCAAAATTCTTATAGTTAATTTAATCACTCATCATTGTCAAATCATCCCAAATCTTTGAGTTGCACAATAAACATTTACTAGGGATCATCATATTCAAAAGTTGAATGATTGCTATTAGAAATTAATTTGTTGTAAGAAACAGAAATACACACATACACACATGTGTGCGCACACGCGCGCGCATACACACGTACCAAGAGTTAAAAGAAATATAACAATGACAGAGAGTAGAGTCATGCAGACATCAATGTTGGAAGAGACTCAAGATGTCCTCCTGAAAATCTGAAAGTAGCCAGAAATTCTGTTTCCATTGGTGTGTTTGGCGCTTACTCTTCCTGACCCATTCTCTCATCCCTCCAAAGATACCATCACCTCTTCTTACTCTGCAGGCCCTTCACCTCTGCGAACCTCCTCATCTCTGTACCTGCATGCCTTCTGTCTCCACGAAACTGTGACTCAGTAACTCAGTGTCCGCTGCTATCTGTCTCATACATTCATATCCTCTGGTCCAAGTTCTCAAAGTCAATAATAGGTTTGGGAGAGTCTAAATCCTGTTCCCATTGTTTGGTACAAATAAGGTCCCGTATTTTGTCATATGTGTGATACTCAGGTCCACTCATCCATAGCAGCTCTGGATTACAACAGAGACCCCGGCAGGAATCAGTCTCAGGCTCCTCTAACATTCATTCTCCCTGGAGCACAGCAGGCACTGGGTTTGGGGGTCTGGCTCAATATATGAAAGGGTTTGGTCTCCAGCATGGAAAAAGCAAAAATTAAAAATTAAAAACAAACATTAACTGGAACATAAGGTGAATGTAGACAAGATGACTACTTGAATCTGATTCTCTCTACTTAAAAAATATAAATTTTTTAAGTAACCTACATGAGTGGACAAAACTACTCCCAGAAACCATAGGTTTATTGAGTGACAATTCCATTGCCAGGAGTCAGTGGTCACCCTAGGAGCTGGTGGTCAGAGAGGCCCCTGAGACCTCCAAGCAACACAGGCTTCTACAGCTTCTGTTTGTTCCCCACCAGAATTGCAGGGTAAGACCCTATTGCTGAAGACATCATATGCCCTGGTGCAGGGCATAGAAAGATCAAGACAAAAGTGACCTGAAAACTTCCTCCTTGCTGATTAGCTTTGATGGTGCCAGCACCAGTAGGTGTTATGCAAGCTGCTGGGGGAGAGCTGCGGTTGACAGTCTTCTTACTCAGCTATGGACCCTGTGTATGACCGTACTGATCAACCAGGAAAGATGTACGTCTGGGTGTGCATACAATAGTGCTATAGTGGAAACAGAGTGGGAATAGGAAGGCCCAACAAAGGGTAACAGAGGGAAGCTGAGCATGATCAAGATATACATTATGTAGGTGTATGAAAATGTCATAAGAAAACTATTTATAATTAAAGTATGCTAATAAAAACATTTTTAATCCTTAATGTGCTGGAAAATAAGGAAATGTCTTTAATTGAATAAAAAGTATTTACCAGAAACATTAAACTTCATATTTGATGGCAAAGTATCAGAAATATTCTCATTAAAGCTTTACCAAGACTGGAAGTATGGCTCAACAATTAAAAGCACTTGCTGCTCTTCCAGAGGACTCAGGTTCACTTCCCAGCACCCACATGGAAGCTCACAACCATCTGTAACTCCAATTCAGAGGGTCTTCTTCTGACTTCCACAGGCACCAGCCATGCCTATTGTGCACATATACACACACAGGCCAAAAACTCATACAGGTGAAATAAATTTTTTAAAAGATTTTCCTTTAGCCAGGTGGTGGTGGTGGCATACATCTTTAATCCCAGCACTTGGGAGGCAGAGGCAGGCAGATCT
>LOEQ01002081.1:143659-184845 GCA_001685075.1 Bramus lutescens | reverse complement strand
AAAAAAAAATCATGTAAAATAGGCTGGGCATGGAGGTACACATGTTTAACCCTAGGCAGAGGCAGGCACATCTTTCTAAGTTAGAAGCCAGGCTGGTGTATATATCGAGTTCAAGGCCAGCCAAAGCTACATAATAAAACCTTGGCTCAAAAAGAAAATCATATTTGGAGTTTATTTGTAGACATGTTTCGCACAAGATTATACTACAGATGGGTGGGTTTCTTTCCATGAATTATTCAGGAGTCACCTGACACACTTCTCTCGTAATGTGTGCTCCTTTGCCGAATATGTAAAAACAACCACACCATAAAATGACCTCAGAGAGTCTTAAACTATTCAGTGGCCCTTACACAGACTGGAAGTAATCCAAACTGTGTTGACTCTAGAGTACGGTATGTTTTATCCTGGCAACTAAAGACACGTCGTTTGCTGACTTGCGCAGGAATGAGCATTTTTAAGCCATAGGAAAACACTACTTTGTTGACATAAACAGAATGGGAGGAAGGAGGAGTTAAATTCAAATGCAGTCAACCTCAGAGAAACGGTTGGGCTAACAAAACAGCAGATGAGAGAAGTCTGTCAGATTTCAGCCCCAGAAATCAGAACAAAGTATTTCTACAAAGTATCTGTAATTAAAAAGACCCTCCACTAGACATCGAAAGGAACTGTAATCCTGTAGCTAGAAACTCACAACAAATTAGTTCCTTGATGACAGTTCCGAGATTCTCGGGTTTGTCAAACATGCACAGACTCAAAAATGACTGTTGAGGACGGAAACTTGGAAAAGCAGTATCACTTGGCGGGCAAGATAACGAGCAGTTCCAGGTAGGTTTGGGCATTTTTACTGGCAAGAAAGGGCAAAAGCCTCTGTGTGAAGCAACACACACAAGCCCTGGCAGCGTCTAGAATCCTAAAGGTTCTGTCTGCCTTCTGGGACAAAACAACAAAAAAGAAAAGAGAAAAAAAGACGATGACTCAAAAGAAGCTGCCAAAAGCAAAGAGAGCGGTGCGCGCCTCTCCAGCCCGGGATCCCAGGCCACGCCTCTCCCCCACCTGGGATGTTCGGCCACCTGGACTCGTCGCGTGGTGGGTTCCTCCGCAGCCATATTTGCTAGATCCCTCTGCAGTTGCCACAAGTGCAGCACAGCTGAGGATCACAAGATAAAGGCGGCAGGAGAGGCTTTCTTCCGGGACTTCGGCGGAAATCCTGCAGGTCCTGCAGAAGCGGCNNNNTTCCAGGCTGTCCCGCCCCCAGCTCCTCCTCCCCAGCTCCCGGCACAGCTCTCAAGCGCAGCCTCTACCTCGCGCTAGGCTTACAGGGGCGACACAAGACCAAGACCGACAGACCAGGTTTTTCTGTTCCCTGATGTGGTTGAGTACAGCGTTAGAACTTGGGGGCCCTCACACACTTTGGTCTTCTGATCTCTCTCAGGCTTCCTTTTTATTTTTTAAGTTGGGATTTTTCTTCCTTAATGTCCGGCAAATCGTCCCAAAGACCATGAAATGTTTACCTATTGCTTATTTAAATTTATTTTCAAAGTAAGCAACGTAAAATAGATGTAAATATCTTTGCACTTACTCAGGTGGGCCTTCATAGAACACTACTAGTGTGGAGAGGGAACCCTTAGTATCTGTTAGGTCTTAAAGACACCTGGGACAAGTCTCACTCAGTACCCATGGCTTCTCCCAGCACTCTCACCCCGCCCTTTACTCTAAATTCTCTAGCCCAGGGGCTGGGCTTCTTTTCCCCAGCCTCTGATCCCTATATAACCTCAGCCATTTTGGCTAAGGGCCCCCTGGTCTCTGGATACCCAGATATTGTCTTTGCTCCCTCTCTCCTCTTCCTCTCTCGCTTCCCCCAACCTGCCCCCATGGCTGTGTTCAGTATGGACCTTTCCAGATGCCTCTGGCTGTTTGCTCCCTCTACAATAAAACTCCTCAACCCACACCTGGGAGCAATCATGTCTTCATGTTTTCATTCAGTATCCAGCTCGCCCCTCATTTTTCCTTTGCCTAGGGAAATCCCAGGGACCCTATTACAAGCATACCATCCCACATGTACCCTATCACTGTTTTGAACTGTGAAAAAGGTACCCTGCATGTTTATTTTCTCATGAATGTATTGTCTGTCTAACTGCTGCCTCGCCATCCCTACCATTGCATGTAAGCAACTTGAGGGCAGGATGGGTGTTCTCAGCACCTGGCACAATGCCTGGCAACTAGTTTTCAATACACAGGCAGGACTCGATGAATGGCTGACAGGTGAAGCTAGACATCTGAGGTCACACTAGACATAGGTACTGCATTACTTTTTTGTGGCTGTGATAAAAATGCCCTGACAAAAAAGCAACGCAGGGAAGGAAAGGTTTATTTGGCTGACAATCGTGCAGGGCAGTCAAGGCTGGAACAGAAAGCATCCTGTGCAGTCACATGGAGAGGGAATAATTGCATCAGTCCTTCAATTGCTGGCTTTCAGTAGCTTTTTTCCTGTATAAAATTTATGCATGAAAACCTCTTGACTCTAATGAGAGGACATAAGGTTTAGAACAGTGTGCTTATGAAGACTGCATGCCAGTTCTTATCTGGGATGACAAACAGGAGATATTTACATTACCTTCACAAGACAAATTGATACCCTGTACCTTTAAAATTAAATTTAAAAAGTGTGTCTATGCATGGGCACAGAGGTCATAGAACAACTTATGGATGTCAGTTCTTTCCTTCCACCATGTGAGTCCCAAGAATTGAACTCAGGTCATCAAGCTTGGCAGCAGGCATCTGTTCCAATAAGGTATTGCCAGTTGGCCCCTATACCCTGCTGTTAAACAAATCAGCAAATAGTGTCCTAAAGTGTAGCAAAGCTTTCTTAGACACAACACAAAAAAGTAAAAATAATCCTTGCCATGCAAGAGTAATAAGATAAACAACCTTGTAAAAAAAATTGAAGAGGTTTTTCACCAAAGAAATTAGTCCTTCCAACTCAGGCCTGAAAGAATGACTCCTACAAAGTGACAAGAGGGGACATGCCATCAACGAGGAGGTGACCTGAGAATACATCAACAAACGCATCCATAGAGTGGGTTTCATGAATCGTGCCCCTGGATACTCCAAGAAACCCGAGGATTTGCCATGAAGGAGATGGGGACTCCAAACATGTGATTCCAGTCTCAACAAAACTATTAGGGCCAGAGGAATAAGGAAAGTTCCATATCCATGTGTCCAGAAAGTGTAATGAGGATGAGTGTTCACAAGCTTGACACTGGTAACTTTCGTCATTGTTGTCACACTCAAAAATTTATAGACAATGTGCTAGAAAACTGTCAAGTACAGTTACACAGAAACGCACGCACGCACGGCATCTGCCTAAAGGAAGTGCAAACCAAAGCCACTAAAATGGTCAATGCTCTTGAAAAAGCAGATAAATTTAACTAGGCTAGCTCATACTAAATGGTGGCAAGATAGACAACTAGGGCATTGCCACTAGATAGGCTAAATAGTAGAACTATCCAGGAAAACAGCTTGAGAATTTCTTACAAAGTTGAATATACACTTCTGGTATGACCCAACCAGCACTTGTAGATTTATTTGTATGTATCCATTGCTTTATAACTTCATTACCACAAATTTAGTAATATGTAATAATAAGTAATTATCTCACAATTTCTGTCACTCAAAAATAAGGGCTTACCTTAGATGGATCGTCTGTTTCAAAGAGGCTCAACTGGGGAAGGATTCACACCCAAGAGCACATGGCTAATGCAGATAGCCCCCCCACAGGCATATCCAGATGCTTGTTTTCTAACCAAGTCCAGATTTTGTTCACTTGACAATAAACCTTAACCAGCCAGGCATGTGGGGCAAACCTTTCATCCCAGCACTCAGGAGACAGAGGAAGGCAGATCTCTGAGTTTGAGGTCAGCATGGTCTACAGAGCAAGTTCCAGGGCCTCAAGAGAGAAACCCTGTCTTGAAAAACAAACAACCAATGAAGCTTAACCATCACACCAACTTCAGCACTTGAGCTTCTTGAAGACAGCACAGGACAAGTGTCTGCTGCTAGGAAGACTTGATCTTGTTTAGTGTGATAATATACATATGACTGTTTGTCAACTTCTCTCCATCATTTTGATTAGGAGCAAGTCATAGCCTACCACATTCAAGGGATAAAGAACTATCAGATGGCATGGATGATCCAAAAAAAGGACATACAGCAATAAATTCAAACAACCAACTGATGAAAGCAACAACATAAATTTTAAAAAGCCAAATAAATGAGAATACATTATTTTTATTTTGATTTACATATAAAGCTGATGAAATTAAACTCATCTACAATGTCAAACAATAGATCACTAGTAGCCTAAGAAAAACATAAGAGGAGGAAGATACAGATCATCAAAGAATTTCATAAAGAAATCTATAAAGATCATTTTTAGTTTAATAAGCTCATTAAGTTTTTATGATAATCATTTTACGGTTATAAATAGTTGGCAAAATTTATCAAATTGTTTGATAAGTTTGTGCAGCTTAACTTTCCATAACACAGATAAATTACACCTCAACAAATATGTTTTTAAAATATTTGGGGAATTATTTATAAAGCAATAAGAATAATTATGAAACTAGTCAACAGTAAGGATAAAAAATAAATAAAAATAAAAATATCTGGGGGCCAATGAGATAGTCAGTGGGTAAAGGCTCTTGTTTCAAAAGCCTGACTAGCAGAGTTCAGTCCCTGGAAACATTTAAAGGTGGGAGGAGACAACTGACCCCACACAGATGCCCCATACAAATTCAGCAAACACATCATACACAGGCACACAATTAAAACAAAGTTTAAGGGGCGGTGGAAAAGGCTCAGTGGTTAGGAGCATTTGCTGCTGTTGGAGAAGACTCAGTGTTCATGACAAAGAGGTACCTATGATTTCCAACTCTTGGGAGACCTCTGCCATCTGCACACACTCATGTGCAGACACATACACATAATTTAAGATAAAAAATTAGATCCTTAATAAAAATAAAATAAAAAATTTAAAACATAACATCTACATTAAACAAGAGCAGCCTGTTTAAAAAATGATCGATTATTTATTACTGAATAAAATGATATCTAATAATAGCTCTTATCAAGTTGTCAGATTGGGCTTAATAAACCTGGGTGTCACCAAGGAAATGCAAAGCTCAAATTTTAGTTGCCATTTTCTTTGTATTTCTAAGTACCAAATTACTCATCTTTTCTCATTATATGAGTAAGGCATTACAATAAAAAAAAATAGCAAATTATGCAGATAAATGCACTGTAAATCGGCATGCCATTTTATAAATGTAAACAATTAGCATAGCAAATAATCACTGTCATATCATTTGTATTTAAAAATTATGCACAAATAAAACTCTTAACTCTCTTGAGATTTGGGAAAAGGATAGGAGTGGTAGAGTAACTGATTTATCACCCTAAGCTCTCAGAGCAGTGAGTGCTATGGACTCCTATGCTATCAGGAGCGCCTAAGGGCTGACCCGTCCCAATACACTGGGTGGACAGTCAGTCACCACAGTAGACCTGACCCGTCCCAATGCACTAGGGTAGACAGTCAGTCACCACACTAGACCTGACCTGCCCCATTGAACTGGAATGGACAGTCAGTCACCACACTAGGCCTGACCCGTCCCAATTCACTGGAATGGACAGTCAGTCACCACACTAGACCTGACCCGTCCCAATTCACTGGAATGGACAGGCAGTCACCACACTAGGCCTGACCCGTCCCAATGCACTGGAATGGACAGTCAGTCACCACACTAGGCCTGACCCGTCCCAGTGAACAGGGATGGACAGTCAGTCATTACACTTATTGGAAAGCTTTGCTTTGTTCTAAAATCACATGTACAGATTCATGCAGTGCTTTTGAAAAATTTTTGTTTCTAAGATGATTAAAGGACATTCCAAACCCAAATCTTTATATTCAGTAGAGGAATTTTGAGCAAAGACTGGAAATTAAAAGCTATCAGAGGGTTATTGGTCTACTTTGTAATGATTATGCTATGTTTGCATAAGAGAATGTCCTCAATTTTAGGCAATGCACATAGATGTACAATAATGTGTTGTTTTATATGCATCCTTCAGTTGACCTACGAAATACACAACATTAAAGCTGATAATTGGTATATTTGTGTCCACCTTTCCATCCTTTCAAATGTATTTTCAATTTGGAATTCCCCATGATAAAATGTTGAGAGGAAAAGGCTATTAGAAAACTATGTGGTTACAGGTAAGGGGATACTATTGTTAGAAAAACTAGGACCAAAAAGATGTTACTCAGAATGAATACTTTTGTAAACTAGGTGGAAATTTCTTCTTGCAATATTTTCCTAAGAAACAAGTGTCAGGCTAAAGGAGTTCAGCAATAGAGTATTTACCTGACACTCCCAAGGCTGAGTTCTCTCCTCAGTTCAAAAAATACAAAAAAGAAAGCAATGTTAACGATATTCAAAGCAATTATTATTTGAAGACTCATTTTTGTAACACTCTGAAAGTATAGCAATAAATTTGTTCACAGTCTGTTCAATATAGAAGTAACACAACCACTGTCATGCCTGACTATTTCTTGGCGTGACTTCTCACAAGATTTTCAGAACCAACTAATTCCTGGCCTAGAAAAAAAAAATGATCCTGTTTCCCAGTGGATTCAGAGGAAAACTGGTAACATCAGGCACAACTCCAGAAGTTACTGGAGCACACCCAAGCTGGGGTTTTAAGGATTCAACACGATGGCATGAATGTTAACGCTAAACTGTGCTCAACATCAGTTGGACCAGATGAAGATAAAAGTTCTTTACCTCTGGAGGTTTGGGCATGTTTAGCTGATCTATACAGATACACAATTGGGCAAAATTCCTAAGATTATATTCATTTTATAACTATAGCATTTGTGGAATGAAGCGTACAGAATTTGGAGGGTTACGTCAAAAATAGATATATAAAAATAAAACCCAGAGTTTGCCTTATTTTAAATTTTTCTTCATTCTGAACTCTAATGGTTTTATATAAAACATTTTTAAAAGCTTGTCATCAACTGTTACTACAATTTGATCCTGAAAGTAGTTAATACCCGTTCGATTCATTAAATAATTGAATAACTGATTAATGCATACCTAAATTGGGATATCCACAATTTTTTTGTCAACTACAAATATAAAATTACTTGAAAATTGTGTTGCTGTAAATATACCCAGCGTAAGGTTTGGAATAAAAATACATAGATAACAATGGCAGAGGCACACTACCTGTCGTCATATAGGACGGGCATGTTTCATTAGAAAGAGACGGTTCCAGAGTCCCAGGCAAGGAAAGAGACTGTTCCCTCACCTAGGACACTGGAATCTGCTAGGTTTCCGAAGCCCCTCAGATAGGACCCGCAGCGCCCGATTTCCCCAGTTGCTATGCTTAGTTGCTAAAGCACCAACTGTCGCGCAGGAAGCGCGAACTGTGCGCTCCTTTTGGGCGCCGTGTAAATCGTCTCATGCGCGAGCTCTTTGGTTCCGGAATGAGCTTATCTTCCCTAGGAGAGACCGGAAGGCGGGGAGAATCAGGAGTGACGCTCCTGGGCCGCGGAGGACTGTGGGAGGAGGCTGTCTCTAATTTCTCCTCTCCCCCTTCCCCCTCCGGCCAAGATGTCTGACATGGAGGATGATTTCATGTGCGATGATGAGGAGGACTACGACCTGGTGAGGCGCGGGGAGCGGGCCCAGGGCTGGGAGTGGGGTGTGGCGGCGGGGCTGAAACCGAGGAGCTGCAACTTTCCCCCGGGGCGCTGCGGCCCCTGTCCGCCCTGCACAGCGACGGGGTTCCCTCCTTGCCGGGCGCCGCGGGCCTGTCGNGAAGTCTGGGCCCCCGCAGGCCCACTTCTTCTTCACCCTGGACCTCAGCCGGTGCCAGATGCTGGGAGGCTGAAAACTAGGGGGAGGGGGGCGTCCATCCGGCTCCCAGACCTGACTGCGAAACTCGGGAGGCTCCCGAAAACAGCTCGTCCAGGGTCAGTTTGGGTCCCAGGTAAAGGTTCAGAGCAAAAATAGAAGCGAAGAAAGTAGTTAAACTGCTTGTTCTGTTCTCTAAAAAATGACAAACTGAGAAGGAAGGGTTTGCTTTTTGTTTGCTTGGGCTGGGGAGAGGTAAGGATTAAGGAAATTGGAACCAATGACTTTTTTCCTTGATTTAAGAAATTTCCCAGCGTCAGTGTTTGAATCAACAGGATAGAAGTAAACAAACTTGCCTAGTTTGATGATGTGATTTCTTTTTTATTTAAGGTTTAATGTGTAAATGAACCTACAGATTTTTTAAACTGAACCCTTGTTTATTATTATGTTGATAGTAAAAAAACGTACATCTGTGTGAGAATTAGGAGCCATGCTCTTGAGCCCCATATTATTGTCAGTTTTGTTTCTTAATTGAGAAGCATTTTGTTTGGTCCTTGGGAATTATAGTGATGTTGCATTTTGGTTAAGTTGTGGAGTAGATGCTTTGAGAAGTCTGGTTCATTTTTTAATGTTCCACAGCCTCAGAGCGTGAATATTTGGGGTTTGAGTTACTGTGTGACTTCTTTGTATGGGTGAATCCGTAAATCATTTCCAAATTTTTTTTTAATTTTTGCATTTTACAGAAAGGCATATTTTGCAAAAAGAAGAGGGAAATGCTGTGACTGGAGTATTTGCTTAAATGTAGCATTTTGTGTTTGTTCATGTGCAAGGCATTATGTAAGCGGATACCTCCAGCTCCTTAATATGTTACTTGTGATAGCTAAACTTTTCTTTGTTTTAAATTGTCAAGTGTTTCTTTTGGATGTTTGTAATTTTAGCTTGTAGTGTTTTTAAAATCTTTTTCCTTATCTCCTTTCCTGATAATAATCTGTTAAGTACACGAATTTTTAAATGAGTGACTATTCGCACTAGGTTAACTTGAAGATACAATATAGGAATGAAGACGAGACTCTTATGAAATACTCATTACACTTCACTAATTTGTCAAAGTTTTCTGTTAGGGTCTCACAGTGTAGCCATGGCTTGCTTGGCACTCACTCTTGCTTCCCAGGTGTTGGAAGTAAAGGCATGCATCACCACACCCGGCTTTGGAAGCTTTTTAATTAGGCATACAGTGTTTGTACTTGGCTGCTTCCCTGCTTTTCAAGGTCTTACTACATGCACAGTATAATAAAGTTAAGTATGCAGTTGCTTCAACTGTTAAGAACATTAACAGAGTTAAGATTTTTACATTATTGCAAAATTAAATGAGATTTTGATTTTTTCACATAATTTCTTTACATTTACTAGTCAGTATCTTTTAATCATAATGTTTTTAAAAGGATAAGAATGACTGCCATTTCACAGCTGGTAGAGATGTTTTTCTTTTATTTGAGTAATTTTGCCTATATCTTTTTCTGTTTCTATATTAGAAAGTCTACAGGAGTCACATGCTGTCTTAAGGAGGTTTCTCTCTACCTCTTCTTACTTTTTAAGACAGAGTCTCACTAGTTTGCCCAGGCTGGCCCTGAACTTGGAGGATGGCAGACTTGCAGCACCACGCCAACCTAGAATCTTTTTTCTTTCCCTTTTTTTTTTTAATGTGTTTGCTAAAAATAATTGGCTCTCTCTTCATTTTATTTATTAGGTGGAGCTGGAGATATAACTCACTTGCTAGAGTGCTGCCCTTACTTTTCAAAAGCCCCAGGTTTGGCTTTTAGTACTACATTGACTAGATGTGGTAGCATACTTCTATCATCCTACATCACTTGGGTGGTAAAGAGAGGCAGAAGGAGAAGAGGCTCAAGGTCATTCTTGGTTACATACTGAGTTGGAGGCTGGACTGGACTACATGATTCTGTTTGAATTAACTCATTAATTAAAATGTTTGTAGGCAGATTTTTCTTTGGGCCACCAGCTCACAAATAACAAGACTTACTAATTATGAGAACTTGGTCTTTAGCTTAGCCTTATTTTCAACTAGTTTATATAACTAGTTCATATAACATATTTTTATTAATCGTGTTCTAGCCTGTGACTTCTATCTCTATCCCATTTTGTGTGTCTGACTCATTCCAGTTCTGGCTGGCATCTCTCGTGTCCCTAGATTCATCTGGAGTTTCCTCTCTCTGCCTGAAAGTCCTGCCTGTCTCTCCTACCGAACAGCTTTTTATTACACCAGTCACAGCAATACATCTTTACATAGTGTACAAATATCCCACAACAAATGTTAATAGCACTGTGAGTATTTCTGACCACGGTGATACTCAGGATGTCTTTATCTTTTCTCCACAGATACTTTAATGCCTTAAACCACCTTTTGTATTTGCAAGGTATAGTGGAAATAGATGGCCAGGAACGGTCCTGAAAATTAAAACTCTGTCTCCATACTATTTTTACTTAATAGGTATGAGTGTTTTACCTGTGTGTGAGTGCATACCTGAGTACTGAGAACCTGCCTAGTGCCCAAGGAGGTCAGAAGAGGGTGTCAAATCCCTTGGAACTAAAGCATTAGATGTGTGTGAGCCAGTGAGCCACAAACATGGAACATGCTGGGAACCAAACATGGATCCTCTGCATGAGCAGCAAGTGCTCGTAACCCTATAGTTCAAACTGGTAAATAATTTATGTCCAGTACTGAAAAGAGCAAATTGTTAAAGAATAAATGTAAAAGTTCAGTACACTTGACCTCTTATTTTTGCTGTCTTTTTTATTTTAATTATTGGCAAAAGTGGGGATTTTCTAAGCAGTATTAATCCATGTAGTGTTATAGAGGTAAGAGATAGTACTAGCAAGAGATAGACCACTGTTGACCATTAAGTCAACAATTGATATAGTAGTATAATTAAGTACTTCAACAATTGTACCATAAAATTACTTAGTGCTTCTAATAATATTTCTTGCATGTTTAAATTTTTATTTCTCTACTTCCGTGAGCAATGATGCACATGTAGATTTCAGAGGACAACTTGGGGAAGTTGTTTCTCTCCTACTACTGATCCATCTAACAGTTATAGAAATAATTATTTCCAGAGTTATTCTCTAAAATTCTGTTCTGTAGTCAGGATATATTTGAGTGTAATTATTTAAATGAATTACATGGAAACTACTGTCTTACATGGAAATTACATGAAAGATAGAATAGTTTCACCAAACTGTGAGTCTAATGTTTCCTTGGTCTAACTCATAGTTGGCATTTGTGAATGAATAGTTATTGGTGGTTTTTTTCTAGGCTTAATATATTTTAATGCCCTCAGATTTTGCTTTTTGTGTCTGTTTGGGTGGAGGATGAGATTTAACTACAGAATATATCCAACAGAATCTCTTGCCGTGGATACGCTTCCATGCACAGTCCTAAAATTTTGCACATTCAGTCTTCATCTGCCCAGTTCTTATTAAACCCTCATAAGCAACTATGTTAAACATCTGTGTCTCCTTCATTTAATTTAATCAGGATATAGTTTATGTATTACTCTTAATTTATATAAGAGATGCAAATTTACTTTTACAAATATTTTTACAAGTATTGTATTTACTTAGTGTGCTACATTTGTGCCTGAGGAGGTCAATAGACAACATGTAGGAGCCTTTTCTTTCCCACCATGTGGATTTAAGCTAAAATCCCAGTTGTCAAGCTTATCAGCAAACACCTTTACCCACTGAGCCTTTTTGCCAGTTCACTGCTCTTTTTACAGCTCCAGAGATGATGTGGAGGTACTGTATTTGGTTTGACTGATTTCCTGTTGGTTGCAATTTGACTTGTTTTTAGTCTGCAATATTGTTTTTTTTTTTAAGAAGGTTATTTAAAAAACAAAACTGAGGCTAGAAAGATGACTCAGAGGTTAAGAGCACTGGTTGCTCTTGTAGAGAACATGAGTTCGATTCCCAACTCCCATGTGGTGGCTTATGACTGTCTGTAACTCCAGTGTCAGGGGATCCAATATCTTCTGTCCTCTGCAGCACCAGATATGCACGTGGTGCACATACATACATAAGTTCAAACACTCCTACACATAAAATAAATATTTTTTAAACCTGTAATTGAAAACTATATTGACAAGGTATACTGTTAAACTGAGTAATGCTGTCTTAGGTTAAAAGCAGTTCACTAAAACACTCCAATAAAGGTAGTTTTCTTCAAAAAGTGTTACTATAATCCACATCAGTATTGTTGGACACTGCCTCTTAAAGCTACAGTCAAAGAATAATACTGATTTAGAATAGAAGTTTTGTGAATTTTCAAAAAGGCCTATTTATTGTTATACTTTGTGTAAAGAATTTCAGTTTTAAACAAGGATAACTAGATTAGCAATTGACAGTTCTTGCATGGTAATGATAAAATTGAATTAATTTGTGAGTTAAATCATCAGTAATAAGCATACATAAATACATTTAGTTCATAATAAAACATTTTAAAAATATATTATGGTAAGTTTGTTTGTAAACTCTGAGCATCCAAAATGAATTTGCACTTGGGCATTATATCTCTTATGAATGCCTGGTCTTCAGGAAGAACTGGAAGCCTCCTATAGGAACCCCCAAACTTAAAAGACAAGGGAAAGCATTGGCACAATAACATCCTTAAATCCAAAGA
Organism: Bramus lutescens; assembly: GCA_001685075.1. NCBI lineage: Eukaryota > Metazoa > Chordata > Mammalia > Rodentia > Cricetidae > Bramus > Bramus lutescens. The sequence goes on along the minus strand of LOEQ01002081.1, from coordinate 172,239 downwards.
ACACTTTTGAGAATGAGAACTTGATCCAAGGTCACGTTAATTTTTGTCTCTCCATGGAAATTTTATCTGAAAATGAAAGTCTGGGATGAATAAAAGATGGTTCCTATTTACACCATAGATTACAAATTAGTACGTGTTAACTTGTGTGGGTTTTTTTTTTTAAGTTTGGATAGTTGAAACTCAAATGATTAACTAGAATTTTATTGTATCTGATATTTTATTAAGGATATTCCCAAATAGACTGAAATTTTGGGTTCTACAAAAAGCATTTCATTGAAACATCTACAAATTGTTACTCAGTTGGCAGAAGCAAATCAGTTAGCAGTATTTAATACATCTAATTCTCCACTCTGATTATCTTATGTTACCAAGCCATTAGTAATCTTTGTAGTTATCTTTGTTTTCCTTTACCAGTGCCTATGAGGTGGTCTTTTTACATTTACATCTTGAATTCATTTTACATCTTGTGTTCTTAACCACATTCTCTTTCTTTTTTCTTCATTCTACTACTTGAGCTCAAGCATCTATTGTTTTTTAACCAGCTCTCAGGAATAAAAGCCAGTGGCTGCTTTGTGACTAAGAAGGCACACTGGCAGTGTGGCAGGAAATATAAAGAACTTGTTTTCAGCCATGTCATAATTGTCTCAGGGTGTATGGTAGCTCAAGCTAATCTCTTTGGCCTCTAAAGTATTTTCTGTTTCTTCACTGCTGGAAAGTCCTTGATTTAGCTCTGCCATGGACTGTGCCTCTTTGCCTTTCCCTTCTTGATCCTAGCCTGATTTTAGTTTTTTGTTTTGTTGTTTATGTTTTCAGATAAAAGCCAAGATAAATGAGCACTGAATAAGAGTCCAGAATCTTACACTTTTTGTAATATGGCAATCAGAATTATTTTTCTTTCATTTTCAGATTCAGGGCTGCATTCGGATGATTTAGGTTGCCAAAAGGTAATTTTTTTGGTACAGCAAGTTTTTGAGTGTAGGACACACACAGTTTTGAGTTTTGAGTGTAGGACACACACAGATGACAGCATCTTCTCTGTTTTCCACAATTGATTGATAACTTTGATCTATGGTCATCGATGCTGACATTATACTGCTTCACATAAATACATATAAAATGACATAAGTATGCTTTGGTCCGTTTTGGAAATTGCTGGGAAGTCTGCCCTGATCCTAAGCCAGAGTTCACTTAATGATTTTTTTAATGCAACAAGTTAGTGAATTAAACAGCAATTTTAAAAATCAGAAGTCCTAACAATACAATCTAAAGGTATACTAATTTGATGACTGCAGAGGGATGTCTGTAGAGTAGTACTAAAGACTTTCTTTTCTGTAATTAGACTGTTGGCTTCTGTTAGAGCAGAAGGCCGTATGTGAGGCAGATACACTACCGTTCATAACAGGGACTAGTCAAATCTGAGCCAAGGTGTTTGAGACATTGTTCATTGACATATGCAGTGCAAAGTGCCTGCTTTTATGTTCACAGGCCAGGTTTCAATGGTGTCACTCTGTGTAATCTGGCTAGTGCTGACAGAAATGTTTGGGTTCTTATTAAATTTGTAATTAATGTATTCAGATATCTTTTGCTATTGAATTTTTTGTGGCATCCCCTCATCACATTCAGGTCCCATCCATCTGTCCCTGTATTATGTGCCCTGCCCCACCCCCTGGCAGCATTGGATCATAACCCACATTTTAAGAAGCCAGATCCTAGATATCCAGATGAGAAATGCAAAGAGAGGAATAGCATGTAGAGGTGAAGAAGTCCGAACAGTTGTGAGCAAAGGCCAGGGTGGCTGCAGCAGTGGGAAGGAAGGAGGGAGGGAGTTCTGTAGGAGATGCTGGATATGGGCAGGTGTCAGATTTTTACCACTTTCAACTTAGTTTGTGAGCATCAGGAAGTCATTTTTTATTAAATATGCTAGATAATAGACATTTTGTGCAGATTATCCTTTTTACATGAGGTCGGACTTTAGGGTTAAGAAGGAGACCAGGAGGGTTGGTATAGCTTGTGGAAGGTAAACTTTCTTTGGTAGAGAAGTGTGTGGCTGAAGAACAGGGAATTGGGAGTGTTGCTGTGAGTGCTTGTTGTGTTACCTCGTGTTGTGTGCCGCTCTTGCCTGCACTGTGCTCCTTACCTCACCTGTCTTCTAGGCAGTGGGCCCATCTGTCTTTCAAACCCAGCTTGGACTGTTACTGTTACAACCTTTGTCACTGTGATAGACAGTTGGTTTGTTTCTTCTCTAGTAGTTTTTTTTTAAACCTTTCTTAGTTTTTCTAAGTGACAGGAGTTAAGAAGAAAATGAATCATTATGAATATGTTTACCCAGTCTGGTCTTGTCCCTAAAGGAAGTGTTGCAGTGGAGTTTCAAGTGTTAAGCCTAACAACTTAGGTCTTTAGTCTGTGAGAATGAGTGATGTTTGTGTTCTCATTCTGCAGAGGACATGCATTATAAGGCCACTGAAAAGGCCATCTTGAAGTAAGAGCTTCCTAAACGTTGTGCTCAGTGAAACTCTTCATGCCTCTGCCTTTTCAATATTCCATGTGTATTTTTTGAAGAAATAAACTATATTTGAATTTAAAACAACTCTAATTTTCATGTTTTTGTGTTTATTCTCTTTCCCTCTAGTACCGTTCTTTTGATATAAACTTATTATCCCTTTGTAATGACTTGTAGGTGAGGAGAAAATTATTGTTTTGTGGCCATCTAAAAATACTTTTGGGCTGGTGAGATGGTTAGCACTTGCCGCAGAGCCTAACAGCCTAATTTCAATCGTGGAATTTCTGTGGAAGGAGAGGCTCTGACAGGCCGTGCTCTGTCCTGCACACACACCTGTCAGGCCATCTCCACAGTCCACGTAGCTTTTTAACAGCCAGATAAGTAGGCTGAAATGCAGGAGCTGTAGAAGTGGGAAGGGTTTTCCACCATATAAATTCAGTTCATACTGAGAAACAATACTTTCTTTAAAAGTATTGCTTTAAAAGCTTGCTTTAAAAAAAAAAAGCAAGTGTTATAAGAAACAATATAAGCTAAGTGGCTAAGTGGGGGTGGTGCACGCCTTTAATATCAGCATTCAGGAGGCAGAGGCTGTTGTATCTCTGAGTTCAAGGCCAGTCTAAGTCTACATAGTGACTCCCAAGACAGCCAGGGCTGCAGAGAGAAATTCTGCCTCGAAAAACAAAACAAAACAAAAAAAAAAACCAACAAGCAATATAAGCAAAGGTTAAATAGTTAAGATTTTAATACATTAATGAAGATTACAAAATACTCATCAGTTTCACAGAAGTTGTTGGTTTTTTTTTACTTGTTTAATGTGTCTCTGTGTGGTGTGTATGTGTAGTATATGCACATGTGTGAGTGGATACATGTAGAAGTGAGAGGATGCTCTCAGGTTTCCTCATCTCACTGAACCTAGGGCTAGACTGGTAGCCACAAGCCCCAGCAATCCTCCTCTCTGGCCATTTCACCCCTCCACATGACATAGAATTACAGGCACTTAAACAGTTATGCCTGGTTCTTTACATTCATGTTGAGAGTTTGAACTCGTGTCTTCATGCTTACATAGAAGCATTCTTTGCTCACTGCGCCCCTTCCTGCCTTTGGGAGTGCTAGTTTTGATCTAGACAAATAATGTTTATCTTACTGTCTACTTTATTCCTTTGCCGTTTTTAAATAAGGTCAGTGTTCAAGGTTTTATTTTATACAAAAATATTTTTTTATCCTAACAGCATTCACTTTATATAGTGCCATTTGTGAGTTTCTTTTTTTTATTTATTATCTTTTTCCAATATACAGGAGTACTCCGAAGATAGTAACTCTGAACCCAATGTGGATTTGGAAAATCAGTACTATAATTCCAAAGCATTAAAAGAAGATGATCCAAAAGCAGCACTGAGCAGCTTTCAAAAGGTTTATATTTATTCCCAAATGGTTTTATGTCTTGAAGTTTGGAGGGGGGGGGTTGTTTGTTTGTTTTTAATGATGCTATATCGGTTACTTTTCTCATTGCTGTGACCAAGTATCTGACTGAAAACAAGGATGGAAGTATTTATTTCTGTTCACTCTAGGATGTCCTTCATAGCAGGGAAGCCATATTGGCCAGAGCATGTCACTGGGATTCTTCTCATCTCAGTAGACCAGTGTGAGTGAGAATGGCCCTCATGGGCTCATATGTTTGAATGTTTGGTCCCCACTTGGGGACTCTTGGGTAGGAGGATTAAGTGGTGTGGCCTTGGAGGAGAAAGTGTATTGCTGGGGGTGGGCTTTGAGGTTCCAAAAGTCCATGCCATCCCCAGTATCTCTCTCTGCCTCCTACTTGGGGATTAAGGTGAGATTTCAGCTGTCCTACCGTGCCCTCATTCCACTACCATGGACTCTAACTCTCTGAAACAGTACGACCAGATTAAACACTTCATTCTATAAGTTGCCTTGACCATGGTGTCTTACCACAGCAGTAGAAAGGCAACTAAGACACCAAGAAGCAGGGAGAGTCTGGGGCCTGAAGAGGAACTGGGTTACAGCTCCCCAGACAAGTTCCAGTGGTTCACTTCCTCTGGCTAAGCTCTACCCTCCCCAGATAGCACCATCAGTTAGGGACCAAGTGTCAAACTTTCGAGGAGGTATTTTATTTCCAAACCATAGCATGTGCACTGAATCCAAAGTAATTTGTTTCAGAAATGTGTGTTTGGTATTTGTGATAATTCAGTCAGGATTGCATTGTGGATAATAAGCATTATTATTTCAGAAAGGCTTCCTATTGTCTTTATAATGACGCCGTTGGTGAAGTAGGGTCCTTGTCCTGAAAACCAAACTAGAGAAACAATCAGCACTATTATTCCTTTAATCTTGTTGCTTCTGGGAACAGATCACATTGATTTCTTGACTTCTGAACGGTGGTGGTTCTTACTAAAGATTCAGGTAGGGGAATCCTTTCTGGGCCTGCATAATCAAGTAAGTCCTTTTATGTGACAGAGCTCAAGAGTCAGCTGACTTACCCAAGGATCCCAAGAAGTCTCTCTCTTAATGTTTTTAAAAATTACATTGACAATTCGTGAAGTTTTTCATGAATAGCTTATAAAAATTAATTCAAGACTGATACTTGGTTGTCCATTCTAAAACTCTGTTTTAGGTTTTGGAGCTCGAAGGTGAGAAGGGAGAATGGGGGTTCAAAGCACTGAAACAGATGATCAAGATTAACTTCAAGTTGGTAAGATTAACTGTTAGAGAAATTAAACTCACCTGAGTAACTGCATGCAAGCCTCCTGCAGCATACCCCCTACGTCTCCTTCTCTGAAGTCATTACATTGACATCTGTCCATGTGTGGACTGCATATCATCTGTGTCCACATACGAGATACCACGTCTGTATCTGACTGTGGTGTCATCTCCCATCCTTAATAAGACTGGATCCTTGAGCCTCTCCTACAGAAACTATCAGTAAAATGATTGAGCTCAAGTCTTTATCAGAACCATTCAAAACATGTGCACTGTTAATATTTTATATATGTAACTTAAATCTAGCTAACAAAGGAAAATCATCCATGTTGCATCTACCCTTTCTGGTTCTACTTTTGTACAAAGCCCCTATGCTTTCTGTTTATTCTTATAATGATATTACACCAGTGTTTTCTACATTTAAATTAATAACCTAGGGAAATATGGAAGAAGCAGCAGGTGACTAATCTCTTCCAGATTTGAATTACCAAAAAAATGGATAACATTAAATGCTGAATGTCAACTTTTTTTTCATTTGTTTGTTTTTGAAACAGGGTTTCTCTATGTAGCCCTGGCTGTCCTGGAACTCACTCTGTAGATCAGGCTGTCCTTGAACTCAGAGATCTGTCTGCCTCTGCCTCCCGAGGGCTGGGATTAAAGGCTTATGCCACCACCACCTGGCTTGAATGTCAACTTTTAAGGTGCTGTGATTTGTAAGAAAACATGATTCCTTTAAACCTTGCTATCTTCACATATAACGGTGACTTTGGTATTAGTCCATTTAAACAGTGAACTGCCCTTAAGACTTGATTTTTCTCTTTTACTTTGAACAGAGCTGGGAAAGATAAGATAGGTTTAGTTATATCATTGTATTGTCTTCCTGGTTTGCCATTTGCTTCTGTCACACTTAAGTGGGAGACTTCAAGAGTGGTCACCAGTGTCTGCACTCACTTTCTAGTAGGAACCACAGTAGACTTGTGTGGCTGTGCAGTGTTAGGCAGTATAGTTAGAAAGTTCTGCTTCACTTGCTCTGTGTACACTCAATTTACTTAATCTCTTAATCTTTAATTACAGTTAGCATAACTTTTAAGGTTCCTGCCTGATTTTGTTCACATATATATTTATTAACTTCCCTCTCTTTTTTTCTTTTATCTGTTGAGACAAAGTCTATCTACTTAGCCCTGGCTGTCCTGAAACTCGCTATGCTGACCAGGCTGACTTCAAACTCACAGAGATCCACCTACCTCTGCCTTCTTAGTGCTGGTATTAAAAGCATGCACTACCATGTCCATCTAATAAAACTTTTTAAAATGGGTATCTTAGAGCCATCAAGATGATCAGGTAAAGAAAGGTTCTTGTCACAAAGTCTGTCAGCCTGAGTTTAATCTCTGGGACCTATGTGGTGGAAGGAGAGAACCATCTCCCACAAGCTCTCCTCTGGCCTCCACATCCATGCCATGGTGCAAATTATATTTTATACACCCTCAAATAATTGGGGGGAGGGGAATGATTATTTTAGTTATTTTCTCATTGCTGCGATATTCCCCTGACAAACGCATCTTAAGAAAGAAAGGATTTTTTTGTGTGTGTAGCTTACAGTTCAGAGGGATCCAGTCTATCATAGCGAGGAAGGTGTGACAGCAGGCAGGAATGGCATGGTGGCAGGCACAGGAGGCTGGTCATGTACCTGTGTGTACCCAGGAAAAGAAGTGTGACAAGAAGTAGGGCTGGGCTATTACCTTAAGGCTGTCACTCAAAGAACTTGCATCCTTTTCCTAAACTCCCACAGTCTTCTCAAACAGTTCACCAGCCAAGTAAGTATTCAAGCACAAGCCTACAGGGACACTTTACATTCAGATTGCAGCAGTGAGCTTAAAGTTAAGTAGGGTGAGAGCAGTTCAGAAGTACCTTTATCTGAAATCCTGTTTTAGTACTAAAATGTAATGTCAAAGTTGAGACAATCTTATTTCACCATCCTTTTCTTTCTAAAAGATAAATTCTGTAACTTCACATTTATTAGGTTGCTTATAGGATAGTCCATGTTAGTTATGTCCTCATGAAACTTCATAGTCAGAAAAACAGATACCTGTAGCTAACTATCATTCCTTTATTCCTTACCCTAATAACCAGAAGAAATATTTTTACCTGCTAGTGCACTATTTCTCTGAAAGAAACAACTCAAGGAAAGAGGTTAGTAGCAGTGAGAGAATGTAGGGACTAGACGGGATTGTATAGTTAGACTCCAGCATTGACTTACTTGGTACAATCTCCAAATATCTACCTGCTGGACATTTCACTATTATCCCTTTGTTTCTCCAGATCTTCCATTTCCTGGAATAACCCAACACAGCTTATAAACAGCCATATAGCATAATGGTGCAGTGGCAACGTTAACTGTGTCTTATGGAATAGGGCCCTGTGTGAGATAATTTCGTTCTTTTAATTGAAAGTAGATTTTTCTTATACAATATATTCTGAGTACAGTTCCTTGTCCCTCAGCTCCTCCCAGATCCTCCCCAGCCCCTTCAGTAATTTTCTTACATAAGTCCTGAGACTTAAACAGGTTCCTTGACCTTATGGAAAGCCAACCGGTTCAAGAGAGAAATGAAACATGTAATGGGGAGAAGTAGATGATATCTGCAGTTATTAGCCACAACATTTGAAAGTTAAAATCTGCTTCTTTTGTTTAGTAGGTATCTTAATAGTTTTCTAATCAAATGTGTTGTGCATTGAAGAGTAATATTTGAAACTTGGAAAATATGCAAGTGTCATTTGTTTAGTAGGCTGAATTCAACATTGGTTTGTGTCATCTTGTATGTAAGGTAACATGTTTGTAGTGTTCTTCCTCCTTTACAAGTGCATATCATGAATTGTGCAAAGTCCAGTTCAGTGGGCAGTGGTTTGTGCTAGATCCTGGACCTGTCTCCAACCATGCATTTTTCTTTCCTCGCAGACAAACTTTCCAGAAATGATGAACAGATATAAGCAACTCTTGACCTATATTCGGAGTGCAGTCACCAGGAACTATTCTGAAAAGTCCATTAATTCTATCCTTGATTATATCTCCACTTCTAAACAGGTTAGACTTGAGTTTTCCTCTTGAGCTGCCAATGTGTTATTTAAAGTAAGGGGTTCTGTGGGTTGGAGATGCTGCTGCTGTTGCTTTTCTTTTTGAGACCCTGTCTTGTAGTCCAAGCTGGCCTCTTAACTAGCTGAGAGGTCAAAGGTGGCCCTGGGCTCCTAGACCTCCCTGCTTAGTCTCCCAAGTACTGATAGACAGGCATGTGCTACCATGGCTGCCGCAACTTTGCTTTTTAAAAAAGAAAGAAGAAAGGGCCTAGTTAATAATTACTAGTGTGTTTCAAAAGTGTGCTTCAAAAAGTGCTGTTTTCTTGATTCTGATACTATTTAACATTTAAAGGTAATCAATCCAGGCTAATCTCTTTATAGTATCTTTAGATTCTTAAATGTTACCTGTAAATAACTTGGGCAGACCAGTATTCAATTCAGATATCATTGGCCTATCATAGCTCTGTTTTTGATGAATTTGTATCTGCATATGAACTTAGGCACAGAACATGATAAGCAAGTTTTTCTCCATTGAAGCTGCACCCCTAGTCTTCACTTCAGCCGTAGGGAGTGTAAAATACTGAACATCAGTCATTAGTTAGGATATTTGATTAGATTAAGTTCCTTGAGAAGAACTTGTCCTATGACAGTCTCGATAGGCGCTCCATAATCAAGGATGCATGGTGATAGCTGATGGAGGGAGGGTGGTAAGGGAGGTGAGCAAGGGGATTGAATGGTCTTCTAGAATGTGGTGATTAACAAAGGCAATGATGCTTTTATGTATTTCATTCCTTTTTTCTGATTGTTTTTACTTGATTTTTTTTAAAGCTTTCTTACCCTCTGGTATTTGAACATAAGATATTCTCTATATCATTTGTTATCTCTTTTTCTGCTCCTGACCAGTGTTCTTAGAATCAGCCTCATCACCCACCCCAAACACACACACACGCACACACACACGCACACACACACACACACTTTTTAACCAGATGTTACTTCTCTTGACATAGCTTATTGCCATTCTTTGTATTTTCCACATCTGTTCTGAAAATAGGCAGCAGCCTTATCCCTTAATGATGACATTCTAGAGTAAGTTACATGTGGCAATTCTGCTGTGTAATGAGCCCAGCCTGCCTTTTGGCACATGCCTGTGATTCCAGGACTTGACAGGTGGGGGCAGTAGGAATAAGAGCATTCAAAGCCATCCTTGATGAGTTTAAGGCTAGCCTAAACTACATGAGACAATTGTGTCTAAATAAATACAACAAAATTAAGTGGGAGAATATTTTTTGGTGCTTACAAAAAGGTAGCATAAAAATTTTGTGGTACTTTGTTTATAAATATTATGCCAAATATTAGAGGGATAGATTGAATATTTTAAAACTTGAAGGTTGTATTCTTCTGTCTGCTGTTACCTGCAAGCTTTTTGCCTTTTGAAAGGCCGAGTCAATATTGTGTGGGTAGCATCCTAACTTATTCTATACCATCAGTAATCCTGAGTAAATAGGCACTTTCCTGAGAGTGGCAGGCTCCCCTGCTCTCCTGGTTCTCTTTCCTCTCAGGTACATAGAGATTTAGGGATCCAGATACTAGGAACAAAGCTGTGAGTAGAGAGGGTTAGCAGAGGAGCTTAAGACGATTTAAAATAATGCTTTATGTCACACACAGTCACACAGATTGGTGAATTGGTAGTGATTAAGCCACCACCTAAAATTATACTAGATATTTTCCTCCATCAGCTCCAAGGTTACCCTGTGACTTGAGAGCTATACAGCCCTCATTTAAATAGTTGAATTCACATTTTGAGAGAAAAGATAGGACTGTTCTAAGACATACATGAGATGTGGTGGCTCACAGCTATAATCCCAGCATTGAGGAAGCTAAGGTAAACTCACCACAAGCCTGGATCTATAGGGCAAGACCTTGTCTCAAAACAAAAGAACAAAACTATTTTGGTAGGAGTGCTGTTGTGTATGTTTATATTCTCTCTCTCTCTCTGTCTCTCTCTCTCTGCTTAGTGTTTCCTCTATAGAAGATTATAAAGTCTAAGCAAATAAAATGTATGTATATTAGTAAAATTACACCATATCATTCTGTTGGTATAAAGTGAATGATTAGGTTGGAAAGGACAAACCTATTATAGCATTAGAACTTATGGTCATGTAGTTACGTGAGAAAATGCATTTCTTGGGTTTATAAAACAAGCAAAAGCATCTTAGCAGTTATAAACATGGTCTCTCTTATTTTGGACTATGGAAGACATGTGGTAAGAAACAAATAGTGTATCTTAGTGTGTTAAAGTTCAAAGATGCACTTTTAGTTTGTTCAAATTAACTTTATTAACAGGTACAAATTTGCTGTTTACAATTATAGAATTCTGATTTTTTATGTCAGATGGATTTACTGCAGGAATTTTATGAAACAACACTGGAAGCTTTGAAAGATGCTAAGAATGATAGACTGTGGTTTAAGACAAACACAAAGGTAACATTTGCATTTGTTCTCCTTTGAAGAGTGGGCGGGTCCTTGAGTAAAGTGTCCTAAGTATACATACCTCCCGCTAAACGCCTTTGATCTTCATGATTTTAACAGCTTGGAAAATTATATTTAGAACGAGAAGAATATGGAAAGCTTCAGAAAATTTTACGCCAGTTACATCAGTCTTGTCAGGTAACATCTCCTTTTTTTTGCCTAATATTTTATTATGATAAAAAAAACATGGAATGATAGTATTCAATTAATTTAGAAATGTTTGTGTTCAAGCATCCATCCCAAAAATTAAATTTGAAGAAGTTTTTAAAAGATCATGAATTCAAGGTAAGCCTGGGTTATATAAGGAGGCTTTGCTTGGGGGTAAGGTGACTTTTACAGAGGTTTTTTTTTTCTGAGAACCAAAAAAAATTTGGACTTTTGTCTAAATCAGTGGTTCTCAGCTTTCCAAACTTTTGTCTAAATCAGTGGTTCTCAGCCTTACAAATGCTGCTACCTTTTAATACAGTTCCTCATGTTGTGGTGACCCCAACCATAAAATTCTTTTCATTGCTACTTCATAACTAATTTTGCTACTGTTATAAATTGTGATGTAAATATCTAATATGTAGAATATCTAATATGTGACCCCTGTAATAGGGTTGTTAATTCCACCCAAGTGGTCGAAACCCACAGGTTGAGAACCACTGATCCAAATGCTTGTTTCAGTTCTTACCCTTTATAGAATGAGTTATCAGTGAGCAAATAAGCCCCTTTTAATATGTAGTTAATTTGTGCAGTGTAATATAGTGCAGTACATAGTAAGCTTTGGTATTTACTTATTTGCTCTAGAATATGAGGGAGGAACTCTTTATAACTATAAATAACAAAGATATTTTCTAATACATGACATGAAAGTCATTTGTAGCATTATTCTCAGATTTTGGAATGATCTATATGTCTGCAATCCAATATAGCACACGCGGTGTGTATTCTAGTGTGTCTAATGTGAGAGAAATTATGTAGAGACAGATGCATGTAATCTGGCTATGATTTATTAGTGGATAACTAAACTGCATTTTAAGTTCAAATCCTTGAACAATAAGTTTGGTGTAGTGTGTGTATTTTTTGTTTAGTAGTATTTGTAGCTATATTACTGTAGGCTATATACTATCCAGAGGCCACATTTGGAGAGCATCTTTTAGGGTCACATGTGATTTCCTTGACATACTGAAGAAAAGTTGAGATGAGAAAGTTTTTATTTCTCTATATGCACTTGGGAAGTTCCTCTTGATTGAATATATGGGTTTAAAGCAGTTGAAGTTTTAAGGAAACCTATTAGTATACCTCCTAAAATATAAAAAATATAAAGCTACATTAATTTTTTTAAATTACATTTAAGAGGGTGCGGAGTATACGAGCATGTACATGCCACAGAGTGCACATTGAGGTCAGAGGATAACTTGTGGGAATTGCTTCTCTCCTTAACCATGTGAAGGATGAATGACTTGATGGCACAGGTCTTCCAACATCAAATTTTAATATATAGGTCTGGGGAGATGGATCAGTAGGCATGGAGACACAATTTTAGATCCACAGCAATCACTAAGGTCAGTGTGGCCATGAATGCCTGTAACCCCAATGCTGGGAACAGGGACAAAAGATGATTGATCACTGGGACTTGCTGTCCACCAGCCTGATTAAAAAGCGACCTTCAGGTTCAGTGAGAGATCCTGTCTCAAGAGACAAGGCAGAAAATAATGACACCTGATATTCTTCTGTGCCTACTCACAGGAATGCACAATCATACACTTAAAGTGCACATATGGTTTTTCTTAAGTGAATGAATGAATGTCTTTTTCTTTAAATGAATATTTTATACTCATAAAAACTTCTGGTGCCCTTTGCCCTATCCAGTAGAAACATAGTAAAAACATGAAGGCCCCTTTGGTCACTATACAATTAGTCATGATGCAGTAAAATCTGTAATGAATTTCTACACAGAGAGGATATAAGGTTCCCAGATTAATGCCAATAAAATTTACTCAGTTGTCCTTGCATTCTCTTTTGTCTAAAATATTTTTCCTAGACTGATGATGGAGAAGATGACCTGAAAAAAGGTACTCAGTTATTAGAAATCTATGCTTTGGAGATTCAAATGTACACGGCACAGAAGAACAACAAAAAGCTTAAAGCACTCTATGAGCAATCACTCCACATCAAGTCTGCTATCCCGCACCCACTGATCATGGGTGTCATCAGAGGCAAGTTTGGATTGGAGAGAAGTAGAAGGGACGATGCCGGGAGTCATTGCATGGGACTGAGTGGTTCTTAGGTTGTTTCTGTTTTACTGACCACAAATGGTAAAGTATGAAAATCATAGTGTAATCTGTTAGAGATTAGTATGGGTCCCTTGTTTCAAGAAGGTCACAGTAGTAAAGGTACTATTTTTAAAAAGTCACATTATCAGTGTAACACTTGTGATTTGTAATGACATAAAGGATTACTTCCTATTCGGTAGAAGCAGTAAAGATTTGCAGTGACATCTGATCTTCAGTGAACTTGCTTTATGGGATGAATGTGTAAAGCCTGGGTATAGCCCGAGGCTGCCGTGCAGGATATACAGTTAAATGAATCCTGGGCTACAGCCATGCAGGACATACAGTTAAACCCAGCACTGCTTGGTGGCTACCTTGCACAACATGCAAAAGCCAATGGAGTTGCCTTCATTTGATTTCCATAAATTAATCTCATTATAGCTGAGCTGAAAATGTTCCTTTTTCTCCTGTTTTATTCTTTATAGAATGCGGTGGTAAAATGCACTTGAGAGAAGGTGAATTTGAAAAGGCGCACACTGATTTTTTTGAAGCTTTCAAGAATTATGATGAATCAGGAAGCCCCAGACGAACCACTTGTTTAAAATATTTGGTTTTAGCAAATATGCTAATGAAATCAGGAATAAATCCATTTGACTCACAGGAGGTATGCCTACTTTGTTCAATTCTCTTCTTAGTTGATTAGTACTCTTTCAATACACGTACATAATATGTTTTTGTTTTGTTTTTCTTTGTTAGGCCAAACCATATAAAAATGATCCAGAAATTCTAGCAATGACAAATTTAGTAAGGTAAGATTTATGTTTCCCAAAGCAAACTTCTTTAAAGCAGCTCACAGAGGGGAGGGGGCAGAGAATAGTTGGTGGTCACCTTCTGTTGTTTCGCGTGCTTGTGTAAAAGGCACAAAGGTTCATGTCATTTTATCTTTTAAAGCCATTGTGCTATTTCTGGTAGTCACAAACTATGTATAAAGTCTCATTTGGTTTGTTGTTTGTGTTTGTTTTTTCCTTGTTTGCGGTAAGGGAGAGTAAACCCAGCTGCCAAGGTTTGCCTTGAACTTGTAATCCTACTGCCTTGGCCTCTTGGAAGCCTGTACCACCAGGCCCAGCTTGGTTTTCTTTTTTCTTTTTTCTTTTTTTATTTTTTTATTAACCATATGTTTGTGTGTGTGACATATATGACAGTTTTAACTAATTGTAAATGTCTTAAAACTTTGTTTCTCTATTAATACCTCTGCCTACCTTAAGTCTAAAATAAATTGTGAATTGGTCCAAGATAAATCAAAGATTTTCAGTAATAAGAGGCATAAAAAGCATGCTTTCTCAATACCTTTAATTCCAGCACTTGAGGGGCAGAGATGGGAGGATCTCTGTCAGTTTGAGGCCAAACTGTTCTACATGAGTTCCAAGCCAGTTGGGGCCACATAGTGAGACCTTGCCTCAAAAACAGAAAAAGAAACCTTAATTTTAATCATAAGTAAAACTCAAGTCTGTGGGAGAAGTTTTGCTATAAATACCTTACATTCTACATTAATATATTCTTCCATTGCTTGCATTTTAAATTTATTTATATGTTTGTTGAATCAGGTTTGGATTTTTTTGTTATTGTTTATTTTGTTTTGTTGGTTTTTCAAGACAGGGTTTATCTGTGTAGCTTTGGAGCCTGTCCTTGAACTCAGACCAGGCTGGCCTTGATTGAACTCACAGAGATCAGCCTGCCTCTGCCTCCTGAGTGCTGGAATTAGAGGCATGCGCCACCACAACCCAAGTCAGGTTTTTTTTGATTGTGAAAGAGCACTTCTTCGAATCTTATTTCAAGTGGTTTAATTTTATACATTTGTTACATTATCTTGAGCTTATTTGACTACAAATGTAATATTAGAAATACTTTAAAAATATGTTTAACATTAATAATTTTTTCTTTTTTTGAATTTTGTTTTTTTTGGGGGGGCGGTTCAAGGCAGAATTTCTCTGTGACAACCCTGGCTGTCCTGGAACTTGCTGTGTATACCAGGCTAGCCTTGTACACACAGAGGTCTGCCTGTCTCTGTTCCTAAGTGCTGGGATTAAAGGCGTGTGCCACCACTACCACCTGACAATACTTTTAAAATATTTTGTTTATGGCATTGGCTTGGTAAACATCAATTAAAATTAAGGAAATAATGAAAGTTTTATTAGAAATTGATGTTACATTAATTGGCTAAGTACAATAAAATGCATTAAAGAATTGCTTTATTACAACTTTAGAGTAATAATTGTGCTGTATTTATTATGTCTCATTATCCCAGTGAAGCATCTATAGTGAAACTCAAAAAGTTACTGTAATGATTCACTTTTACCCAAACAAGTAAATAAAAATAAAATCTACATAATGGGAAAATCTCTTAGTTAAAATATAGGTGTATGTAAGGTAAAATATATGTGCAATGTTTTCACTACTTGAAAATGCCTCCTGTTGTACATTACAGTGTATTGGGGTAGGTAAGAAAGTAATACTTCCTAATTTTATCTTCCTAGTCAGTTGCCAGCAGACTAGAGGAAAATATTTGCTGTTGAAGTACTTGAATCACCTGCCCCTAACATGAAGTTACATTGCGACCCAACAGATGGAAGCACAGCAGAGGGCGTGCAGAATGGTTGATGATATGTCTTACATAGAAAGCACACAGTGGTGCCATATCCAGAAGGTTGGCTTCTTCCTTCTCAGCACCTTAAGCAATCCCGTAGTGCCTTATGCAGTTGTTTGAAGTTGAAGAGTAGGTGCCAGATCCCTAAGGAGAGTTACAGACATAAATCAGCCTGTGGCCTTCTGCAACAGGGGGTTCCGTCTCTGTATCCTCTGTGTGTGCTCATTTGGCATTCCTGTCACGCGTGTTTTCTGCTAGATAGGTTGATGGGATTTTAAGGCTAGGAAGGTGTGAGAGTCAAGCCTTTTGAAAAGTGTTTGCAGTTGCTGGTAGCTTTCTAGAAGATAAAAATTAGGAAGCTGTATTTTCCATATATTCTTCAGAAAGAATGTGCTATCTTATCTGAAAGGCAAGGCCAAGTTCCTTTGTTCGATAATGTGCATGAAACCTAGTTTCTTTCATTAAGAACAGTTAGGGATCAGAAATGCACAATTTGATTGAAAACACCAACTAATATAATAAACATTTTATTATCAACTTTGAACAAAACAAAGATTTGAGATTATCTTAAATTACTAATGTATCTGTATAACATCCCCTCTCCCAAACAAAAAGATTCATTTACTCTTTCCTTTAGAAAACAAATAAGCCTTAAAGTTTTGGGGGGAAACTTGTTTGTGTGGTGTTGGAAATGTTTTTTGGGAGGCTATGTATGTGTATTTTTAATTCTGACTTCTGTAACAGAAACATTAATAAACGGGTTCTTGCACATAAGCATTGAGCAGATCTGGATTATGATGTGACATATTACTTCATATGTGGCAACATTTATACTTTTTTTCTGTTAGTGCCTATCAGAATAATGACATCACTGAATTTGAAAAGATTCTGAAAACAAATCACAGCAACATCATGGATGATCCATTCATAAGAGAACACATTGAAGGTATGTAGTTGGCTGCTTGAATTTGATGTTGTCAAGTACATGCTTCTTAATAGGAAGGTTACATGAAATTAAATTGCCCTAGCAAAGGACAGAAGTATTTCTAAGTGCTATCATGATATATGAAACTGTGTATCACTAGCAAACTTCATATGAATACCAGGTCTGCATATAGCTTTCATTTTCCTTTGCCTTTTTATTTTAATATAAATATTGCTGCAATTTGATTATTGATGCTTAGATCTATACCTAGTTTTTAAGGTTTGTCAAAAGCCTTTGAAAATACACTGCTACCCATAGATGATACTGAGATGATTTTCCTCTAGAGCAGAAGGTAATGATGGGAAGTATTCTTAGAGTGGGGAAATGAGACTTAATAAGTTCTGCTAAATTGCCACAGACAGGAATTTTCTCTGTGTTTCTGTGTCAGAGCCTCTGACAGCTCCAGTGCTCTCGTCTGTTAAGAACTATTGAGGGCCAGGCAGTGGTGGTGCACGCTTTTAATCCCAGCACTCGAGAGGCAGAGGCCAATAGATCTCTGACTTTAAGGCCAGCCTGGTCTACAGAATGAGTTCCAAGACAGCCAGAGCTGCACAGAGAAACCTTGTGTCGAAAAACAAACTTAAATGAATTAAATGCTTAAATGAATATTAGGAGCAATCTACTAAATACTTAAATGTCAAATGCATCAGAAACTTTTAAAAAAGCCATTAGAAGTAATGGTCTCTTGTTCTCTACTTTGCGGTTTTTTTCATTCAATAGATTTTTATTTCTTTTATGAGCCTGGGATGGTACTGAACTTTGTAAATACAGAAAAATATAAAAGCATTATCTGTGAACTCCATTCTAGTCATAAATTTCTTTTGAAAAGACAGTTGTATGTGAGGAATTGTTTATGGAGCAGGCATAGTGGTGCACCCCTTTAATCCAACACTAGGAAGGCAGAGGCAGGTGCATTTCAGTGAGTTCCAGGACAATTGTGGTTTCATAGTGCAGATTGTGTATGGGAGTCAATGAAAGTGTAAGATGTAATGCACTAGGTTGTGGGAGCCCTAGGGTGGGTGATTCAGCCAGGATGCGTCAAAACTTCTCAGGGTATGGTGAGTGCTAAGTGAACTGTGGATGTTGAGAAGACAAAAATATTTTAGAAGAATTGCAACACAAATATAATCAGATAACCAGAAACTGAGAGAAGCATCCAGGTTGCTTTTGCTACACCAGGATTTTTAAAATAGGAACAACTTGTGTCTTTACAAAGCAAAATGGTTTGGGAAGGTAAATTGTATAGTTGATTAACATGGCTTGTACTTAAATGATTCATAAAGACATTTACAGTGTTATTTTTCTCTTTGTCTTTCAGAGCTTTTACGAAACATCAGAACACAAGTGCTCATAAAGTTAATTAAGCCTTACACAAGAATACATATTCCTTTTATTTCTAAGGTATTTGTTGATTTTAGTGTTTGATTTCTGCCTACACTTACTTGCAGTATACCTAGCTTTTTTTTGTTTTTTGTTTTTTTAATGTGACTAGCTTGGACTTGTAGCTTTTGTTTCTTAAGTAGAATATGATTTTAGGGTTCAATTTGGAACTGTTTTTGAAACATGGATTTTATGTTGCTTAATCTAACTTCTTTGTGTGTGTGTGTGTGTGTGTGTGTGTGTGTGTGTGTAAACTCATGTAACACTGTATAGCTGAGTATGTTCTTAACTCCTAATCCTCTTGTTTCTGCCTTCCAAGTACCACCATGCCCACCCAAGACTTTAAATTTAGTGTGAATTTTTCAATGTTATTTAATGGAAATTGCATTAACAAAAAAGATTTTTAATGTATGGGAGGAATTACGTATCTCTCCACCTTCTGAGATTCCCTTATTCTCAGAGAGAAGAGAGTGGAGCATTAACAAAGGTCCAGTCCAACCACTGCAGATGTAGAGGGGCGTGAGCCCAGAAGTTAGAAGAGTGCTTAGGGCATAGCTCAGTACAGCACTTGGCTACCATAACAGGTTCATAGTTCTTCAGTTTCCAGCACCAAAGGGAAAAGGGTGACAGAATTAACTTTTATCATGCTCATATTAAAGAAGATATTCTGATGTGATGATCATTTTATTATAAAATCTCAAACTAAGTTTGGAATCATAAATCTAATCCCAGTTGTTTAGGAGATTAAGGTGGGAGGATTGTAAACTCAAAACTATCTTAAATGTGAAAAAAAGGTTGGAAATAATCTCTTTGGTATGGTGCATAGGCAAAACCCTACTAGGTTCAATGACCAGGAGCATTCAGAAAAAAAAATCTCTTCACAGATGGGATGGAAACTCAGTAAGAGGGCACTTGCCTGAGTGTGTATGGGGCCCTGGCTTAAATCACTATCCTGGTAAAGAAAGGGAAAAAAATGAAACTCCCTTTATTAATGTTTCCTTTCAGTGGTGAAGATTAAAGCCAAATGATTATGTAAAACCAGGAAGTCTTTTTAAATGTTAACCGGTGAATTATATAATGAAATCTTTTATCTTAGGAGTTAAACATAGACGTCGCTGATGTGGAAAGCCTGCTGGTGCAGTGCATACTGGATAAGTAAGTATTTTGCTGGGTTTTTATTGTTGTTTTGGTTTTTAGTGTGTGTTTGATACGTGCATATGAATGAGTACAGGTACTTTTGGAAACTATAAGAGGGTGTTAGATCCCCTGGAGCTGGAATTTCAGATGGTATGAGCCACTGAGCATCTGTGTTAGGACTTTGGTCCTCTAGAAGATCAGAATGCTTTTAACCTCTCCCTTGACAACCTTTTTAAATTGCAAGATGTTGGGAAGGAACTGTTGTACTTAGAAAGGAAAGCATTTACTGGGACTGTGGTTTAAGAGAATAAAGAGTCCATGATCATGGAGCAAAGACATAGCTGAGGGCTCACATTTTTATTGGCAGATAAGAGATAGACAGAGAGACACTGGGAATGGCCCTAGTCTTTTGAAACCTAAAGCCCACCCTTCTAACACACTTCCTAATCCTTCCCAACCAATTCCACCAACTGGGGAACAAATATTCAATGTATGAGCCTAGGGGAACACACTCTTTCAAACATCATAGTAACCATAAGTTTTGGGCTGTGATGACAAAGCTAGCAACTCAGTTGTTGATTTGTCATTTTAAAAAACAAAACAAAAAACACTTCTGGCTGTAATTTTTTCTAATACAAGCTCTATATGTGATTTCTTTCATTTGTAAATGAATGAACATACTGAACACATGATCTCTGGAAACGTTCTAAGTCATTTTTCAGACAGGTTTCTCATTTGATATATGGCTTACACACTGCTAAGAAACTATTGACTGGACCAGTGACATGACTCAGCAAGTTAAAGCCCTCACAGCAGAACCCTGACAACCTGAGGCAGAGCCTAAAAGACCCCATGGTGCAAGGAAAGAAGCAGCTCCTAAAAGTTGTACTCTTACCTTCACATGTGCAATGTGGCATGCACACACCTCTTTTTAACTTAGAAAAAGAAATAGTCTCTCTCTCTCTCTCTCTGTCTCTCTCTCTGTCTCTCTGTCTCTCTCTCTCTCTCTGTCTCTGTCTCTGTCTCTTTCTGTAGCTCTGACTGGCCTTGGATTTATTATGTAGACCAGGCTGCCTGCTTCTCCCTCTCAGGTGCTGGATTTAAAGTTGCCCACCATGTCCAGCTTATACATGTAAGCACTCTCTGTTACAGAACAGTTTGGATGTTAATAAAGGTAGTATGCTTTGAAAGCATGGCCGGTATCATTACCTTTCATGATGTGGATGAGTCTAGTGAAAAAATGATAAACCTGACATCTAGTGTCTTTTTAAGACGTGAATAAGGCACTGTGGTATAACTAACAATACTAAATTCACTCATTACAAGTAGGCAAACAAGTTGTATGTTGTGTGTGTTGATGGTGTGTTCTGTGGAATGTGCTTAGCAGAGATGAGTGGAGACTTTGTTTTCTTATTTGGTTCCAGCACTATTCATGGCCGAATTGATCAAGTCAACCAGCTCCTTGAACTGGATCATCAGAAAAGGGGTGGTGCCCGATATACTGCACTAGATAAATGGACCAACCAACTAAATTCTCTGAACCAGGCTGTGGTCAGTAAACTGGCTTAACGGAGAGCAAGCTTTGCAGGCGTGCTTAAGGCATCAGTGCAGAGATGTGATCCTTAAGGACTGGAAAGGCAGAACTCCTGTGGGTTGGTGTGTCCTGAAAGTGGTTGGAGTTATGGCAGAAGTGCTTTTTAGATCAACTGGTTTATGTTTTGCTGCTGCATTTATCCCAAGAAAAACAGCTTTAATCTCCAGAAGAAAACCAAAACACCATGGGATTTATGCTGTGTTGACATCTTGCCCTAAACATACAACACCGTAGTAATCTGTCATGGGCAACATGACCAGAATGAAGATTTTTGTCATGATTTTAAACACACTGACACGCCACTGTTGGTTAAATTTAAACATATTGTTCCTGCAGAAATTCTCTCACAAATAACCTGCAATAACTTGAAATTCATACCCTTTTGAACACTTCCTTTTCTCATGTATAAATGAAAACATTTGCTGCATTTTGCAAAATGTCAATTCTCCAAAAACGTGTCCGTCTATTTCTGTCCTTGCAGCTAGTAAAGGTTAGATGACCCGTCCTCGCAGTGACACACTGTCACCTAGGGCTCAAGCAGCAAAATAAACAGTGCAGCTCAGAAATTGGAGCTTGGTTCTTGATGTGTTTTTATTGTATTTGGGGTTGCTCTTTTGTTTAGTACCTTAGAAATTTCAGATTATTTTATCTTCTGTTAAGATTTAAAAGCCTGAGAGCAAATAAGTTATTTGTTTTCAAGTTTTTAGAAATAGTGTTTAAGGATAAAGAACTGCTTTCTAACAGAGCCCTTGCATAGCACTTATTTTAATAGTGATACTTTAAAGGATTAAGATTTCTTTTTTAACAATGTTATTTCTTTTAAAAAGAGTACATAGTAACTCTCAGAATGTCACTTTAAACAAATATGCCAGAACATAGACAGCGAAGTGAATGTTACCTGCATAGTGACCATGCTAAAAGGTTATTTTCTAATGACAGCCACCAACCATTGCATTTGCTCTTTGAGAATTGCAGTCAAAGTTAATTTAATGCGCTAATGCGCTACTAACTTTGTGCTTGTACCTTGTTGGAGTATTAACGAACTTGTCTGTCTTCACCCTTATTTGGCACCAAATACCAGTTTCAAAAAAAAAAAAAACCTAAATTTAGATAATACAGAAAGTATGCAGATGGCTTTGAAAGCAATCCCAAAATAATTTTCAAGTATTGTGTGCAGTGGCAGTATAGTTAATAGTGAACTGTGACCTTCCATGGTAACAGAACTCGGCTCATTTGAATGTATTCAGTTTGGGATGTACTTGTCCTTTTTTTTTTTTTTTAAGTTCACATCATATAGTGTCAAAAGAAGGAACTAAGATTAACACAGTGTCCTTGAATTTCCTATTGCTCGTTATTATGTAAGCAGTGAGTGGCAGTGCAGAGGAAGGCTGTGTGACTGAAGAGTGGCAACCAAGAATTTTGATCATTAAATCAGGTTTTATAAACAGTTAGAAAGAGCATGGACTTAAAACAAGGCATGCTTATTTGGTTTTGTCAAAATTTTACGAAAATATGTGATATATATTTATACTAAAACTATATAATCCTTAGATTTAGGAAAGCAGTCAGTTAATGTCTAGCAGAATAAAGCAGTATTAAATACAGATATAAGGCGGAAATTGTAGAAAACCTTGAAAGAAGACGAAAGACAAAATGTCAATGGTAGGGAATAAAAAGTTAAAGATATTCTAAAAGTATGTGTATTTTCTTCTCTTCTACATAAATCATTTGTGAAAAATGTGCTCGTTTTTTACAGGAGTGATATTAATTAGGATTTATTTTTCCAATACAATTTGGAGACCCTTTGTTACCCAAATAAAAATGACAAGTTTTTGTGCCTGTATCAGGTGTGTGCATGTGACAACCAGAACTCAGAGGACTTCGGTAATATGTGCTATCCAACTCCTGAAGTGCCCAGCTCTGCAGCCTTCACTGCTCACGGCAGTGTGCCTTAGTCTCTAGAAGGCAGTATTTTGTTATCCTGTGGGGATCTGGGCCAACTCTGTAATGACACTGACAGTTGGATCGTAATCTGTAGCTCCATGCAGCTACATTGTGTATCAGTCCCACAACGTGGGTAATGGTCTAACTCAAATTGAGATTTTCTTTTCTTAGGGATTTTTCCATGTGTCCGTTTTCAGAGTTGACATCTCACTGTTTTACATTCATCTCGTTGCTGTTAAATTCCTAAACATGGTTGAATACTCCACACCAGTCGAAGGCATCTATTTAAGGTATCTGCCCCAGTCTGAGGTGTCTACAGCAGTCTAGGTTATCTACAGCGGTCTGAGGCATCTACAGTGGTCTGAGGTTTTCAGTATAAGAGCTGATTTCTATTTCTCACTTGTTCTTAAATTAGCATAAAATTGTTTATTCTCACATCTTAATGCAACATGACTTTTTCATGATATGAGAATAGCTGTTCTAAGTGCATGAATCCCTCTGACTGAGCTGAGAGCCTGGTTTCGCAGTGTGGTAGTTGAAGTGAAGCCCCTTTCCATGGGCTGCTGGTGACAGGGTATGCTATTGGTTACTTTATGTAAAATGTGTGTCTCTGGCTGAAAACACCTGGTCTTGGTATTTACAGGACCAAAGTTCGTAATTATAAGACTGCAGTTCCTCAGTAAACACTGATGAGTGCACAGTAGAGTGACTGATAAAGAGAAAGACCTCAGAACTATGCACATCATTTCTTTAGTAAACCTGAAAGGATTTCAATTATTTAGTTCTTTAAAATGAGTGTTGACAGTATAAAACAAAATTTGGCATTGTTCATTCCATGAGATTTTTAACTGTAAAATGTCTAACATTCTTGTCGCTCACACACATACACACTAAGATCTCACATTGGAATGGAACTCCACATCCTCCTGCCTTCCCACTGTGGTGCTGGGAGTTGAGGCCTGCAGTGGCACACCAGGTTCTCTAGCATTTTGAAAGAAACACCGTTTGAGCTAAAACACAGGACAAAACTAAGATTTGCCATTAGCTGTCAGGTGTCAAGCCTCAGAACATGAGTTACAAGGCAAATTTGAGGCTAACCTGGGCTACAGAATGGAGCTACCTCAAACCAAAATAAAAAGTCCACAAAATCTCTAAATTTTAATTTGTTCCCAGATGCCTTTATTTCAGAATCAAAGTAATCTAGATCACTGAGTGGGGAGTCTTCATGAAAGAGCAGGGAAACCCCTTCTCATTGTAGCACCATTTACTTTCAAGACATCTGTCACACACCCCATTTGGAATTGAGCAATGGACATGGGACAGAAAATATGAGCTAGGAAGTGATGTGTATTTCCAGAAACCTGTTCACTCAGTACACACACACATACAGAACACAGTTCCTTGCCTGTCACAAAGGCCTAGAGCTGTCAACTTTCTTTTTAAGAGATTGTCAGTTATTCCATGCTTTCAGACAATATTTAAAAAGCAGTTTATAGAGAACCATGTTCATTTCTAAGACATTACCTAAAAACATTTTAAGTTTTGGAAACAAGTCACCAAATTTTAACTTTCCAAGAAATACTTAGCATCAACAGTAGATACATTCATCCAGTTTTAATCTGTAGTCCTTAATATCATAAAACATAATTATCTTCAAATGGCATTATAACTCTACTACCTTCTCCAGAGTTCCAAAAATTAAACCTTTCCAAATCTTAGCAACCTTGAGAATTTTTTGAGCCAGTTGCTGGGGCGCAAACTAACGAGACACTGCCTAGTGGCACTGATCTGGGAAGACTCTGCCTACTCACAAAAGTCCTCGCTTACACCAAGACACAGGTGGGTACTCTGAGGAGAACCCTGAAACCTAAAAGACAACAAGAAGGAAACTTTCCATCTTGCTGTCACGAATGAAGATTAGGTGTGACATTTAGAGATATATTTAAGAGCTATTCATTTTAATCAACTCATGAAAGCACCAGGAGTTCTATCTGGAATGTTTATTTCTCAAATCAAGCGGAGTAATGGTTGGAAAACCAGCGAGTTTTACATTGTGTTCCATACCTAATGGTGTCAAGAATTCTTGTTTTGCTTATGCTGATCTTGCTAACTGGGTGGGAAGAAGTAGGTGACTACGGACCCAGCAGAGGATGGAATTAGAAGACACACAAGTCAACACTTGAGGATCAACTCCTGTGTGCAAGACGCTCAAGGTGTATGGCATGCTTAGGTGCCAGAGGTTTTTAACTTATCTTAAAATACACATGCTTTATTGGCAGTGCAAGTGGTGTAATCATTTCCTGCCAAGCTTCTGTTGGGTTCTCAGTCATAGCACAGTGACTTTAAGCTGTATAGGAGATACGTTCAACTATTTCAGTGTGCACTTCTGTAAAATAGTGTCTTGAGAATGTTTCTCAGAAAATAGTGCTAAGAAGTTCAGTCCTTTGGTTTGAAGATGTGAGTTTTCTTTTGTAGGATTGCTGTAGCTCTGACTCATGGCCAGTTGTCGAATAATCTACCCGGGCTTGATTCGTGTTGCAGACAAATGTCTCTTGGAGTCACTCCTGTGTGAGGTTAAGTATTTCCAAGCAGGGAACTAATACAAGGAAAGAAGTAGGGAAACAGTGTGCTCTCCCAGGCCCCTAGTATGGTTGCCTAAAAAATCATCTTAGGAGCTATGATATCAAAATAAAATAATAAAAAGCTTAGGAATTTGTTAGATATCCAAAATAATTCCTTGAATGTAGTTTTACATCCAACCCTAAATTTCAAAAGTACAGTGGTAGTGCAGTCAACTACCTTTGAAAGTCAAAAAAAACTTAAAGGCTAGTAGCTGTATGATTGAAATTTCATGGTGAAAATCCAAAATCAACATCCTTTTCTACGTCTCCCAAGATGGAACTTGCAGGTTAGCAACTTGTTTTCACACTGTGATGGGTGGTGTTGCCTTGACACCATCAGCCTAGTGAGGGTGTGTATATATGTACATATACCTAATTTTTTGTCAACTTGACACAAGCTAGGCTCATTTGTTAAGAGGAACTCTTGAGTTGAAAAAATGCCTCTGTAAGACTGGCCTATAGGCAGTCTGGAGTATTGTCTTGATTGGCGGTGCCATCTCCAGGCTCGTTGGTCCTAGGTGCTCTAAGAAAGCAGGCTCACCAAGTAGTGGTGACCCATGCCTTTAGTCCCATTTCTCGGTGGATTTCTCTGAGGTCAGCCTGGTCTACAGAGTAAGTTCCAGGACAGCAAAGTTGTCTCAAAAACAAAGCAGGCTCAGTAAACCATGAGTTAAATGTCCCCCCTAGGCCTCTGCATCAGATCCTGCCTCCAGGTTCCTGCCTGGCTTGAGTTCCTGTCCTGACTTCTCTCAGTGTTGAACTGTTAACTGGAAGTTAAAACCCTTTCCATTTCAAATTGCCTTGAGTCATGGTGTAGACCACAGCCGTAGAAACCCTAACTAAGACAATATGTATGCCTGGTGTTTTGAGCTGGTTTTGTACCTAACAATTCTGGGCTTCCAACTCTTATTTTTCAGAGTAATGAATGGAAGTGTCTCAGTTTTTCCTGGAAATCTATTTAAAGTTTTGCGCCGGGACTGGGGTTCTGGAGACAGTTGCCTTACAGGCAAATGTAGGTAAGCTGCTGTGCTTGGTTGGCTACCAAAGGGCTGACACAGAGACATTGCCATTCCCTTTCTTAACTGTGTAGCCTTCATTCCGCAGCAGTTACGAAAGGAAGCCCATGTGCTGCAGCACAGAAGGGAACATGCTTTCTCCACACCCTACATTGTTCTCATGGGCATTCACTTAGTGCTGCTGCATGCCACGGACTGTACCAAGGCTCAGGAATGCCAGTAGACAAATTATTCTTTTGCCCAGAGAGCACAGTTCTATGGGGAGAGGCAAATAAGTTAATTTCAAATTGAAGGGGAAAATTACCAAATGAAAGTTAATCTCACAAAGAAAAGGCTAGAAATGCAGGTGTAGGGGAAATTGGCTCAGGCATGGGGTAAGTATATCTGACTAGAGCAGGAAGGGCAAATTGTGTGTGGTTTATTATTTGAAGTAATGAAGTTTTGTTTTGTGGGGTTTTTTTTCAAGTGAGTTGGGAAACATTTGGAAGTATAAATGCTTTCGGGGTATTATGGGAATTATGCATGGAACAAGACGTAGAGACTGGTAGAAACACTACAGGAGCTAAAATTTGAATTGCACAGAATCAAGATAGGGTCAACAGGATTTGCCAAATTGATGTCGTGGATACTGGAAGCAGGCTATTGGGCTTCTCACTGTGACAGTAGATGATAGGAAATGAAATGAGAAGACCCGACGGATATAGGGGAGGAACCACCAAAAAGCAGCGGTTGAGAATTGGGAAGGAAGAGAATGTTAGGCACTCTGAGTAGGAAGCCTCAGTCTGCGGTTGCTGCTGAGAAGTCGGATAAAACAAGGACAAAGAAGGAACGGGATGGTACACGTTCAAGTGTGTCCAGGCCATGCTCATTTTCAGTGCAGTGAGGGAATTTCCAACTCTCCTCTTCAATGTGAGGGATTTCACTTAAATACTTTTTGTAATTACTCATTGAAAATTGAAAGTTAAAAGCCCATTTTTGGCTAGAGTGTGTGTGTGTAATTAGGAATACTTAAAGTCAACTCCATTAGGACTTTTAGGATGGCGTCAGTGTTGTTCAGATAAACAAAAGACAGCCTCTGCTAAGTACTACTAGGTCTCAAACCCTGAACAACTTGCTAGCTGAGGTGCTTGTTATAACATCAAAGCAAACCTGGCCACCAGGTTCTCACAGCAACCCTCAGTCCCTCCCCTTTAAAGGATATGGCTGGCAATATGCCCCAACCCAGAGGCTAGACTGCCCTTTCCTATATAATCCAGCCATTTTGGTTACCTGCCCATTTTGTCTACCCTTTACCATCCTGGCCTCTTGGCTAGTTTCTTGGCCCAGGCCACCCTCTTGGTTGGTAGCTCCTTTCTCCTCTCCCCTCTCCTCACATGGCCCACTTCATTCTGGTCATGCACATTCTAGATTCTCCCAGGTGTCTGTCTCCACCTATGCTCTCCCTTTTATCTACAATAAACCTTCACCATATCTAGGAGTAGTCATGTTCTTTTTTTCTTTTTCTTTCAAGAACCTCTTGGAAACCTTGTTTTAAAACAGGCTCTCTTTCTGTAGCCATAGCTAACCACAAATTTAAAATCCTGCCTCGACCTAATGAGTGCTGAGGCTCAGTTTCAAAAGCATATTAAAGCCAGGCTTTTTGTTTTCTTCTTTTTTCTCTTAATATCATAAGTTTGTGATTTTCATGACTATTATCTTCAGGCATGGTGACTTGTGTGGCTATAAACCTAGCACACTCCTGGGCCTAAGGCAGGAGGGTCAGCCTGGGAGTTCCAGATTAACTTGGGCTCCTTAGAGAGACCCTGTCTCTAAAAGCAACCAAAATAAAACCACTTATGGTGAGTGTTGATTGCCTCATTAGCACTTTAGATAGATTAGGTAGGTAGGTACGTAGATAGGTAGGTATTATGACCAAATCACGAATTCTGAAATGTTTTCTATCCAGCTAGTGCTAAACTTATCTAAAGGTGAGACGGTCCTTCGGGGTTCCTGCTACATGAAAGAGTCTGCCAGACATTCTACAGGACACAGAAGAAGTGACTGACAAACTGCCAATAGAGATGGAACTGTCTTTGAAATTTCCTTCTTCATGGAAAAGTCTGCTGGATACTATGGGCCTGTAGGCTAAAGATAGATGCCCCAATGGTACAGAAGAACTTTGGGTGACTGTCCAGACAGCAAGATGTCT